>VZTU01012139.1:0-43952 GCA_013400835.1 Zapornia atra | reverse complement strand
GGGGGGTGGGGCTTTCAAACCTCTGTGGCATTAGGTTTCAGGAGTTATTTAACTGAGCAGAGCTCAAATTCTGCTACAGGGAAAGCTAGCTGAGCCCTCAGGAGAAGGATTTCCAGTGCAACCACATGCTGGGGGCCTGATGTCTCCATTTCTGCTGTGATGCCTCTCTCCATCATGTATCTGCAAAGCAGGGGGGGTGCAGGTCTAGAGGAGCTGTGGGAGAGGGTATTCAGCTGAAAGCTTTGAATTGTCCTACACATGCTGTCTTATTAATCCCTTGTAGTCCTCCAGTGGAAGAGGGAAGGATGATTCATTCCCTGTTTGACTGAAAAGAAACCAGAGCACGAACAGATGAAAGCATATTAGAAAGAAAACTTCTACCCTGCTCTCCTGAATTAGACATTCATTGGTGGCCCTGGGTGTACTGATGTGGTGTGTGGAGACAGGGATGAACTCCCTCTGCCCATGCTGAGCTCTCTGGGCACAAGAAAGACCAGAGCAGACGTAGGGCTGGGACACTACAGCTACATCATGCCCCTGATATTTTGGCACTGCACTGCATGTGTGGCCTTTGGTTTAGGTGTCAGATCGTGGCAGAGCAGCTTTGTCCTGCCCATCTCCAGCCATGCCACCATGATCAGCGAGGCGCTGATAATCCGATGATGACCCCAGAACTTGAATCTTTGTTGAGATAATGGGATGAGCAGGTCTATTGGGGCTGCAAAAAGGATACAGGGGCAGAACAGGGTCAGCTGAGGTCATGAATAAGAAGGCAGCCTGTGAATAACCTTCACACCTCTTCAGGGCACCCAGCCCTTCTCTTGAGCTGCAAAGCTCTTCAGTCTCATGAGTGAGACACTGCTGCTCCACTGGAAACTGTTGTGGCTGAAAGCAAATAGTGAACAGAGAAGGTCTTGCATTCACTGGCTCTGCTCCTGAGCAAATAAGCTCTGAGGAGATAGGACGGTCTACTGTGGGATCAGCAGGTAGGTATTCAAAGCTCTGTCTTTGGATTTGCACTGAAATGTCCCTCTGGAAAGGAGGTGACATGAGTAGTTTCCCAAATAATGGAAGTGCTGGCTGACAACAAGACAGCAATGTGACCTCATGGCGAAGAAGGCCATTGGGACCTGAGGGCACTGAGAAGAGAGTCTCCAACAGGTCAAGGGAGGTTGTCCTCCTCCTCTGCTCTGCCCTGGTGAGGTCACATCTGTAGTTTTGTGTCCAGTGCTGGGGTCCCCAGTTCAAGACAGACAGGAAATTACTGGACAGAGTCCTGCAGAGGGCTGCAAGGATGATGATGGGACTGGAGCATCTCTTGTATGAGGAAAGGCTGAGAGGGCTGGGGCTGTTCAGCCTAGAAAAGACTGAGAGAGGATCTGATTAATGCTTATAAATATCTAAAGGGTGAATGTCCAAGGGATGGGGCCAGACTCTTCTCAGTGGTGCCCAGTGATAGGACAATGGGCAATGGACACAAACTGGAACACGGGAACGTCTGTGAACATGAGGAAAACCTTCTTTACTCTGAGAGTGCCTGAGCAGTGGGTGAGGCTTCCCAGAGAGGTTGTGGAGCCTCCTTCTCTTCAGATATTAAAAACCTGACTGAACACTATCCTGCCCAATGTGCTCTATGTGACCCTGCTTTAGTAGGAGGGGTTGGCCTAGATAATCTCCACAAGTCCCTTCCAACCTCCACCAGTCAGGGATTCCATGATGTGCTCATTTGTAGGAAGCAGTGATTAAAACCAAGACATTCCCTTATCAGAAGTGAAGGAAATTTCTGGTCCCACTAGGATGGATGTGTGAAGAACAAGGAAATGCTGGTGGGACAGTCTGGACCTGCCTTTGCCTGCTTTGCATTGCCAGTGTCACAGGAGTGAGCACCCTGGGGCTCATACTTTCTTTTGTGTGCTGGAAAACCAGGTTTCTGCCTGTGGAAGGGAACCGATGTGCAGCTGGACAGACACACGTGTGTGTGCTCTCACGAACCTTATGTGGAAAAGATGCGGATCCCCAGTGTCCTGCCCTGGCTGCCAGCAGCTGGGAGTTTCCCATACCATGAGTAAAAGCTATCCCCACAGGGAAGCTGGGCCAAGGTGTGGTTTGCTGTATAAAGTTACACACAGTATGACGCTACCCAGTATCTCTGCCAGAAGGCAAGAATTTCAGGACTTCTTGCGCCATCCCCTTGTTTTATTAAGTACCAGAGGACTGAATTTGCTTAGCTGTCACCTAAAAATATCTGATTGCCCCACTCTATGAGGGAGATTCGAATTGCTTTACTGGAAGGTGAGCTCCCAGCTCTGCACCAAGTCCAGAGGAAGCAGACTGTTGAATCAGCCTTGCAGGGATGCAGACAAACCAAGCCAAGCAGCTAGTCCCTCAGATTTTATGGGTATCATTCCAGGCCAAATCCTACTTCTAGTAATGGTCAAGACTAGTTGAATCAGAGGAAGACACGTCAGTCAATGCTCAGTGTACTGAACGCATGGGGAGCTGAGCACATCCTCATGTTGGACAGTACTGCACACAATGACATTTACTTTGGGACCAGTCAGCATCATGCTCTGTCTAGAAAAATTGGAACCTCCTTCCCACAGTGTGCAGAACTGTAGATGTTTTTAACAGCTGCAACCTTTCGCAGCTCTTAATGCCAGCATCCATCCTTTATTTCGCCTTCTGTATCACTCAATGACCCAGTTAACAAAGCTATTGGGAAGGATGAGTTGTCTTTGTGTTTCAAATTTATTTTCTGTGGGTGACCAAGGCGTTGGAACATGCTCACAGGGGAAGCAGGCAGGTCCTGCAAGTCAGACAGTGCCTGGCAGAAGAGTGGCTTTGCTTTCAAGGAGCTGTTGGTCCTTGCTTTCTCTTGTCCCTGTTTTATAGTTACAGAAACTGACTGATTGAGAAAAGACTCAGACCTGGTCTGTTTAACAAGCTCAGTCTTAATTCGGGAGTACAAATGGGGGCAGATCTCTTATAAATAGATTGATTCTTGCTGGTGGAGGTTGTTTCTCCAAAGGAAGTTTTGTTTATGGGCATTCTGGCAGTTACAACCAAGTGAAAGCTACTGGAGGACTTCCTCATCAGAACTCTGAACCACCACAAGCACTATAACCTATTGCATATTTGTGAAACCAACAGGCAAGTTCTGTGCTGCTTCAATGCCCCACTCATGTTCCATTGTCTCCAGACATGAACCATGCTGTCCAGTGTTTTGTGTCTGAGTCCCTCCCAGGTACTCTGAAGAGCAAGGATGTGGTTCACCCAAGTGATGCTCATCATCTGCCTGGGCAGAAATTTCGAACAACTTTCTAACCCAGCAAAGCTCAGCAGCAAATAATTCAGGTGCTGTGTCCTGAGGGGGTTGGTTTTGATCCAGCTGGATCCTACGACCAAGGCTAAGATGAGAGGCCAGACCTTGCCTCAGGACACTCGGTCACTGGCAGTGTGCACTCAGGAGACCACAGTCCATCACTTGGTTTTATTTGAAAACTGCCATCTGAAGTCATGACTATTTAAAGATCATATCTATTTAAAATACACACACACGCACAACGACAAGGAGATAGAAATAGCAGGGTCTGTGAGGAACGGGGGCAGAGCCTGAATTCTTCCTTGTCTGAACACATGGCGACTTGGCTGCTTTCCACAGATGGATCACAGCCGCTGTTCCTGGGCTGCCAGTGGCAGGGAAAGCACATCTCCCACACATGGTGGTGACAGTTCCCCTGCCACTACAGCCCATCCCTTCAGTTTATTTGCAGGCCCTTATCAGGCTATTTATAGCTGGCACCTATTTCTAACCCTGCAGACCTACTTGCACATGAGAGGCATCACCACTTCCAGAGTTCCTGGCAAGCCAGGGATGTTTGAAGTATGACATTTGTGAGGACAAGAGAGAAGAAAGCCTGACACAACAGACAGATGGAGAGGATAGTCAGGGCACAAGGTATCTCATGTCCAGAGGGTATTTCCATCTATAAGATACCTACAGTGACTCCTGCCTCATGGGGTTTCCAGTCTGATCACGGTGATGGGAGAGGAACCAATCCTGGGAGAACCCGCCTGATCTTCTCTTATTTTTAATGGGTTTTTTTCAACATTCTTCTCTCTGCTTCCTGGCTTCTTACTTCAGGCTAAATCTCTCCTTTCTCCAATTTTGCAGTTTCTGGACACATTGTCATTGGCTGTTGCCGGCCCCATGGAAAGAACCTCTCTTGGCCACAGGTGCAGAAAACAGGGACATCTTCTCATTCCAGGTACATCTGGCCTTTCTACAAGCACTGAGCTGCCCCATGGGACTTGCTGTCCCAAGTGTGCAGCCTGCCTCCCATCCTGAGCAGCTGCAAGCCATGGGCTCTACACCCAGCGGAGACCTGGCGATCAGCACCCAGCACTCCGTGACAACACTGGCTGCTGTCCGAGCTTCTCCCTGCATGTTATAGCACAACAGCTGTGAAATGCATTACTCACGGATGTCTATAATTAGGGTCCCACACTGCCTTCTGATGGCATCTGAACCAAAAAGGCCGATGAAAATTGAACATGCTCGCTTGAGCCAGTAAATAGAAGATTCACTCACTTTAGAGATTTTTCCATTCAGTTTGATTTATCCTCACCCTAATTATGGGAACCAATGGGAGGAGCACTGGATTCCAAAGGGATCAGAGCTGAAATGCTGTTTCCAGCAAGACATTCCGGTATGGCCAAGAGGCTTTATGTCCTGGGATTGTATAGGATCCTAAATGACAGAAGTAGGTCTTTATTGCTATGTTTTGGGATGATTATTTGTGCCTTCCTGCCTGCCATGGAAAACTAATTTACATCTCGACTAACACCAGCTGTTTGCTACTGTTGATGAGCTTCAGTCATCTGTAAGTTCTGTCAACAGCATCACATTTTATATATAGCGCATTTTCCAACATGAGCCGGCACTAAGAGCCTTTCCACCTACCTCCATATCAGAAAACCTCCCACAGAAAGAGACAACACCAAAAAACCTCCAAATTAAATCACAGCTTCCATAAATAAAACTTACTTAAATTTTGTCTTCAGGGAGGTCCATGCGGTTTTTGGGAAAGCAGGGTGAACTTCCTGAAGGCATTTTGTGACAGTGTTGAGGGTGTCCTTTATATCTCTTGATGGCCTCAGCCCCCAGTTTTGTAAGAACCTCAGCAAGTGCTTTAGGCAGACAATTAGCCCCAACAGCAGGTAACAGACAACTGATGGAGACAGGCAGCACATAAAAGATGACATTTGAAGGTTGGTGGCCTTTTTTGATGGGGGTCCATATATTCCTAGGAGGCTAGGAGGATCAGGAGAGGGTCAGCACGCATTCAGAACAAATGGTGAGGAAGAAGAGTCAGGAAAGTGCCAGCACAGAAAAGAGATGGTTAACATGAGCTCTCACCAAGATCACAGAGGAAGAAGCAGGAGTCAAAACAGAGATTCTATCCTTATGTTCCCTGCTCAAATCATCTATATGCTATTGTTGTCTTCTTCTCTGCCACTTTCTATTTATTGCTGCAGATTTACAGAAGCAAAGAATAAAGGTGTGTTGTGGTTCGGTTTTGTTGTTGGCTTTGGTTTGGGGTTTTCTTCATTTTTATTTTTGGTTTTCCCTTGCAAATAGCAAATAGGCTGTGTTAACTTCATACTTGCGGATAGTTCCCATTTGTGGCTCTGTTATTTCCAGAGACAGGGTATCTGTCATTCCTGGAGATACATGCTAGCTGACATTTTTCTGTTAGACCAAAATACAATTAGATTTGCACACACCAAGCACAAGGTTATTGACCACAAAAACAAAAAGACATCACATGAACAGGGAAGAACATCTGGGAGACACACCAATCCATCTAGGGACCAGCAGATAAAAAACCCTGAATAATAGATGGGCTAACACGATGCTATCAGGGCCAATGTCCTGTCTGATTATATCTACTTCATCAAACATCATGAAAGACAAAATGTCCCCTTTGCCCATAGTTGGATGCATGATGAATAAGGAAAAATTATATATGACTTCGAACACATTGCTGAGTTACTCTAAGTGCTCTGCTTTTTGCATGAAATTGTCACAAAGCTCCCCTGTACTTTGGGCATCAAAATGGTTTGCAAGTATTCCAGTTTTAGGGATTTGTTAGATATTGCCTCAAGCTGGAAAATTTGCAGGCAAGCTCTCCTTTCCAGTCTGCTGTGCTGCTGGCCAGTGGACTGAGGACATGCTAAGTGTTGGGAGTGATTGGGGTTCCCTGCTGGTATGCATCCTCAAAGCTGTGCGCTGGTGTTTATATTTTCATGCTTAGTGTTGGTACAGACACTAAATATGGTCTCCCTGGAAGCCTCAGGCTGACTCTGAAAAATTAGCATGGATTCACTCAGTGGGTCTGTGACTATTGTGTGCATTGATTGCTCCCGGCCTTTTTTGGGGGAAAGCATCTCGTGGACACACCTGCTGTGAGTGCAACCCACAAACCCCCAAAATGCCCTGCAGATAGTTCAGGCTACAGGGAGAGAAAATAAGTTGTAAAAATCTAAAAGGAACTAAGGACTTTGCTAGCACATTTTAACTTTGCTGGGGAGACAAAAAGAGGGATCCCTCTCTCTGCCTGCAACCCAGTGACTGACAGAGTCTATGTCCGTGTTCAGCACATCTTGGACAAGACAAACTGGCAGGTAAATTGGAGGTATTGGGTGAGACAATAATTCAATTTCTCTCATCAGTTCAGTTAATGGCTTTCATTTAGAGGGTTCATGGAGAATCATTACTCTCCATTAAGCTGTCACAGGTAGACACAGACAGATGGTAAACCAGTTTCTTCAAAGCACTCTACTAAAACCATCTACCTGGAGACAAATCCCTGAGCCTGGCTGTCAGAGGAACCTGTCAGGCACGTGGAGAGCCTGGGAAAGTCCCAGGAGCTAGCCTCAGTGAACTCCTGTCTCTGCAGGAACTCTTCATGGTGCACAGGCTGAAGATGACTTCTCATGTGCTGCAATATGAGGGTGGAGATAAATTCAATCCAGAAGCTCCTCTTTCACTGCATGGAACTATGAGCCTGAAAATCCTCTGATGCTGAGTGTGTGTCACTGCAGGGAACAGAAGAGTCCTCTTTGTGGGTTGATACTACCTGTCCTCCCTTGGAAGAGATTCTTTAATCCAGAATGTTCTTCTGGGCCATGTTGTGAGTGTTTAAACAACCTCAGAAAAGTAGAAGTCCCATGACCAGAGTTCCTGGTACCTCTAAAAGCAACGGTGTCTCAGTGGAGTGGGCAAGAATTTTGGGTTCCAGAGACTTGGGTCCACAGTCTCTTTCTGCTCTAGGGTGAATTTGAAGAGAACAAAGCTGCTTTTCATGAAGGACAGGTGAATAAGTATAGTGCACCTCTGCTCTTCTTCCTTGACAGGGGCAACCTTGTGTAGATCCAGGCCTGGAGGTTAGTGGCCCTGCTTGTGGCAGGGGGGTTGGAGCTCTATGATCCTTGGGGTCCCTTCCAACCCAGACCATTCTATGATTCTATGATTCTATGACATGTTGGAGATGGACTGTGCCTAGTTACATTATGAATCAGCTTGATATAGAAAAAGGGTCATAGCTTTAACTTTTGTGCTTGGTCTTTGGCTTCCTTCTTGCCCAGGGCAGGTACAGGTTGTGGGGCAGAGGACTGAGGCACCACACACAAGCATTCTCCAAGAAAGGACTGCTTTGGGGATTGCTTGGGAGGCAAGAAAAGTTTTATCTAAGCTTTTTGAAACTGTCAGGAAAAGAAATTTGAAAAAGCTGATGTCATATTCTCATCATCACATTGAACAAGGCTCCTTGGGTGGAAATGTTGTTTCCTCTTTAATTTTCTCTGAGTTTTGCTCTGTCTAACTTAGTAAAATTACATCAAACACTTTTTAGCAACCCTTCCTTTTCCGACATATGTCCATATCTCCTGAGTGGGACTTGTTATTGCTGTGCAATCCTGGAGCAGAAAAATGTCAAAGAGCTCCAGAAGGCCTTGTGAGGGTGTGTTGAGGGAGCTATATTAACACACTAAATAATGGATGACTGGCAGACAAAGCCAGTGCCAGAGATATACCAGCCTTAATGAAGGGGGATTCAGGCTGGTATTGCAGATGCCAGCACTAGAACAGCCCACTTCAAATGTCTCAAAATCCTCTGTGGTTCTACAGCTGTTTGGAAGGCTTTGACAAAAAGCTTTTGGATATTGTTAAGGAATGAGAGATACTGTGTGAGCACAAAGAAAGGGCTGTCTAGGAGAGATGAACTGGGCTGTGAGGTCACAGAGCAGGCAAAAGTCATGACAAGGGGGTGTTCTGTGCAGGATGGGCACTCAGAAAGGGCTCAAGGGTTTGCTGTTAGGCACCATGTTCCTTGTGAACACCTTTTTTCCACATGACCTCCATTTCTTCTGCCCGTGACCTGATGCATGGGGTAAGGAGACAAGCAACATAATACTCACAAGAAAGAGATGCAATAGGAAGATCCACCTTTAGAAGTTCACACATGAGGGTTCAGAGGAGGGCCATGAGGATGATTAGAGGGCTGGAGCACCTGCCCTACAAAGAGAGGCTGAGGGAGCTGGGCTTGTTCAGCCTGGAGAAGAGAAGGCTGCGAGGGGACTTCATTGCAGCCTTCCAGTCCCTGAAGGGAGCTTATAAGCAGGAGGGGAATCAACTTTTTAAAAGGGGAGATAATGGCAGGACTAGGGGGAATGGACTAAAGCTAAAGGAGGGAAGGTTTAGATTAGATATTAGGGGGAAGTTTTTTACAGAGAGAGTGGTGAGGGGCTGGAACAGGCTGTCCAGAGAGGTGGTGGATGCCCCATCCCTGGGGGTGTTCAAGGCCAGGTTGGATGGGGCCCTGGGCAACCTTGTGTAGATCCAGACCTGGAGGTTGGTGGCCCTGCCTATGGCAGGGGGGTTGGAGCTCTATGATCCATGGGGTCCCTTCCAACCCAGACCATTCTATGATTCTATGATTCTATGATCTGCAAAATGGCTTATTGAGATTAAAACTCATCACCAACCCTGAAGTTAGTCTGTGTGTCAGGTACTGGGGCCAGCAGACAAGAAATTATTTCTGCCTTGGAGGTAGACATCCATTTGCTCTATAAAAGTCAAAGTAAAGTCTTCACAGAGTATTACTTTAAGAAGTAATAAGTTATCCACTTACTGCTGGCCAAGGCAGCTCCAAGATAATATCCTCCTTCCCTGTACTATTCATCTTTTGCCCAAAGCCTCGGTTGTCAATTCTCTGCTTTGTACCAAATTTCTCTCAGGATGGCAGGGATTTGTTACAACTACCACAAGGCTGAACAATGAGCAAAAGAAAGGTCCTCCACACACATAAAACTCTAGCTCTTTGTCCTCTGCAATGCCTTTCACATAAAAAGAGAAAAAAAATAAAAGGCCCTTAGCCAAAAATGGAGAAGTGTGTCTTCAAACCACTGATTTTTGCCCAGTTAACTTGAACATACTGTTTTCCCAGTGGAGACAAGACCACATAGTATTTCTGTACTTCTTTCCCTCACTGATAGTCATTACAGTGATGGCTTACTCTAACGTGTAATGCTCAGAGCTCTGGGGTTACCAAAACTTGCCTTCCTATGGGTCCATGCCTTGTGGTTGATTCTCTAAGGTCTAGTAAGGATTGAGGTTTTGCTACAGACTTCCCCCTTGCACAACCAGAGTTTTCTTCATTGATTACCAGGAGAAAATCTTTAATCTTGGAATAACTAGGAGGTCTCTACCTTCCTTTCAAAAGTGATCAAAATTGGACAACATGTTTAAAAATACCTGGGGAAAAAAGAAGAGGCCTGAATGGTTTGTCGAGCAAAGACACAGGGAAGCAATCACAAAAGTAGCATGACTGCATAGTATTCATCTCCCTAGGAAACTAGGGCAAACAACATTTTCAATGTTTTTTATTATGTCCTGCTGTGCATTGCCATCTTCAGTCTGAAAACATCAAACAAGTCACTGCTGTAGTAACCACATATGACATCTGATGCAGAACAGGAGGAGATAAAACCCCCAGTAACAGGGGACCTATTTCTATCTAAACTTCCCAGGCAATAACACTAGAAAACTGTTTTATGAAATGCATAAGATAATGAGAAGCTGAGAAAACATTTTCCCAAAATTCATTTCAAATCCCCTATAATAATTGCCATCAAATCTTGAAACTTTGCACTTTGAAAGAGTGCAAAGCAAAATAAGCATTAAATAAGGTCTGCATGATGGCCTGAATGAGGCTGAAGATGTTTACATTGAGATCTCTACCTGCATAGGTTGGAACAACAGGATCATGGCTTAAAAAATAGGACTGAGCAGATGATATAACCAGCAGACAGGACATTTCATGGTGCTGTCCCTAGACAGCCCCACATCAGTTCCAAGAATCACCGTGCAACCTGGCGTATCACAAGATGCTGAGCAGCATCATAGAGGGCAACTGCTAAAAGGGATATCAAGGTAGCCTTCTCAAATCTGTTGGTATTAATGGTAGTGACTAGAGATGTCCCTGACAGTCATATAAAAACCTAATTCTTTTGGATAGCTGTTCATTTCCTGCCTCCTTAAAATCACAGTCTCTTCCCTTAGAAAGAAACTAAACCAGAAAAAGGCTTCTACCTTTGGAAACTGATGTTAAAGAGGCTACTTGAAGAGAGACCCTTGGCTCTGTCATTTCTGAAAGACTGAAAGTCTCCATGCTGCTCCCAGAGGAAGCTGAGCATCTCGCATGCAGAAAGTTATCTGGGTTATACCAGTCACATTGCTCGGACAGTGTAGCTGATCCACCATGTCTTCAATGTGATTTGAATGTCCTGGTGGCTGAAGCAGCACCTGTAGGTGAGACAGATGAGAGACTGAATGTCCAGCCTATTCCAAAATCAGGACTCTTGGTTAGCCTCTGAAATTATAAGGTGTTATTTAACTTCAAGAAATCTGCACAGTCACCCAGGCTGGTTTTCCCTGGGTTTGATTCGGTACTTGGGCAGCTCTCTCACAAGGACATGTGTGAAGACACTTCCTCCATCAGCTGAGGCACCAGCAGCTGAGAGTGCCTAAACTAGCCACTATCCTTCTTGACATGCTGCAAACTAAGCCTGGTGTCTTCAGGAAACCTATGGGGTCTGTCACAGTGATTCAAGTCACTGCAGACTCACCTAGGTAGGGCTAAGGAGATGTAGATCCTCCTCAGCAATAAACAGGTTGGGGCAAGTAATTAGCATCCATCTCATACAAAAAAACC
The DNA here is from genome assembly GCA_013400835.1 of Zapornia atra. Classification (NCBI taxonomy): domain Eukaryota; kingdom Metazoa; phylum Chordata; class Aves; order Gruiformes; family Rallidae; genus Zapornia; species Zapornia atra. The sequence goes on along the minus strand of VZTU01012139.1, from coordinate 32,676 downwards.
CCATCTGTGACAGCAGTGAAGCCTTAAAGAAATCAAAGGAACTCCCAATAGTGCATGCATCTAGAAGCATGCTGAAGGTTCAGTGTCTATTACCGTACCTTGATTATTTGGGGGCAGCAGTAAGAAAGGTATCAATAGCCACCTTAGTCCTGTGGGTGTTGTGGGCTACAGGGAACATCATGCACTAACCATACCAGGCTGGGAGCCCACCCTGCTCAGAATACTATGTGGCCATTTTACTGCAGAGAATATAATTTGTTTCTTGGCTTTCCTGTTGTAAACATAAGGCCATCATTAATAATAATCATTGATTATGCCAGCCTCTAATTGAACACAAGGCACTTCAGTGTGCAAAATAGGATAAGAATGTATTGGTAGACAATCTAAGAAGACAAAAGTGAGGATTATGTCAGTGTTGTGGTTTAAACCTAGACAGCAACAGAGCACCAGGCAGCCACTTGCTCACCCCTCTTCTCCCATGGGGATGGGGAGGAGAATGGGGAAAAAACACCTCATGAGTTGACATGAAAGATAGTTCAAAGGAAGAGAATAATAATAGTAATAGTAATAATAAATATAAACCAAATGATGCACAAATGCAACTGCTCACCAGATATGGAAGGGAAAACAAAAATCCAAACCCAACCCAACCCAACCCAATGCCCAATGTGTTTCCAAGCAGTGATCCCACCTCCCTGCTCGCTTCTCCAGTTATATCCAGAGCATGCTGTTATATGGTCNTAATAATAGTAATAGTAATAATAAATATAAACCAAATGATGCACAAATGCAACTGCTCACCAGATATGGAAGGGAAAACAAAAATCCAAACCCAACCCAACCCAACCCAATGCCCAATGTGTTTCCAAGCAGTGATCCCACCTCCCAGCTCGCTTCTCCAGTTATATCCAGAGCATGATGTTATATGGTCTGGAATGTCCCTTTGGCCAGTCTGGGTCAGCTGTCCTGACTGTGCTCTCCCAGCATGAGAAATGCTGGGGCTGTGTTTCCACCCTTGGGGCAGTCCATTCCAGGTGTACCGAATTCCCCTCCAAGTGAAAGCAAACTGTGGCCTGCACTCTGCCACCAAAGGGATCAAGAAAAACACATTTGTGATGCCAATTGTGTCAAAGCTACCTTTGACTGCAGCTCGTATTGAAGTTCTTGCATGTCCAGCACAGCAGCACTCATCGACTTCATTCAGGTCATGACAGTCTACTGTCAGCCTCCACTCTCTATTAAACTCTTGCACTGGCCACACGGGACTGTTAAAGGGTGAGTAGGTTCTTTTGATCGCTCCCTGGCTCTCCAGTTGATGAATCAACTTATGGACTGGTATCAGGGAATCTTCCTTGGTGCAGCATTGCCGCTGAAGTGCCTTTGTGGTAGCAGTTGGCAGCTGTTGGGGTAGTAGTTGGCACCCATTGTTCTTTTCCATTCATCTGGGGATGTGATGATCTAGAAGGTTGAACAAGAATGTAGTTTGACTAGTCATCTGCCAATCACACCAAGATGTCATTGTGAATTGCAGCTGGAGACATGACTGCTCACTATTTCCTTCCTACCTTGTAGAGCTAGACTCATATAGGAAGCCAATAATTAACAAAATCACTGCTATATCTGCTAACCACAGATTCATCCTTCCAGGTCTTGGCAAGTCCCCACCAGGGTCATATCTTCCAATACTAATTTTTTTGGGCAGTTTTCAGAGGTAACTGTCATTACACAGAACAATACATATTATCTGGGATGACAGTTCTTTGGACATTGTATTAGTGAGTCATGCATTTTTATCCCAGAGAAACAAATTCCTTAATATTATAGTAGTGATTTGGACAAAAAAGATATAGGAATTAGAGACATGAAGAAAAAATGGAATAAAATACAAGAATGCTTTTTCTGGGTCAAACACGTCAGTTCACAACAAGTAGGAAAAGGTGCTAGACAAAGATAAAGTGAAATTTTCCTACCAGGCCTTCTCAGCTTTTCCTAACAAGTGATTCAGAAACTTCTTGAGCTAAGGCTTGAATATGGTCTTCATTTTCTGCTCATGTTTTCATGGACAAACATTTTTTGTATGTCATTTAGGAGTAAATTGCCATGCACCAAGTGGAAAAGAAACATGCCATTCCTGCTTATTTTAAACCTGAAAACAGAAACTTCTTCAGAAGCTCCTTCATCAAGAGTGAGCAATTCTCTCCTCCTCTGAAAAAATCCAACTCTAACAAGCATCCCAAGTGGATAAATTCACCTGCAGTTTATCTAACTGGGATTTTGGTAACTCTTTCCCTTGTTGTTCTTTACATTTTTCTTTTAGTTTCAAATCAGCTTCCTCCAACTGGGCAAAAGCTTCTGCTACACTTTGTTTCCAAGGAAATATTTGGGTCAAATATAACAAACAGAAGCTGCCGTTATTATTATTTAGCAAATAACCCAAACCTTTGCTCTCCATCCAAGCATCCCTCAGGCTTTGAAGAGTTTGGAAATCTAATCCCACTCTGAAGCTTTGCAAACAATTCCCCTCTTTATAATGGGCCAAGCCACAAAGCCAAATCCAGTCATGCCGAACCTTCACGTTGCTCAATACTGGATGTGAGCTCCAATTGCTGCCGTGTATTTCCATCTCTGTTATTCATTACTGAAGTTATGCTGTACCTCCTTCTCCCTGTATCCGTAGGAAAATGCATCAGACCAAAACTGATGAGGCTTTCTAATGTCGCTGGTGCTATTGCAGAAATGTATCCATTAGGTACCTTGAGGCTGATTAGAAGCATCTGGAAAGTTATCTATCAAGGGTGTCGGCAAAGACCTCTGAGGTTTCACACTTTTCCCCTCAGAAAAGGCTCTTTTCATTTTCTTTTGGGTAAACAGCTCCAAAATACCTCTGCTTCATCTCTAGTCAAAATATCGCACACGAGGTAAACATACTCCATTTATATTAAAAAATCTGCTTGCAAACTTAGGGGGTTTGTTTTGTTTTGTTTTGTTTTTCCCTCCAGAATTGCACAATAAAAATTTAATGAACCTCTGCATATATTATAGACATATATGGAGATCTATGCTGCTTGAAAGTTAAGCATAAGTATTCACTTTGTAACAAATCAGTGCAGAGGTTTACGCTGCCTGTAAAAAACCACTCAGCATGGGGCAATGATAGCCAGGAGTAGACACTTATCCTTCGCTGCTCAGGGATGTGACCCTCTTTAACCAACATTAAATGGAAATCCAGGCAAGGGGGTGAATTAAAAAGCATAAAATCAGTGCCTGGTTCCTACGTATGTGTGTGTGTGTGTTCTTGATTCTTCCTGCCTTCTTGCTATATGACTTTTTAGTTCTTGTGGCTTTTGGACTCTTCTGTTGAAGGTTTTGAGGTTTCTATGGGCTTCTGGGAACCTGTGACATCTTCTTGGTGGTTTTCTATTCATTGCTCTGGACTGTGTGACTTCATCTGTTCTGCTAAGGAATATTCTCTAGTTCTGGGGCCAAATAATAGGGTTCAGACAGTGTCCATATATCTTATATCATGCCAGAACTGGAAGGTCCCCTCCGTGCTGCCTAGCGGGGATAGCCTTTGACCAGTGCTCTTCAGACTTCTAGGGCACTACCTCATCTCTTCACTGTCATGATACAACATGTCACCAACTCATGTTAACACTGAAATGGACTGGACAACTGAAGAAATGTGATAAAGACCATGACATGGCATGGGTTGTTCTGCTGGGATAGATGTAGTCTGGACCTGTTGTAGTTTTATGAGCTGGATGAACTCAGGATGTTACCCAGGGGTCCCTCCAGACAAATGTTCCTCTGATTTTACCTAAAGAAATTCAGATATTTGTGGTGGCTTGATCCTGGCTGGAGGTCAGATGCCCCTCAAAGCTGATCTATCACTACTCTCATTGGCTGGGAAAGGGAGAGGAAATATCACAACAGACTTGTGGGTTGAGATAAGGACAGGGAGAGATCACTAACAAACTGTTGTCATAGGCAAAAAAGACTCAACTTTGTAAAATTAATTTAATTTATTAACATTCAAATCAGAGTAATGAGAAATAAAACCAAGTCTGAAAACACCTCTCCATACCCCTCCCTTCTTCCTGGGCTCAACTTCACTCCCAAATTATCTACCTGTTTCTCCCTGCCAGCAGCACAGAGGAACAGGGAATGGGGTCAGTTCATCACACATTGTCTCTGCTGCTCCTTGCTCTTCAGGGAAGGGCTCCTCACACTGCCCCTGCTCCAGTGTGGGGTCCTTCTCATGGGGTGCTGACCTTCAGGACCAGACTGCTCCAGTGTGAGTCCTGCATGGGGTCATAAGTCCCCCCAGCAAACCTGCCCCCACGGGCCGCAGGTCCTGCCAAGACCTTGTTCCAGTGTGGGCTTCTAACGAGGTCGCAGCCTTCTTCATGTGTCTTCACCTGCTCCAGCATGGGGTCATCCATGGGCTGCAAGTGGAATCTCTGCTCCCCACCATCATCCTTGTGTTGCAGAGGGAAAACCTGCTACAACATGGACTTCTCCAGGAACTGCAGGGGAATCTCTGATCTGGTGCCTGGAGCACCTCCTGCCCTTCCTTCTGCACTGACCTCAGTGTTTGCAAAGTTATTTCTCTCACATGCTCTTGCTCCTCTGTCTGGGTGCAAATGCTGCTAATGTGTATTTCCCTCCCTTCTTAACTCTGTGGTCCCAGAGGCACCACCACCATTGCTGACTGGCTCAGCCTTCGCCCCAGACAGGCCCATCTTGAATCTGGCTGGCATTGGCTCTATCAGACATGGGGGAAGCTTCTAGCAGCTACTTGCAGAAGCCTCCTCTGTAGCTTGCCCCTCTTACCAAAAACCTTGCCACGAAAACCCAATACACGATGCACAGCTGAGTCTTAAAGGGACAGCAGCAGATTCTGTTATCTCTTACTTTAGAGCAAATCTAGAAAACCTACCCTGACCAGGTAGTTGGGGGCAAGTTTACCATCAGAGGAGGCAGTTTAGATGGTCAACAGAAGATGACTTACCCTCTTGCCCCCAAAGCATCATGTCGTGGCACTGGTTCAGGTTTATTCTGGATGATAGTTAAGGAGTTAAGGCATCCAGACCAACTGCTGAAGTCAGCTGCTGAAAGTATATCTGTCAGTTATCACAGAATCACAGAATATTAGGGGTTGGAAGGGACCTCAAAAGATCATCTAGTCCAATCCCCCTGCCTTATCTATGGCAACAGACTGTCAAGAGAAACAATACAGCAATGCCAGGACAGCCACCTCTCCCCCTTTTCCAGCTCTGTTCCTGCCTTCTTCCTGCATTTCCTAGCTCTTCTTCTAGCTCTTAATCAAACCTCAGTTTTGCTGGGAAGCCTCAGCTATGGCCTGCCTTTGATGCCTCCCCAAAGACCAGAAGACCTCAGCCTGATGTGTTTGGTTTTGCTCATCTCATTCACATAGCACAGAAGTCTAAGCCAATATTGCTGAGCTCCAGGCTGTACAGTTCATGGAGACTCCTAGTTTTGTTCATTGGTCCTCTCCCCCACCCAACTATAGCAGTGTCATTAAGCTAAGCTAGTTTATATACTCAGCTTTTCGATGGTGTGGTGGTGCGACCCAAAATCTGGCTAGCAATAAACTTTACCCTCCTTCACCACTGCGCCCCGTCTTTGCTTAGTCATTGCTTGAATTGGTGTCAGGGGTTCATTTCCTGGGAACAAAGTGTCTCCTACCCTGGAACAAGGCTTCCTTGTGACGAGATGGACGCTGTGAACAGAGAAGCCTGTCCAGCTGGAGGGTTCAGCTCTGGGGGTGAGGGCTGGACAAGTCTTGTGCAGAACAGATGCTTTAATATGGTCATCTCTCCTATTGCAAAAGCCAACTCACTGCTAAGTGTAACCCTTCTCATGTTCCTTGCTGAGACCTCTTTAGCTCAGCACAGATGTCCACTCAGGGGAATTATTTACTTTTTCTCTGTTTATCTATTTTTCTGCCAGACAATGAAATATTAGCCCTCCCATCCTCAACTGGATGTTTGCAACAAGCCAGTTCCAGCTCTGGAAGAGCCAGCTCCAGCTCTGGAGGAGTCATGTGTATTTTACAAGACCTCAGAAATAAAGAATGCTGATAAAGATACATAAAACCCTTGTGGGAGACCATGCACTGTGGCCAGGGAGTGGCAACTACGTTTTTTGCTCTGTGCCTGGATGAATGCACAGTGAGAACCCCAGTGAATAAAGACCTTTGTATAAACAGGAAGCAGGGGACACAAATGCATTTCCATTATCGTTTCGATTTGACTCTATCCACCCATAATTCAATGGTTCCTGTTGCCATAGCAATGCAGTGCCTTATCATTTTCATGTTTGTGGGGTGGTTTTTTTTGCAACACCCCTGTGAGTTGGGGAGGTATTGTCTACATGTTACACATAGGGAAACAAGACATGGCAGGAGGTTTTAATCCCCCTCTTTTACCACCTGATTGAAATGGTGGGTTCATTTCAACACCCTTACAGCAAGGTGGGAGCCAGACATCAGGACCCCAACACTGACATGTCTTAGTGTCTTCCTGCCCCAGGGAAGGGGGAATTGCAGATGTAAGGTGTTTTACCAGTTAAAGGGAGTCTAAGTACAGTGCTGAGAGTCAGCACAGCTTGGCCAGAGGAGGTCTCTGGAAGATCAGAAAGCTGAATACTGATTCAAAGCAATCCTTCTCACCACGTCCCTGATTGCTCAGATACAATAGTGCCCACAGGCCTGTGTATACTTGGAGCTGGAAGCATCATCTCAGCAGGATTAATTTGTGGTGACATTCTTCCCATTAGCTTCATCCACTAGAGCTGGGGTGTGGTGGGACCTTCCTTTGAAACTCCCTGTTTCTGGGCAGCAATCCCATCTCAGTTCCTTGCTGTAGAGCAGTAACTGAACACCAGTTATCATGCACACACAGGGCCCTTGGATTTGAAAGGACAAGATAACGCACTGTACGAGCAGAAAATTAAACTAATTCCCTCAGTGTCCAACCCTGTGCCATCCAAAACTCAGTAATTAACATTTTTACTCCTCTTTTTTTCCACAGCAGTTTTTGTAAAATCTGAAGATGGTCTTCCTTAAACATCACCAGGCTGCTCGTAGCTGTTACTTGCAGAAAGAACCTCTCATTTACACACCTGGTCCAGGAAATTTAGCACTTATGTTGGGATGTGAGGACTGGGGCTGGTCACTCTCCCTGGCACAATGGTAGGCTTAGCATTCTGATGTATGACGACCCCCAGACTTTGCCATGTTCTATTTGTGCTGTGTCCACAGCACAGAGAGGACTCTCCATGGCTTAGATGTCTCTCTCTGGTTTTCCCCTTTGAGGCTGTGCTTGTCTGCTCTCATCTTAGATCTCTGTGCTTCTACACTGCATTTGACCATGCTCCTCCTTGGGGGAGGATGGTCTTCTAACCAGTTTCTCTCCCATCCTACCCTTCTCAGTCCCAATCCTCATTGATGCTCTTTGGTCACTGCTGTGTTGCTGGAGCATGCAAAACAGAGTAGTGGTATCAGGTAGCCTTTGGACGTGTAGATCAACTTTCCTTCCCCTCACTTTCTCTCTAGCTCCTTCCCCTCCTGATAACTGGGTCGATTACTGGAATAAAACACCTCCTGTCCTGTCCTGTCCTGTCCTGTCCTGTCCTGTCCTGTCCTGTCCTGTCCTGTCCTGTCCTCTCCTCTCCTCTCCTCTCCTCCAGACCATCCACCTATGCAGGGACAGCTTGTAGAATTTGAGATGCCCTGGAGTATCTGAGATCTCTCAATGATGTTGATAATATGTATAACACAGCTTATGGGAGGCCCCAGCCATTGTTGAAGAGTCAATAGAAGACTAGGTGTGACACCTCAGGGACAGGTGTGATTTGTGTGACCACACTAGGGTATTTATTGGAATAAGATATAGCCTAGGGCATTGCAGCTCTGGCAGAGCATGAAACTTTTACCTGAGGCATGTCCAACACCACACTGATGTGTTAGATGTAGAGGACATCATATATGTCACTATATGCATGGATGGGGGTCAGGGGAGCAGCACTCATGGAGCTCCAGGTTCCCTGATGGCTCCAGTAATACTAACTGCCACAGGAGTGTGGGGACCCTGTGGACATGTATATATATCCTGGCATCAGCTGGAGGGCTGAAACCCACATCAGTGCCACTGGAGGGGATGCAACTGCCACCAAGCACAATTGGGAGGGGGATTTTTAACAGCTGAAGGTCTGTGCTAGGAGGAAAGGAGGTTTCAAAGGATGTCAGGAAAGGAGTAACAAGCTCGATGTCCAAGGCATCTTTTGAGGACTCAGTTTCTCACTGTTCCATTGCTGTTCATCTAAAGAGACCACTCCCCCACTGCTCTGGTTCTGGGCCACTCAATCACCTCAGTTTTAAAGCAGGGCCTTCACCTTCCCATCCACAATGTCTTGACCCCACTGCTCTGGAGAGAACAGCCTTCCTTCTCCTCTCTCAATGCAGCAGGATGGTGGATCAACCATAGGCTCTGCTGCTACCCAACCCAGAGCAACGTGCTAGAGATGCAGCACACCAGGCAGGTAACACCATCCTCCCCCAAGGCCACCGGGTCTAAGCATCACTTTAATCATGGCTGAGGGCATTCCCATTCCCTGAAGGAATGAGCTGGGTGTTTTTCAGACATCATGCTTCATTAAGTGTTTTTATAGCATTACTTTGCAGCTGCAGGGTGCAGTAAGTGGGGGGGCTGCAGCTCTGACTTACTCATTAGCGCTAGGACTCTTACATACATGGCTTGATGAGACCCAGTGATCATCTGAGCAGGAAAAAAAACCCTCAGAACAACATAAAATCAGGAGTGGTTATAAGCCTGGCATTCGGGGAGTCCTCTGAACTGTCTGTCATCCTCAGACGTTCACCACGAGGGAAACTTAATTAAAAGGAGGTGCTGAGAGAGGCTCGCCACTCTTCTCTCCGGAGCAGCTCACTGCTTAATTGGAGAAACAAACTGTGCTCCACAGCTTAGCAGAACAGCCGAGGCTCTTTTGGATGGGAGGTTGCTGAATATGAAAAGAAAGGCTGAAGCCAAGGCAACATATATTTCACCAGCACTGATTTCAGCTTGCTCTAAGGATCAAAATCCTGCTGGTGACAGTTTAGTCCGAATGATGAACTGGCAGATCAGACTTGGACTCGATAAAATATGTGGCTGGGAGAACAGAACCTCCCCCCCTTCCCATGTCATGCTCTCCTGTTTTGCTTGTAAGTGCTTATGTCCTGCAGAAATCTCTTTCCTGGGAAACAAAAAAACCAAACCAAAACAAAAAAAACCCAACCCAAAACAACCCTCTAACAGACCAGATGCTGATGCATCATGTCTGACTCCCAGGGAGTGGACTTCTGTGGGGTTTGGGTGTAAGCAGGGAATCAGAGGGCAGCTCAGGGACCAAGCTACCCCAGCCAGAGTTGCTTTCCAGCCTAACCAGTCAGAAAAGTGAGCAGTACCAGCAAGGGAGCGCTCTCTCGTGGGCTGCGTGGGGCATGAGCAGAGCATGTGTCAGCTACACTGGCCCAGAGGTGATTAACAAAGAAAATAAAGGCTGTGGAAGAAAGACATGACATAAGCCAGGGCGGCAGTAAAGCGCAACCAGATGTCGGGTTGTTTTGATCTTCTCGAAGAGCCAAGAGAGAGGGAAGAGAAATAAGCTCCCCGCAGTGTCAGAGACACTTCCAGCACCACACTGTGCTGCTTCAGGCCAGATGAGATGAAAGGGAAGGTCCAATGTGTCACATGCCACTGGGTGGGGTTTGTGAACCACAGAAGTATGCAGGGCAGCTAGCTGCAAGGCATAGGCATGCTGCGTTTGCTCCAACTTCACAGAATCCCAGAATCCCAGACTGGTGGGGGTTGGAAGGGACCTCTGGAGATCATCCAGCCCAACCCACTGCTAAAGCAGGGCCACCTCAAGCATGTTCCACAGGATTGCATCCAGGAGGGTTTTTAATATCTCAAGAGGAGGAGACTCCACAACCTGACCCAGCACTCTGCCACTCGCAAAGACGTTTTTCCTCATGTATAGGTGGACCTTCCTGTGTTCCCATTTGTCCCTGTTGTGCCTTGTCACTGGGCACCACTGAGGAAATTCTGGTTCCATCCCCTTGAGATGCACCCTTAAGACATTTATAAGCATTAACTAGACACTCCCCCAGTCTTCTCCAGGCAAAACAGCCCCAGCTCTCTCGGCTTTTCCTCATATGAGAGACGGTCCAGTCCCATCATCATCCTCACAGCCTTGCATTGGACTATCTCCAGTTGTTCTCTGTCTGTCTTGAGCTGAGGAACCTAGCACTGGACACACAACTCCAGATGTGGCCTCAGCAGGGCAGAGCAGTAGGGGAGGAGAACCCCCCTTGACCTGCTGACCACACTTTTCTCAATGCCTTCAAGTCCCATTGGCCTTCTTGGCCACAAGGGCATATTGCTGCTTGTGGAGAGCTCCTTGACCACCAGCATTCCTAGGTTCTTCTCTACAGTGCTGCTTCCCAACAGGTTAACCCCTAACTGTACTGGTGCCTGGGTTTATTCCTCTCTGGGTGCAGGAGCCTACACTCGCCCTTGTTGAACTTCATAAGGTTCCTCTCCACCCAACTCTCCAGCCTGTCCAGGTCTCACTGAATGGCAGTGCAGCCTCCTGTTGTGTCATCCACTCCTCCCAGTTTGGTATTATTAGCAAACTTGCTAAGGGTACTCTCTGTCCCCTCATCCAGATCATTGATGAATGTGTTGAGTAACACCACATTAAGCACTGACCCTTGGGGCACACCACTGGCTACAGGCCTCCAACTAGATTCTGCACTGCTTATCACAACCCTCTGGGCTCTGCCCTTCAGCCAGTTCTCAACCCACCTCGCTGTCCCCTCATCCAATCCACACTCCCTAAGCTCAACCTATGAGAATGTTACGGGAGATGGTGTCAAAAATCAAGGTAAACAACCACTGCTCTCCTTTCATCAACTCAGCTGGTGATGCCATCATAGAAGGCTATCAGACTGGTCAGGAATTATTTCCTCCTCATGAATCCATGCTGGTTATTCCTGATAACCTTCTTCTTCCCCTTCTAATCCCCAGAATAAAAGGGAAGTTACTCCACTCACTTCGCACCCACATGCCCATCTCTGTGGCATCTCATGTCAGAGGACCTTTCAGAAACTAGAAGAGCCACCAGAAAACCCCAGGAAAACAGCTGGATCCTCCAATACATGGAGCTGAGATAATAGTAAAAATATTTTTTCCTACAGTTAAGCATATCCTTACATAATTTACTGTATTGAGGTTCCTTCCAGCCCAGGAGAACTTCTCCTTGTCCTTTCCACTCAAAGGATATGGCGGAGAGGTTGGGATAAGACCAGAACAAGAATTCAATAGTGCTGTGGATGAGCATCTTCATCATCTGAATACTTGATGGTACGTTCATACTGCTCCTCAAGATCCTCCCTGCCAGTCAGCCAGATAGGAAATCTTTTAGCAGATCCTCACCTAAACAGTCTAGTGCTCAGGAAAAACAACATAAACTGCTCAGTAGGAGGTAAATCGTGGCTTGCACACACGTCTGTGGTCTTACAGAGGAAGCAGAAGTGACAAGTCTTTGCTGCACCTGCTGCGACCCCTGCTTGGTATTTCAGTCACAGTGATGCTGATCCAGATGCAGGCTTGGAAGTGTTTTGTGCTCTTTGAAACACAGGAAAAGGCAATCTGGGTTCTTTGTGTCTTATTGTATAAGACTACATGGTCTGCTTTATAGAGAGCTGCACAAGGCAAAGTGATAGAAGAAAAGAGGCAACAACTGTGTCCTTTTTTCACAGCATGAAGCCAGCAGTGCTAGTAAGGAAAGGCAAGCTGTCCTCCCCATTGCTTTGCCTCTAATACATCCGAGAAGGAGGTGGTCCTAGAACCTCGGGAAGTGGTTTCTCACAAGACCTCTCTGTTTTGCTCACCTTATGAGCACTGCAAGCCTCACAGAGACACTCTGATATCACTGTGAGAGATCGAATGGGAACTGGCTTGGCCAGGGTTGGGGACTGGGCTCAGATCACATATGGGGCTTCTTGGTCTCCAATGGGGAGTGAAAGCCAGTGAAGCTGGAACCAGCTTTTCAAAGCAGTGAAGCCAGTGAAGCTGGAACCCAGGTCAGGGCAAATCCATCACAGCCAGGGGGCTCCAAGGTTAGGAAGGTTCTTTCCTGAGCCTTTCATCAGAAGAGGGGTGGCCAGCAGGGACAGGGAGGTGATTGTCCCTCTCTACTCTGCCCTCGGGAGGCCCCAGCAGGAGTCCTGTGTCCAGAGCTGGGGCCCCAATACAAGAAAGATCTGGAACTGTTGGAGAGGTTTCAGACGAGGCCGCAAAGATGATTAGAGGGCTGGATCACCCCTCCAAAGAGAGGCTGAGGAAGCTGGGCTTATTCAGCCTGGAGAAGAGAAGGCTGCAGAGGGACCTCATTGCAGCCTTCCTGTCCCTGAAGGGAGCAGAGAAACAGGAGGCGAATCAACTTGTTGGCAGACACTGGCAGGACAAGGGGGATGGAGTGAAGCTGAAGGAGAGGAGGTTTAGATGAGCTATTAGGGGGAAGTTCTTTACAGAGAGAGTGGTGAGGGGCTGGAACAGGCTGCCCAGAGAGGTGGTGGATGCCCTATCCCTGGAGGTGTTCACGGCCAGGGTGGATGGGACCCTGGATAACCTTGCGTAGATGCAGGCCTGGAGGCTGGTGTCCCTGCCTGTGTCAGGGGGGGTGGAACTCTCTGATCCTTGGGGTCCTTTCCAACTCAGACCATTCTACAATTCTATGACCCACCTCTGATAAATCCCCCTGCAGCTCTCTCTGTAGATCCCACACATATTCATACAGCCTGGCCTGGCATAATCAATCAGGTGGTTTCTAGGATTGCTTCCGCAGATAGAAATGTTGCTCTTGGCCTTTTTCTCCTGTGGCTCTGAGCATCCAAAATGCCCATTCTGCTTTGCAGAGCTCTCAGGAATGACTATCTGTGCCTCGTGTCTGCTACCCATCCGCAGCAGCACTGGAGGTAGCAGAGCAACACACAGTCAGTCTGAGAGGCTTATCATTATCGGCTTAGGAGATGTAGGTCTTCAGGGAATTTTAATCAGCAGAGACACTTTCACACCCAAAGAGACAAAGATATTATCAATTCTGTTAAATGGGCACCAGAAGAGCTGAGCTGCAGCTCTTGGGACTTCTCCTCTGTTCATCCTGAATGAAATAAATTGCTCCATGAACCGCAGTGATGCTACGCTGATCCCTGACTGCTAACGCTCTGTCTCTTCAGCCACAGGTGTCCTTTGAAAGTTAAATTTCCAGGAAGGATTTCCTTTTCTATGAGGAATATGCTGGGTTTTTTTCACTCACTGCTCTGGAAGGGACCCTTTCATGATAGCCACCTTGAAAATCTGTACCAGGACACTGCAGGATGCTGCTATTTAAAAATGCCTGGCTGCCTTCTGGGTCAGTGCTTATTTCCTCCAGCAGTTTTGATCTGTTTTTTCCCTCCCTCTCTCCGAGGGCATGCCCTGCTGTAGCATACTATGCGGTGCAGCAACAGATAATGGGGACTTAGCAAGGTGTTAGCCTGGATGTGCATGCTTCAGATGAAGGGATTAATATCCAGGGGCTTGTTTGGGACACCCACAGAATCCAGGTCTGAAAGATGGCGATGTTTACATTGGGATTTATCCTGTGCCTTGCTTCTGTCAAGGTCTTAATTAAATTATAATTACTTTTAAAAAAAAATCCCACGGTTGTCATGAAGATAGATAAGAATGATTGATTATTTTATTTTTGTCCCCCCTTCTGTAGTTAAATTGCAGGTATTGCTGGTTATATGATGGCTGGGTGGCAGTTGGGACTGATTGTTGCTATATTCCCAGGAGACAAAGAGAGATATTGGAGGTGTTTGTTGTCTCTAGTCTGAGCTTTACCGAAGAGTTAAAGCATGTGTTTAACAGATGTGTCACTCTAGCTGGGTTGACTGAGTTTGAGCAGTACTGCAAAATAACCATCTGCAACAATCCATGCGGTTCAAATGTCCCTTGGAAATAGTCATCTCGAGGGTTGACTTTACGACTGACAATTAAAGGGCACTAAAAAGTAGGTGTGCTCAGAAACTGGGTACATTGACCCTCATTAAGTTTTGTGGAGGCTCTGGAATGGAAGTAAAATCAAAATACGCCCTTCAGAGAGAGTCCTCAGAAAGGCTTTAAATATAGTTTTTAAAAAATGCCAGTAGAAATTCATGGAGTCATAGAATCTGCTGAATTGGAAGGGACCCATAAGGATCATCAAGTCCAACTCCTGGCTCCACACAGGGCCAGCCAGTTCCTTCAGATCTGGCAGTCTGAAATACAGCCAGTTAACTGCCAGTAAATTGAGCAGGCGCTTGCTCATCCCTGTGGGCACAGAGGGGATTAGTGGGAAGGCTTGAGCAGACCTTGGGCTTTCCATGGAAGAGGGTTTTGCAGGGAGTCAGCAGAGCCAGACTGCAGCCAGGTGGTGACACTGCTAGAGCAACCCACACACATACATAAAAAAGAAATTGCAGCAGGAGAGAGGAAGCCATCAGATTGCTGTAGGCTGCTGCCTGCTAAGACCTTCCACCTGCTCAGGAAAGTTCATTCCTAACTGATGATCCATATTCAGCCTGGAGAAGAGAAGGGACCTTAGAGTGGCCTTCCAGTACCTGAAAGATGCTGTTGTGGATCTGCCCCAGCTGAGAGCTGAGCAGCACACAGTCGCTTGTTTTTTAAAAGGGAGTGGGGGTGAATTTGGTGGCGGGGGAGGGAGAGGGAAGGGAAAAAGCCCCCAAAACCAAGGAACCAAAACCCCACTAGTTGGGATAAGGATAGTTTACTAGAATAGCAGAAAGATAGATATAACAATGATAACAGGACTTGGGAACACAAAATATATAAAACTGGTGATACACAATGCAGTTTCTCACGCAACCACACAACTCAGGCTGTGCAGCCCAGAGCCGCCCCGAAAAACCGGACCATCCCCAAAACCGCGCATCCTGCTCCTCCTCCAACCAGCCCCCCTTTTATACTGAGCATGACTTAATTGGCATGGAATACCCCCTTTGGCCAGTTCGTGTCACCTGTCCTGGCTGTGTCCCTTCCCTTCTCTTTAGTAGGGAAATATGAACAACTGAAAAAGTCCTTGACTGCTTGGCAACAACTAGAAACATCAGGGTGCTATCAGCACTGCTCTCGTCCTAACTCCCAAACACGGCATTCCATCCACTATTAGAAAAGAAATTAACTCCATCCGAGCTGAAACCAGGATAGTGCCTATAGAAAAGCTGGGGAAGAACTGTTCCTGAGGACATAGAGCGATACAACAAGGGGTGATGGGTTTAAACTAGAAAACGGGAGATTTAGGTTAGATATTAGGAAAAAGTTCTTCAATATTAGGGTGGTGTATCACTGGCCCCATCTCTGGAGACGTTCAAGGTCAGGCTTGATGGGGCTCTGAGAGACCTGATCTAGTGAAGACGTTCCTGCTCACTGCAGGGGGTGGAACTAGATGACCTCTAAAGGTCCCTTCCAACCTCACACATTCTATGTTTCTATGATTTATTAGTAAATTAATAAAGTGCGCAGTGTCAGGAGAGCTCTTATGCAGAATGAGTTGGGTATTGGGGAGCACAGATGCAGTCAGAGAATTGTTTTGGGCTGCATGGACCTGCATCTCAGAGCCTGAAGTGGTTTCTTTCTCTGCTCCCATATGATCTTCTGTGTAACATCTGTCAGATCATTCAGAAACCTTGCTTAAAAATGCTGTCCTGAGTCCTACATGATGGAAGTCTAAGCTACAAGAGAAGCAACATGCTTCTTTGGTCTTGTTTCATCCCACACTAAAAAGAACAGAAAGCTTTAGGTCTCGTAGATGCAGCCTATGCTAGATAGTTAAATTTTGTGTGTCCTCAGCTTCTAAACTTTTAAATCATGCTAATATCAGCTAGATGTTTGGGTAGCCTCTTAACAGGTGACAAAGGTATATATATTGTGGTGGGCAAGGTAAGAGCTTGAGGAAGTTATAACCCCAGTCTTGTGTGGCCTATGCTGTGGTTCAGTAACCAGGTTAAAGTCTCTCCAGCAAACCTTTGAAAGCTCAGATGTTTAGAGAAATTTATAAAACTGGCTATTTTCTTCAAGCTGTCGAAGATGCCGTAGGCTGTGAGGCAGCTATTGGGACAGAAGTTGTTCATTTTCCCTGTGGGGTTTATAAAGCCTTGGTGTAAAGGAAATGCAACTCAGTGTTACGTTCAAGTTTTATTTCAGGATAAATGCCATTTATCAGATCTGTCAGGATCTGATGAATGCTCTAGTGAGGTTTTGTGGTTGTGGGAAAGTTTGCAACATAGCATAGGGTAAGCCATCATGCAAAACATCAGCCAACAATTCATAAGTCCATTGACGCATTTGGAAGTCCTGTTGCCATTCGCCATGAGCAGGGTTGGCCAAAACCCATCATTCTTTGTCTGCCAGAATATTCAGTGTGATATTTTGTTTTGGTTTGTTTTTTTGGGTGCACTGCAATGAAAACTTTTTTTTTTTCTTTTAATATCCAAGGAACTACAAGCTTCCTGAACTCTAGAAGCACTGGGTGGGTTTATTGTTCCCCTCAGGTTTTCTGTTAAGTCCATCAACAAAATCATCATTGTCAGTGAGCTGCTGTGGCTGGTTTCCAGGTTTATCCATGTGGGCCAGCCTTGCAAAATGTATATCAAACTCTCATCTGGTCTTGGCTTCCGTGCCCATGAGACAGACCTGCTTGATATCTTTATTTCCAGATAAAACACCTGGCAATTTCTTAGGTCTCCAGACATAGGTCCAGACATGTCTGAAGTGTTTATTTTTTATTAATCTAAGATGTTTCAAGAAAAACATTTTAGACTCTTTGGACAAGTGCTTTTTCAGTTAGTACCGCATGAGACATCCTACCTCTTTCAGTACCTGGCTTTAACATGCTTATTAAAAGTCCAGTCTTGCTAAACCTCATGTAAAGAAAATTATGAACAGTAACCACTTCTTTGGCTGAATCATAACTGGATTCTAAGAGTTTTTGAAATGTCACCTGGGAGGAGACCATTTCTCTATGTATTGCTACATAATGAGCTTCTGGAGAAGAGGCTGTCAAACACTCAGGCTTTGATGCCTAAATAAATACAAATATAAATACCTCATCTGGTGTTATAAGGCTGTTTCCTGCCAGCTCTAATACTGGATATCCGAACTACCTGCAACATCATGTATTCCATTAATGCCATTGCCAGAGAGTTCAGATCTCACAGGCTGAAAAATCAGCTTTCAAGAAAATCACATAAATGTAGCCATTTGGGGAAAGAAGCAGACCCACTTGAACATGACTCTACAGGACTCTTTAGGGCTGACATATAGCTGCTCTGATGGAAACCAGATAATCAGGAGAAAAAGGGTTTCAGCATGTTGGACTGCAACTTGAAAACAGGATAATATAACATATCAGGATACTCCATCCCAGGATACCCAGCCTCACCAAAAACATGGGATATCAAACCCTTCCTTTACTGTATGGCCAAGAATCTGGTATGAGAACGGGTTGACAACAAGCTTATTCAAAGTCATGGAAAGAACAAATTGGAGAGAATGAAAGGATGGAGGTTAACTAATGCCAGGCAGTGAGGCTGGAGCGATAATAAATCTTGTCAGTCTGACTTTACATAATTTTTGTGATCGAGTCACAAGTCTGGCATGTAAAGTCAAGTGGTGACATTGTCTTCTTAGACCTCCACAAGCTGTCATCCTGCTGAAAGGTGATATTGAGACAGGGAACTAGTGCTACATAGTCAGCGTGTCCGTATAGAAAAGAAAAAAAAAAAGTTAATTGATATTTCAAAATAGCAGATGAGGAGCCTCCTTTGGTAATGTTTTCTATTGGAGCCTCTGGGATCTCATTTTTTCCAGTGCTGTTCAATAACCATATAGTATTTATTGGAAGACACAGAAAAATCATTATTCATAAAACTTGCAGATTGGTCTGAACCTCTCATTAAATGGACATATTTGAAAAGTATCCACCAAAATAAAACCAGACGGGGTTTTATCCATCTGGGAACAGAGAATTCATACCACACTCCCCAGACAGACATTCACAATAAGGAAAAGAGAGATGAGTTTGAAAACAGTGGTGCTGCAATTGTGTTCACCTGAGCTATAGAATTAAAGTGGAGAAAAAATCAAATAGGTGATAAAACATGCCATCACCTCTATATTGAGCAGTAAGGAGTGAGGCTTGCTGATGGATACGGGTTTTAATTTAGCAAAAGAAAGAAGGAAAATTAGAAATTCATGTCAAAAGAGAATTGCAAGGATAAAATCCTTAAAGGATGGTCTATGGCAAAAGCCTTATGGAGCTGTTTATTTATTTTGCTCAGAGGATGACTAGGGTGTAAGCTAATTATGGTGTGCAAATGTCTACAGGGAGGTGATATTTATTGTGGTTCTTGGTTTTTTTTGTTTCACAGGCAAAGGCGGAGTGAGAGCCAGTTGAAGGAAGTGAAGCCAGACACACTAGACATTAAGTGGGTATTTTTACTGTTGAGGGTAATTAACAGTTGGAATAATAGACGTGGGAACGTGGTAGATCCTCCAAGGCTGGAGATTTTAATTAAGGCTCGGAGGACGTGAAGAAAGGATAATGGGAACGCTGCCACGCTGCTCTGCCTTGATTTTCTCTGTAAGCCGTGGAGAGATGAGACTTGTTTGCAGGGAGAGTCAGAGCAGGAGCCAAGCCTTTTCCCTGCCTCTCTCTCTGCAGAGGGTTTCCAGAGAAATCAGCTTTATTCAGTGAGATACTCTTCGGTATGATTCCTTACAAAACACATTTTATTTCCAGGACACATGAAGAGCTCCGACCATCAGCAGCTCCTGGGAGCTGTTTTGGCCAGGCTGATTTGGGAGGTCAGACCGAGAGATTAGAGCACCCTCTTCTGCTCTAAAACATTAAGGCAAAGCCATACAGCTGCAGCTCCAGCTTTCCATGAGAGATGTGGCTGTAGGAATGTGTGCATCCCTCTCTCCACTATTCACGGGAGAGTGCTGGGAATTGATCTTGTGGTGTGCAAACAGCACAGCATCACGAAGAAACCTTCATTCTATGAGGTGGTTGTTGCAGTAATGATGAGCTTAATATGGGAGAGAAAAAAGCATACACAGGGTCTTAAACTTGAATGTTAATTTCAGACAGATTAATTACCTTAATAACTTTTTTTTCCTTTTTTTTCCTTCTTTTTTTTTTTTTTTGTTTTGGCTTCAGATGCATTATTTTCCTTGCTTGTTTGTTACCAAGGCAAATCATGCAATGGCAGGACCTCAGCTTGTTTTGTAAAGGTCAGAGTGTTACCCCCAGTCCTGGATACCCTGAGAGTGGGACAGACTTGTCAGAGCTGTTTGAGATCACCAGCTTTTCCTACGAAGGGTGGACTCTTGTCATGGGGATTACTTGATTGCAGGAGGGTCTTTTCTTTCACTGGCAAACCAGGAGCAGAAGAAAAAGGAGAAAATGATAAAGATTTCAAACCACTTGGCTATGGAAAAATATGAATCCTTAAGGGTCAGAATAATTATGCTAACAAAGAGAGCTCTAAGTCAATTATTTTTCAATATTTCACCATTGGGTGCCTGACCCACATCTTTTTCAACACAGGAGATTTTAATGCTATAAACATCCCCTCAAAAGGAGTCACTAGTGCTACTCCAGGAGCCTTTGAAGCTGCTGACCCCGAGTGAAATTAAACTGAGCAGTGCTGTTGTTAATACTGGAAGAAATGGGACAGCAGTGAGCATACAATATATGGATAGAATGTAGATATGTTTGTAAATAGATAAACCAAACTTTTGTAAATAGATAAACCACACTCTTAAGTTCAGTTTTAAAAAGTTGGACTTCTAGCTGCAAAAGTTTTATTTCATTTAGTGCTTTGATCAAGACCCATTGTCAGAACTTAATGCACTAGTAGCTTACCAAGCTTCTTTCTCAGTTTAAGCTTGACATGAGCTTGTCGTTTAGGCACTTCCCAAATGTGAAGCTATTTGTTAATTACTGATAACCATCTTGAGCTGTACCGGTCTTCAACGAAGCACGAGTCCACCAACCTTCCTGGATCTGGGCTGTGCAAGGAAAATAATGAATGGAAGGAAATGAATGAAATGACCTGCTCTTCCCACTGCATCTGAAAGGCTTTGTGGCTTCCCATAATCATTAGTCACACACACCAAAGAGACACGTACAATTTATATGACGTATTTGAGGTTAATACTGCTAAAGGGTTGAATTATTAATGGTTCCCTCTAGACCACAAGTGCTGGTCCTGTGACCTCAGCTGAATTATTGCAAGGGGCTTCCTAGCTAAGACAGGCATGAAGACATTTGAGGTCTGGCTGGGGTGATGGTTTTATTGCCGGGTCCACTGGGGAAGGAAGGTGTCTGGGAGTGTGGAGGAGGCTAATGTATTGCTCAGCGGTAGGGAGAAATCTGGAGGACCCAGGGAAATAACCAAGAAAGTTTTTATACAAATGCAATGTTATGATGGGTACAAGGAAGAAATGGGGAAAAGGGGAATGAAACACATCAGCAGGTAGAGCCCAAAAGCAAATATTCTGCTTATCCTAAACCTCCAGTAGCTCTTGTCTCTGCTGCTTACAGGGCAGGAGGGGAGCTATCCCCACTGCCCTGCACAGAGACTTAAGGAGCTGTTCTGCAGGGGCAGATCCCAGGAGCTAAATCCCACTAATCCAAGGACAGAGCTTTAAGAGGCCATCCCTACAATTACTCTGATAAATGTGAGTACCTCTCTGCAATAAGGCAGTTCAGAGCGAGGCAGCTTTGGAGCTTTGAGAGACCTTTATTGAGGAACTAAGGACTTGAGGGGGATGTACCTCAAGTTGTGAAACACCGGAGGATAAGGATGTCCCTCACCAAAAGGGACATAGGAAGCTTTGGACACAGCGTGGAGCACCCCAGAGCACCCACCCATTTGGAGTGGCTCATGCAAGCAAGAAGTTGAAAGAAGTGGGCACCCAACTGCGCTCACAGGGGAGACTGACCATGCATCCCTTCTCCTTGAGGCAGGACCCGCTTCCACGGATAGCCACTGCCACTGATGACAAACTCCTCCACTGGTGGGTGGCTCCTTCTGGAGGTCTCTCTCCATCAGGCTAGAGAACCTGTGGGTGAATTTACAGCACATGCTGCACTGCAGTGCTCTGCGTTGCATGTCTCGGTGGCTGAGGATCCAGGATAAAAATACTTCTCCAGTAATGAACAGGTAAGCTGGTGTAAGGGGGCTGCTATTTTTAGAGTACAAACCTGCTTGGTTCAGCAAATTTTCTAAGCCACAGGGTGACACCTCAGATGGCAGGGAGATTGTTGTGGGTTTGCGATTTCTGTGCATGGCTTTGAAGGGTGAGGTTGTTATTCCCTCCAAAAATATATGGGTCCTAGTCTTTAATCAGGAACATATTAAGCCATGAGTGAACACAAAACTTTTGCCCTGAGAGTTATTTAACAGTTCTTTATCTAAATTCAAAATCATAATTGTCTTTTTCCTTTGTTTTGCTATTACTTGATTTATCCACTTCTAATTTTGCCAGGTTTAAGAGGCCCCCACCATGACTTGTCCTTGAAAAACCTTTTCAGAATCAAATGTGCATACATATGTATCTCTGAGTATATGTAAATACGGGTCTATATAACTGTGTGCCTGTGTGTGTACACTTCTGTCCATATGGGCTCTGATTCATATTCAGGAACTTAAAACTGGCAAAAGCTGCTGGCTCAGTGCATTCCACCTTTTTATTTTGCTGTGGTTTGAGAATTACCCTACAAAAGAACCAAAACCATAGTGCACTGTTGTCTTTATTGCTGCAAACAAAACAAACTCACTCTTCACTGCCTGATCTCAGAATATATTGCAAAACATTCTGAAATGTTGATATAAGCCTTCACTTAAGGACTATGGTAAGTTTGACACTTGAGGGATGCTTGCCTGTGTGGTGTGGTGCAGTGCCTTGCGTAGTGCATGTCCATGTGTCTGTGCAGGACTTTAGCACTTCATGTACTAGTGCCTTGACAACTGTTGTATAATTTGGGCTGACTCATCTGTACCTACAACCATCGAACAAATACAGGAAGGCAAATGTAATCCACTTTTCTCCCAGCAGCTGGTAATGCACTGCCTGGCTCCCTGAAGACCTCAGCGCAGATCTACCCACCTGTAAAACAATGTCATTTCTCCTACTGTGTCTCAACTGCTTGTTGTGGGTGCTGTCAAGGCACATTAGTTTGCGTCAGTTCAACACGGGAAGTTCATCCAAGAGGTTTTTTCAAGGTCTCTGGTGGCTGCTGTTGGGAATAATCCTATTTTGCTCTCCAGCACATTGTTCTGTTTTTAAAATTGGACTGCTCGGACCCTGGAACTGTGACCCCTTCTTTTCCAAAGCCTTTCCCCACGTGGCTGCCAGGTTAGCAGTGGGACGAATAAGCAAAGATCCTTCACTAAATCTTGGCCACAGGCTGGATTATGTAGTCTTGCAAGAAGAATGTGAGACGTCAAGAGCTCTGATCAGATTCATTGACTTTGGAAAGTTTTCCTCAGCTTTCATAGGCCCTCTGAACCCCGGCTTCTGTGAGGTGGCTACACTTTTAGGGGAAAACTGGAATAAAGCTCTCTTCTCATGGATGTGTGTCAACTATAAACTGGATTCTACCATCCACCACTCTCCATTTGCAAGGACCCTGCCCTCTCCAACCCAAGTTTTGTTTACAATAATGAAATATTTTAAGTGGGCTCATGTTGGCATCATTGCTTCCAGTGAGGATATTTGGATGAACACAGCCAACAAGTTAGCAAGTGCACTCAGGAACGAGGGACTTCCTGTAGGCATTGTTACATCCATGCATAAAGGAGATAAAGGCATAGAAGACACCTGGAATGAGATTAAAGGAGTTGGCAGCATTAGAAGTAAGTGTTTGGGGTTTTTTTAATTCTTATTTTCTCAAGGGTATGATTGTGCTGCTATCCAACGGACATAGCTTAGATAGTGACATTTTGAAGTGATTTAAGTCAAACTGAATTTTATCTCTAACCTTAAGGGAGCCAAGGCTTCATACAAAAGAATGCTGGGCATTTTTTATGTGATGGAAATAGGGTAAAATAGTCTTCTACAACATGAATACCTTGTGGTGAGGTGACCCTGGCTGGAGGCCAGGCACTCACAAAAGCTGTTCTATCACTCCCCTCCTCAACCAGGCAAGGGAGAGAAAATATAATGAAAGGCTCATGGGGTGAGTTAAGGACAGGGAGAGATCATTCATCAGTTACCACCACAGTCAAAACAGACCAATTTAGGAAAAAAAAATCTTATTTTTTACTAAGTAAAACAGAATAGAGCAACGAGAAAAAAAATCTAAAATAGCTCCCCTCATCTCCTCCCTTCTTCTCAGGCTCAACTTCACCACCCATTTCTCTCCCTCCTCCCCACCAGCAGCACAGGGGGACAAGGAACAGGGGTTATGGTCAGTTCATCACATGTTGTCTCTGCTGCTCCCTCCTCCTCAGGGGAGGACTCCTCACACTCTGTCCCAGCTCCAGCGTGGGGTCCCTCTCATGGGAGACAGTCCTCCATGAACTTCTCCAATGTGTGTCCTTCCCATGGGCTGCAGTTCCTTGTGAAGTTCCCCAGCATGGGTCCCTCCCATGGGGTGCAGACCTTCAGGACCAGACTGCTCCAGCCTGGTCCCTCATTGGGTCACAAATCCCCCCAGCAAACCTGCTCTGCTGTGGACTCCTCTCTCCTCAGGGCCACAGATCTTGCCAGGAACCTGCTCCAGCGGGGCTTCCCACAAGATCACAGCCTTCTGTGGATGCCTCCACCTGCTGCAGCTTGGGGTCCTCTGTGGGCTGCAGGGGAATCTCTGCTCCAGTGCCTGGAGCACCTCCTGCTCCTCCTTTTGCACTGACCTTGGTGTCTGCAAAATTGTTTTTCTCATGTTTTCAACATGAGAAACAGAAAGCTGCCAGGAGGGCTAGGGTTTTTTTTCCCTTCCTAGAAATATTATTACAGCTTCTGGGGGTTGGACCTGATGGTCTCTCGAGGTCCCTTCCAACCCATACAGTTCTGTGATCTCTGATTGGCTCAGCCTTGGCCAGTGGCAGATCTGCTTTGGAGCTGGTTGGCATAGGCTCTCATAGACATGGGGGAAGCTTCTAGCAGCCACCTCTGTAGCTCCCTTACTAACAAAACCCTGCCATGCAAACCCAAACCAAATAGGTTCTGGCCTCTCTGAAAAAGAATAATACTTAGTAGATGGGTATTTGTGATTGACCCTGTCAGGTGTAAAGAGGGTTTATAGGAAGGTATTATATTTATGGCGATTTGGATTATGGATTATTAAAATTCTCATGCTTTGATACTGTGGTGTCCTTGCTACCTGTGGTCAGTGGAAGTATCAGAAGTGAAATCCAGCATTTTATACCACAACATAAAGCAGT
Organism: Zapornia atra; assembly: GCA_013400835.1. Taxonomy (NCBI): domain Eukaryota; kingdom Metazoa; phylum Chordata; class Aves; order Gruiformes; family Rallidae; genus Zapornia; species Zapornia atra. The sequence goes on along the minus strand of VZTU01012139.1, from coordinate 8,087 downwards.
ACAAGGGCCCTCAGTGATGAACACAATGTAGAAAGAAACAATCTTTTTTATCTTGAGGAAATTTGGGGAAAAAGTAATGCTTTTCTGTTTCATAGCCTTGTCAGGAAGTCTATGACAGAACTCTGATCCTGGGTGGAATCCTCTACATACAGCATTGTGAATCCCATTGAGGATGCACTTTGGCTAAGACTGACGTTTCTGCCAAACACTATCAAGGGTAGCAAGGTGCTGTCTCACTCAATAAGAAGGTCAAGCAGGGGTGATGAGGATGGGGCATCACCCTCTATGTCAATGACCAGCTGGCGTGCAGGGAGCTCTGCCTGGAGATGGATGAGGAGCTGTTTGAGAGCCTATGGGTAAAGATTAAAGGGAGGGAAGGGACAGGGGACACTATAGTAGGGGTCTGCTACAGGCCACCCAACCAGGGAAACCAAGGCGATGAGGCTCTGTATAGACAGATAGGAGCAGCCTTGCTTTCACAAGCCTTGAGCCTCATGGGGGACTTCAACCAGGACAAAGGGAAGGCTGAAGTTCTCAACAACATTTTTGCCTAGGTCTTCACTTGGCAAGGGCTCCAGCCACCCCAATGAAGTCACAAAAGGCAAAGGCAGGGATTGGAAGAATGGAAAACCACATACTACAGGAGCAGATCAGGCTCAAGAACATCAAAGGAACCTGAGGGTGTGCAAGTCCATTGGACTTGATGAGATGCATCCACAGGTCCTGAGGGAACTGGTAGCTGAAGTGACTAAGACACTCTCCATCATATCTGAGAACCTGTGACAGTGTGGTGACATTCCCAGTTACTGAAAAAGGGGAAATATAACCCCCAGATTTATAAAGGGAAAAAAAGGAAGATCCTGGGAACTAGAGTCTGGTCACTCTCACCTCTGTGCCCTATAAGAGCATGGAGCAGATCCTCCAGGAAACTATGCTCAGGCACTTGGAAAATAAGGAAGTAAGTGGTGACAGCCAACGTGGTTTCTTGAAGGGCAAATCATGCCTGACAGATTTGGTGGCCTTCTGTGATGGGGCTACAGTGTTGGTGGATAAGGAAAGGGTAACTGATGTCATCTACCTGGACTTGTGCAAAGCATTTGACAGTGTCCCGCGTGACATTCTTGTCTCTAAAGTGGTGATATGGGTTTGACAGATGGACCATTCGGGGGGTAAGAAATTGGCTGGACGGTCACACTCAAAGAGGTGTGGTCAAATGCTCCACATCCAAGTGGAGACCAGTAAACAAGTGGCATTCCTCAGAGGTCAGTATTGGGGCTGACACAGTTTAACATCTTTATGGGTGACATGGACAGTGGGATCAAGTGCACCCTCAGTAAGTTTGCTGATAACACCAAGCTGTGTGGTGCAGTCGACACACTGGAGGGAAGGAATGCCATCCAGAGGGACCTGGACAGGCTGGACAGGTGGGCCCATGTGAACTGCATGAAGTTCAACAAGGCCAACTGCAAGGTCCTGCACATGGGTTGGGGAAATCCCAAGCATAGCTTTGGGCTGGGTGGAGAATACACAGAGAGCAGCCCTGAGGAGGAAGGACTTGGGGGTATTAGTAAATGACAAGCTGGACATGATTTAGAAATGTGCATTGACAGCCCAGCAAGCCAACCATGTCCTGGTCTGCATCCAAAGCAGTGTGATCAGCAGGTTGAGGGAGGGGATTCTCCCCCTCTACTCTGCTCTTATGAGACTTCCTTCCCACCTGGAGTACCACGTCCAGCTCTGGGGTCTGTAGTACAAGAACAATATATCGGTCTGGGAGTGAGTCCAGAAGAGGCTACAAAGATGCTCAGAGGACTGGAGCACCTCTGCTATGGAGACAGACTGAGGAAAGATGGACTTGCTCAGCCTGGAGAAGAAAAGGCTTTTCCCCAGATCTTGGGAGATCTTGGAGCACCTTTGACTCCCTAAAGGAGACAACAGTTTGCCCAAAGAAGCTGTGGCTGTCCTTGGATCCCTGGAAGTGTTCAAGGCCAGGTTAGATGTGGCTTTGGGCAGCCTGGTCTAGTGCAGGGTGTCTTTGCCTATGGCAGGGGGTTGGAATTAGATGATCTTCAAGGTCCCTTCCAACCCAAACAAGTCTGTGATTCTGTGATTCTATGAACTTGTATTTTTGCCAGTTCTCAAATCTATACTTGAAAACACATACACTTTGAGTGGTTTCCTCTCATCATCATCGCGGCTCTCCATGTGAATTAGAAATGATGGGCTCCTTTTATAATCAATGGAGAGAACCAGTCCCTATTGAAACATGATTCATCTGATTAGCTTAAGCTCTCTGCTATGGGATGAATCACGGCCTAGAAGTACACTTCTCTTTCCTGTAAATCAGCGACCTGAAAATGCTCTTGTTCAATCTAGCTTCTACCTTTGCCAAGGATATTTTTTCTCCTAAGGAGAGACAAAGCTACTGTAGTGCTCCTTCTCCCTCCTGTTTAATAGCAGGCAGGTCTCCTTTACAACTTTGCTTCCCATTATTGCCCAACTTTGCTCCTCTCACCTGCTGAATTTTGAAATGTCTTGGATGAAAGATCAGGGGTGCTTCCTTTTTTGAAAGGGCAGTGAACACCATACAAGGCCTGTTAAACGGATACACCTGTATTTCAGATCTCCCCACCAGACATGGGGACATTGGAACCATGGCATTTGGCAGGCAAAGACATGGACTCTGGGATGGCCAAACATGTACCAAATGTTGAAACACAACAAAATGCCCAATCTAAAATCAGTATATATGTTGACAAGGTGACCAGGTGGAACTTGGGCACTGCTAAGGGCTCTGAACTCAGGGCACACGAAGGGAAAGCTCACATCTCTCAGCTGATGGCAGCACAGGACCTGAATTCCCATCATATTAGCCTGTGCCTCGCTTTTATCAAAATTTCTCTCAACTCCTCTTTCTGGAATGAGTAATACTCACAGACTCATTTGACAGATATTTCAGACCTCCAGAAGTTGAACAAAATTAGCGTGGGTCCTAACTTCCTCAGAACATCATGCTGGTGGGTGATAGTTAAGTCTGACCTGATACAGAAGTTCAGAAAGCTATTTTACTGGGGGGAGAGGGAGCTGTTTTGTGTGGAACACACCACATGGATTAACACCACTGCAATCCTTGTGTTTCAGTTATAGTCCTGTGCATGCATTCTGTTCTCCTTGGAGGGGAGGAGCAGGCCATCTTACTCACAAAAGCTCTGGAAATGGGACTAGCAGATGGAAGATACGTCTTTGTTCCATACGACACTTTACTGTACAGTCTTCCTCACCAAAACAACTCATTCAATGTCTTTGATAACAACAGCAAGCTGCGGGAAGCATACGATGCTGTGCTGACTGTCACACTGGCATCTGGAGAAAGGACTTTCTACGATGCATTCGCAGAAGCTAAAGAAAGTGGTGAAATAACAAGGGATCTGGAAGTCACAGAAGTAAATATTTTTTCTCTTGGTCTTTTCTAGGGTGTAGTAATGAGAGACATGCAATAGTTATAGAGAAAGTACAGATGAGAGACAACCCAGAGCACATGCTTTTATTTTGAGAAGATGGTGAAAGTTGAATGTGTTCTGCATTTGTTTGGAAAGGGTATTTCTCTGGAATGTCTGGCAATCTATGTCCAACTCCAGGATGGTGCTGGGCATTCAAGAGAAAAAGGAAGTGTCTGAGGCTCTCGGGTTTGCCTTGCTACATGCTAACTGCAGTAGGCCCAAGCCTTAGGTGTCTCCTAAGGTGGATAAAGTTTGTGGAGCTTTTAAGGCATCAGAATAAGGTGTCCACATGCCTGAGAATGGGGGGAATGTGACAGACAAACAAAACACTGGATGATTCTAGAGGGAAATGCTTAGGGTCATTGTTGCCTCATTTTCTGCACTATAGTTATTTTTTGTCAGCACAGTGATCTAAATATCACCAGTAGCCAATAAAAACAAGCCACTCCCAACCTTTTAAGCATTTCAAGGACAACTGGGGAATCTGCAATACTGTGAAGACTACAGGATTCAACTGAGCTAATCTTCAAATCACACTATAGTATTTCAAAAATTTACAAGCATTTTTAAGGCATGGAAGTCTACTTTAGGAGGAGATTAATCATGCCCTGAAACATCCTTTTCTTTCCCATGATTATAATGAGAGCCCAGGTTAACTATAATGAATGCAAAGTTTTTCATTCCTCCTCATTTTATCACAAAGGTACAGAGATAATCTCTCTCCACGTACCAACTGTGAGTGACTATGTGATTGCAAAAGCCACAGAGGGTGTTTTTAGTGGAGAGTAAAGTTTGAGATTCCTAAGTCAAGTCTGGCATAGAAAGGAGCAATGTTAGGAGAAAAGGCTCTGGTACCCCAGAGAACAAGTTTCCGTGGCTCTGCTTTGGTGTTTTTACAAACAATATTCTGACAAAGAGGACCAATCCTTTGGGCATGACACTTTTCCCACTTGGGTATGGAGGCAAGCCTCTGGACCAATCCTTTGGGCAGGACACTTTTCCTACTTGGGTATGGAGGCAAGCCTCTGCCTTTGATCTTATATTTGTGGAAGATGCTATAGTGCAGTGTGTTGAGACAGGTGGTGATAAAATGCCAGCTGAGCATCATGCTCAGTAGTCTTGGCTCTTCCCATGACAACGCAATTTTACATGGTTTTAAAAATATTTTGAAATGGTATTTTGGGAAGCAACCATAAGAAAAGACAGATATTCAAAGTCACACATATATTGGGGTCAATCCAGAGCTACCTTCAGTCTAAGATTCTTCAAACTCATTACTCCATGAGCCTTAATGTTCTGATGTCTCAGTACTTCAGTTTACATCTTAAGAGCATGGGACTTCTTTTGCCACAGATCTTAAACCAGAGGTTAGCAGCAGTATATCCTGACTTCAGTTTCTCCTGTAATTTTAGGTTTCTCCACTTTTTGGAACAATCTATGATGCCATTTACTTCATGGCAATGGCTATAGACAGTGCTCGGAGGAAAGGAGTTAGAAAATTAGGATCTAACATCGCTCAGCACACAAAAAACTTCAGTTTCCCTGGATTTAGTCACTGGATAGAGACAGACAACTGTGGAAGGGGGCTGAGCAACTACATGATACTGGACACAGATGGTCGTGGGAACCAGCTCTTCCCAACCCACTTGGTTGACATGTCTTCAGGCTCTGTGAAGTCCCTAGGCCGGGCCATTCACTTTCCCGGTGGAGCTCCACCCAAGTCAGACTCCAGCTGTTGGTTTGATCCAGATGTTCTCTGCACTGGAGGTAAGAAAAAAACCAACCCAGGATCGAATGGCATTGGATCCATGCTTCCTATTATATCATCTCTTCTCTTAGACCAGGGAAGAGCACCCTAAAGATAAAACCCTTAGCTCAAGGAATTAACATAAATTTGTCACGCTGTTTGTAATGGGAATCCTATACAGAGATCCCACAATTGATCCCCAAGACTCCTATTGCTTGTCAGGTTGACAGGTTGTTGTTACTATCGTGTGCTGGGAAGAGTTTTCCACATCTGACACTCAACATCCGTCTATTTTGATAGCAATCTGTATATGCCTGAGGCTCTGGCCAGCATTGAGTCCCTGTCCTTCTGAGGGACAGGGCACTAAGAGGATTTGTGTTGAAGGCAGCCTGAGAGAGCTGCACAATCACAGATGCTCTCACCATCTCTCCTGATAACCCCATCTCCTTTACCCAGCTAGCTATGCAGCTCTAAGGATAATTAGAGCTCATAAAGAAAAGGTTATAATCATTACTCAAAATAATTTGAGTTACTGTAGAGAGCAGAGATGGTAATCAAGACTTGGGGGCAGAGATATCTGTGCTCCTTCCTAGGTTTGTGAGACTGGGCACTGGCTTTACTTGGTTTTAATTAGAGACAACTGTGGGACAGTTTTAAAGTCCACAGGGAAGCCAAAATCTCAGGGTAGGATTCTTAGCCCCCACTTGACATATTTACTTATCATACTAAGCATTTACTCCTACTGCTTCAGGATATGACATAAACAGACAAAATTAACCACATCTCCAGAATATTTCATTCAGCGGCTGAGAAAAACATTCCCCTTGGCTCAGCCATAGGTGGTTTAAATCAGTGGTGCTCAACAGAAACTGGAGATATACTGATCTTACAGCAGCTGGAAAGCTACAGAAAAGGCAAATACAATGCTATCATCTATCTAAGTTTGCACTGCCACTAGGAACAGCGTAGCAATTTAGCATCCCATTGCAGTCTATGGAAAAATCCCACTGGTTATTAGATCAGATTTTATGTTCACACCTTTACAAAATAATAAAGCTCCAGGAATTTGTCAGTGAAGCGATAATTTATTATTATTACTCATATTTCAGAGGATGAATTTTTTGACTAGCCTCAGTTTGGCTTTTGTATAGAGCTAGGGTTGGATGTGAAGTTACCACGCTCTTGTGATTCCCCAAGTCCACCAGGAGTGGGGCTGAGCAGATGCTCCCAGTACATGTGCACACACATGCACACAGAGTACAGACATAGACAGCCACTAAGAGACCAACATGTATAGGACAGTCATGTGTTTATGCCCCACTAACTACAACCAGCATTCCCAAAACTTGGGGCACACAAGAGGCCTGATCCTGTTCTTATGCATCACTTAAATCAGGCTCCAAGCTTGCTACCAGATCCCATAACGCCAAGTCCTGCACACACAGAAATGCATCCTCTGGTGGGTGATCCAAAACTGTAATTTCCCCATAGCCAGTTCTCCAATGCTCTGGTCTTTGCAGGAGATGGCCTCCAGACTTCTTCTGTCTCATGGGTTGATGGCTTCAGGACTTCTTATCTTACCTGTTTGTTAGGCTGATGTGAAGTCTACAAATATCACAGGCAGGCAGAGCGCACACTCATCCAGGAAAAAAGCTAGGCATAGGGGTTAAGAAGAAGACTGGACAGATTGTGATGATCAGGTGGAGGGTCTGGCTGGAAGAATGCACAACCTGCTTGTCTGTGACCAGCATTCCCATCCTCTCTAATATCCCATGCTTGATCCTCCTCAACTCACCTCCATCCCTCCCTTTCCCCATTTTTTCCCTTCCTCTAAACATCCCATAAGATCTTTCATTTATGCCTCCAGTCCCCTTAAAGCATTCCCTAACAAGTTTAACACAATCCCACAAGTCACCTCAAATACCTCACCTGGAATACTGTGTCCAGCTTTGGAGCCCTCAACACAAGAAGGATAAGGACGTCTTGGAATGCATCCAGAGGAGGCCACAAAAATGATCCAAGGGCTGGAGCACCTCTCCTATGAAGACAGGCTGAGAGAGTTGGGCTGGTTCAGCCTGGAGAAGGGAAGGCTCTGGGGGGACCTTAGAGTGGCCTTCCAGTACCTGAAAGGTGCCTATAGGAAAGCTGGGGAAGAACTGTTCCCAAGGGCATGGAGTGATAGGATGAGTGGTGATGGTTTTTAACTAGTAAAAGGTAGACTGAGATTGGGTATTAGGAAGAAGTTCTTCCCTCTGAGGGTGGTACATCACTGGCATATGCTGCCCAGAGAGGTGATGTAGGCCCCATCCCTGGAGACATTCAAGGTAAATTGATTGGGCTCTGAGCAACTTGATCTAGTGAAGATGTCCCTTCTTACTGCAGGGGGTTGGACTAGATGGCTTTTAAAGGTCCCTTCCAATCTAATACGTTCTATGAATCCATGAAATATGCTCTAAGTTTGCTCTTCCCATGATCCCATGATAATCTTGCTTTCACTTCTGATTAGATAAAAAGTTGTGGCTGAGCTTCCTCAAGGCTTTGCATTATTCCTTAAATGCCTCATCCATCAGTGAGATGAGATCTTTTATCTCTGGTATTGCTGTTCCTTAGGGTTTGTTTACCTGGGTGTTTATTTTTCACTTCTCTTGTCCCTTTGCTGTCTTTTGTTCACCGCAATTAATTTTATGCTCCAACCAACTCTTGCACTCTGCTTATCAGATGCTGCAATGAATTAAATTGGATGTTTATGTTTTCCAGATGTTGAAGAGTCCTCATGTCATGATGGGTAACAATGCCCATACTTTGAGTAAAGGTCATGATCGTGCCTTACCAATCTGGTG
>VZTU01012137.1:252290-268644 GCA_013400835.1 Zapornia atra | reverse complement strand
ATATTACGTGCAAGTAGAATCTTCCTCAAAGCAGAACGTAGCATGCTGAAAAATCAGTATTTTCCACTTGTTTAAAAGGCGTGTGCTTTCAGAGTGCTTAAATTAACAGGTACATGCACGTTCACTTCACAGCTGACTTTTACATTGGGGAGCCAATTCCCTTGAAAAAATGGGGAGGATAAATAAACTGCCTATCAGTCATAGATTTGTTCCAGTTCTACCCTGAATTAAATCATGTTTTGGGTAATTCATCTGAAATGCCATTTCAGTAATTACAAAATTATATAGCCTAATGTCATGACCAAGAACATGTATGAGATCATGATAAAATACTACAAAGGATGAAGCCACTGTTCCAGCTTTTAGCCCCTTTTTGAGGTACCAGACAAAGGAGGGATTAACTAAATAGATTAATGAACAGAGTTGTTTTGTGGGACCAGTGGGTTTTCACCACCGTTCCAGTGGACGATAATGAATTTGGTTTGATAGTTTATGGTTGGCAGGTAGAGAGCGCTTTTGAAAGTTGAAGAGGAGGATGATAATTAAATTCTTTCTGAAGAAAACTATATTAAAGCTAAAAATTCCCATGCTGGTTTTTATATTGCAAGGAGAATTGGGATTATGCCCAAAATTATCACTAATTAGTCAGTCCAGGGGAGGGGGGAATACTGGTATGACTTTTTTCCTTCTGTTTCACGTATCACACACGAATATTGTACTTGGTAAATAACAATTAAACTGCATTAGCCTAACATCCTTCCACTCGTACACAATACAGATTCACACATTTTGGAGATCTTTAACTCTGCCTTTTATGATGCAGCTGTCACATCATTGGAAATAGCTACAGCTTAAAAAAAATACACAAGTCCACACAGTTGATTATGCAGTTGGTCCTTATAGGTTATGCTGATTAAACGTGTAGTGGACTATCAAACCTACCATCAGATTTTAAAGGCACAATTAATATTCCTTGCAGACCCTGTTTTGGCACTTGTTACTGGAACGTGTCTGGAGCAGAATACTGTGCTACTAGACTGCTGCTGTGCAAAGATCCCTCTGGTGTTTTAAAAGCGTTTTGAAATGAAAATTCGAATGAAATTTTTATCTGACAGATATTACAGGAGATAAAATTTTTAGATGGTCAGAGATCTTCATCTACATGTTAGACTGGGCTTTGGCAGTCAGCTTCACGCCCCCATGCAGCTTTTTTACCTTATGGTGGTCCTTTGCTCATCCCTACAAATTGTTCTTTGTCTCACCTTTTTTCATGTTAAAGAACTCTTGTAGGTAAATTTTTTTGTGATGCTTGCTGCTCTCCTGTTACTCATTTTTTTCTGAATGTTGCATCTTGGGGTGTTCTGGATGTTTGAATTCATCATTGCCCCTAAGGATTTTCTCAATTCTGTTACGATTTATTTTTAGCTAAGGTTAAGATAATATAGTAAATGGTCAAGAAGAAATATGGGCAGAGTTGTTACGGTGGATAATATATGGAAGTATGTCTCGTGCAGGTTAAGAGTGACTTTCTGTTGGCGTTTCTTGCATAAGATCTGATGTCAAGTGATGGAGCAGTTACTAATGCAGAACTGAATGTGGTATTTCAAGTAACTCGAGTGAAAACCAACTTACGCTAGCCTATAAACCTGAGCAGGTTTAAAAATAAACCCAAATGTGCATACTTTTGGTGAAACATACAGGCAAACTTTCTTTTTAATGGAAAAGTTCACACGGGGTTTTTTCAAGGCCACAGATTCAAAGTGTTAGGATTTGATATGGCAAAAAGAACAACCCCACAACCTTTTTAGTTAGGCATTGTTGTTGAGTCTGAGTTGTGATGACTGCAGTTTTGTTATTTAGTTTAATATTGGCCTATGTAATGCATAAATTAGTAGGCTCATTAGCATCGTCCTGCATCTAATTCCTGTCCATAAAGCTATGGTTATCTAGGTAGGCCACAGAGGTGGTAGTGGTTCTCAGTCAAGCAAGAGTTGCAACTGATCAAAGTAGTTTCCAAGGTTTTAGAAAACTTCTGGCTGCAGGAATACAATGTGGATTTGCTTTATTACTGAACCAGCAAAACTATAAAGTCATTCTTTATGTACAGGATTGTAAGTGTATATATTGGCCAGTTGAAAACAAATTTGAGATTGCTTCTGTCTTCAGCCTTTTCCTTACCTTCTTGTGGCTGCTCATCAATAAAATTAAGGTTAGGAGAGGTGATCTGCCTAGATTTAATCTCCTTTTTACCTGAATATAATTGTTATGTGACTTGATTATTCTAAAACTGTTTCAAAAGAAAAAAATCTGATCTATGTCCATTTGGAATTATTTATATACAGTATGATACTTTTGTGTTAAACCTGTTTTTTATTACTCATAGTGCATGGAAAGCTTCAGGACTGGGTCTTATTGACTTAAGAAATCTTGGTTTCATAATCAAATGTGTTAACTTCCTAGATTTAACTTGTGCCAGCATGCAAGCATTTGACTTCCTTAAGCATGGAATGTTTTAGAAATGCCTGTTTGAGATTAACGGAAACATTTAGGGATTTGAATTTGGTTTCTGCTTCAGTTTTTTGTGGGTTTTAGTTATATGACTTTCTCTTTTCAATGTAAACCAACATGATGTAGTACTGTCCTCTATTTTAAAATACTTGCTTTCTGAATGGCTTTAGAGATGTACTTTAGAGGGCTTGTACATCTCTGCCTAAAAGAATAAAACATGTAATCATGTGGTAAGATTACTGTTGGGGTTGCAGTGGTTTCAGACATAGTACTTCATCTCCATCAGGGAGCCCCACCTTCCAGTCTTACTTTCCAGAAGCAGCTTAGGTCTGCTTTTTTGTAGGATTCTGATTTTCACCTTCTGTCTTTCCAGCCGTTTTATTGTTTCTGTTCAAGCTCCTTTTTCTTCTGGGATGATGAAGGTTTATATCCAGTCAGCGCTGTCCTTGAAATACTGTTGAAGGGTTTTTGTTTGTTTCAAGAAATAGTTTCTTGCCTTTACAGTCTCTTCATCTTTTGTCACCTGGGGTAAGATGATAAATATAGTGTTAAGTGAATTTTCCAACTAGGTGTAACAACTCTGGTTAAATTCCAGGGGTTTAATAATAAATTTATGCTACTGTCTACTAAGGTTCATCTGGAAATGAATTTAGTCACAAGGGATGGTTTGTTACAACCAAATAAACTCACTCTATTTAATTAAAAAAGAAAAATCCAAGAAATCCTTTCCCTTTTCCTTTCTAGGTGGTAGAGGGGAGGATTGAGTCCATCCTGATTGATGCCATTACTACTGATTCATGACCTAGGAGTCAGGAACTCCAGACACTGTGCCGTTCCCCCTGTACACCGACTCCCCAATAGCTTCAAACAGCGCTATTCCTGAGTTAAGTGCCTTGAGATGAGCACAGCTAATACATACTAATATCTGCCTAACAGATCTCTTTCTCTTTTCCTACAAAAGAACCAGCACTTCCTCCTACCAGAGCATATCTCTGTGTCTAACATATGGATCTTCCTCTGCACTAAAACATTCAGAAAGCAATTGTAGTTTGGACATACTGGGTGTTTAATCTTAGTGTTGATGGTTGACTGCAGTACATCTTGGAAATTTGGATATCAGGAAGGGAAGGCTGCTCTGGTAGTTACAAAGAAGAAATTCTAGTGTCATATTTAGTGGATTGAAAACTCAGAAGCTTGGGAGGTAAATAGGTTGGAGTAATCTCAGTGGGAACTTGTGCTCTACAGACATCTTGGAAAGGATCTGTACTTTTGTGTATGACATGAAACAGCAATTGCTAGACCTTGATGTAAAAGGCAGAGTGCTCTTGAGAGATGAGGCCTGTGAGATAAGAGTGAAGCTCCACTCTCAAATACCTTGTCGAGCAGCTGGTGCTGAGTAAGCCTACGTGGGTGCTTGTTGACAACTTATTCTTCATTCTAAACAAAATTCCTTTGCAGTCATCTTCAGTTTGCATGTAATGTTGCAAATTGCTTCCTGGTTTCATCAGATAAGCATGATGTTCTTTTATAACTGAAAAAAATACACTTTAAAAAAATGTAGTTAGTCACCTTAAAGACGCCAGACTTTCCTGGCAAATGCCAAGAGTTGTTTGGCTAAAATGCTGTGGTGTGTTGTGCTTGAAGGAGCACAGAGCTTTTTGTTTCTTCTTGTTATGCCCTTTGTGTGCTGCTGTTTAGATGCATGTATAAAACCATTTGCTAAAAACGTTGGAGTAAGGATTGCGTTTTGTCTGGTCTTTTGGACCTAATGTTGTAGAGTTTGTGCTTATTCTGGTGGTTAGAAATTCTAATATTTGCTAATACGTACAGGCTGTTTCCACTCTTCTGTATGCAGTGTTTTGTATGTTAAAATTTATTCATGACAAGTGTCACTTGAAATGGAAAGAACTTGGTTATAGCTCTCACTGTCAGGGCTGTGAGGTATGACCTAGTGAAGTGATGTATACAATTGTGAATCTATAAATAGTAGTAGTTGTTGCTTCATTAATTACAACATTTTAAAAAAAAGAAATAAAGATCATGCTTTAGGAAAGAAAATACCTTAACATTGCAAACCATTACAGTAACAAGGCAAGGTGTGGATGGAAAGGAGTCCTTAACCTGTTTCTATGTAGGCCATGGGAACACTTTTCTTCTTCCCCTCACCCCCTCTGATTTAGTGATTTGTGTTTAAATATTTCATGGCTAATCTTGCTTCGTTCTGCTTTTGAGAGTAAGCTTTTGATGGAGAAGTGTGTTTTGCTCTAGGCTTTGCTGGTGCTTATAGTGCCATCCCAGCTGGCAGTTTGTATGACACAGGCAGGCTGGTGGCAGCAGCTGTGGAGACAGTGCACAGTGTCCTTGCAGTTAGGCAATTCCAGGAATGGAGAGACCTAACCCATACCAGTGAATTGGTGGAAAGAAACTGAAACCAGAGAGCAGCAGATCATAGGTAGTGATTAGAACAGCAGTTCCTTTCTCCACTTCTTCAGTGTTTCAAAGCTCAAGGAAAAGTTTTTGGAGCTACAGTCTGAAGGTGCCTTAAAGTACTGTTGCAGCGTAGTCCATCAAGTGGCTCAATTTCCATTGCATCATCAGCTGAGTGCACTGAAGTGCATGGGAGGAGAAGGACTAGGGTCACTGGCTGTTTTATAAATTTGCTGGCGAATTTGAAGTAGAGAACTGATGACTTAGAACTCAATTTAGTTGTGTTGCACAATGGCTCACAACAAACATGTTTCATGGTCTGGAGTTTCAGCACAGTCTGAGAATGTGATCATGTAGTAAGTAGTTGACAAGAGACTTGACTTGTAGTTGCTCTGTGACTTCTAAAACAAGAGAATTGGTCAGAAAATGGGTTACGAGAGTGTGCCTTTCTCATATCCAATACGGATATCAATCTATAAATGCACTTCTAAAACTGTGAAACAATAAACACTTCAAAAAAAGACAAAAGTTAGCCAGATTCTAATATACTCTTTTTCCCTTATAGAAATACATTAACTTTGAAGTGGAACTAAACAATGGAACCAGATATTATTCGAATGTACTCTTCATCCCCTCCACCGCTAGACAATGGAGCCGATGATGACGACGACGATGAATTTGGAGAGTTTGGAGGATTTTCTGGTGTAAGCACTGCTGATGTCGCTTTTGCTGATTTTGATACGCCTGACTACAGTCATCCAAAGGAGGAGTTTATACCCACCAATCACTTCATCCCACTTCATGATTATTCCGACAATGTAGCTAGCATTGCAACTTTCACATCTGTTAAAAATGTTAAAGATAAAGACTGCATTGCAGAGCTTCCCACTCTTACTAAGGAACTTTCTGATATGTCAGCTACTAGTACCAGCAAAGAAAAATCTAAGTTTAGAACTTCGGGTGCTGCTTTAGAAGATGGAAATAAAAGAGGAGAACAAAGAGACAACACTGGGAAATCAGAAGGTTTTTCTTCTCATGTTGTTAGAACTGGTATAGCAGGCGAGAGCCAGGATGAGCAAATAGATGCTTGTAATGGCGAGAAACTTCCATGTCTAGAGATTCTAACAAATGGATTTGCAGCATTGGACCCTGTAAATCCTCAGGGAACGGAGGATCTAGACAGTATTGATGACTCAAAGGGACTGAAAACTGTTAGTGCCCATAGTACTGAGCAAAATTTGAACTCAATGCCTAGCTCAGGTGAAGACTTTGCAGATTTTGCTACATTCTCAAACAAAAAACCAGTCTGTTTGAACAGAACAGAACCAACAATATGCAGTGTTCTTAATGAAAGAGACTCTCTGACCATTCAGGAAAACAACAGAATAAACAGAGTAACTTGTGTTGAAGAAGAGGTTTGCATTTCAGAAATTAGTTGTGAACAGGGTCCCTCGGCACTGGAAGATGACGACTTTGCAGTTTGTAGCACGTCTCAAAAAACTGGAAGTTCAATATGCACTACTGAAAATGGGGAACACAGCAGGAGAAGACGACAACATGGCACAGAGAATGGCAAAGATTTTACTAGGCCCGATGACTCTCTGGGAACAGAGAATATCAAGGTTGATAAAATCCACAGCCTAAGTAGTGATCTCACAGGAGAGAAATTGGCTGATTCTGAAGATCTTAAGAATGGTGGAAGTAGTACTGAAGTTTGCAGTGACACACACGATGATGACTTTGGTGATTTTGGTTCAGTCAGCAGTGCATCTCCCACCTTTGTTAATGCTCAAGAATTGGCAAATGCTCTAGATTTAGGAGGAACTTCTGAACAGACTGCACATATTAGTGAACCTAATGATGAATTTGGTGAATTCAGGGACACAAGTACGGTTTCTCAGCAGCCAGCAAGGTTGGATCAAGCTGAACTAAATCAGACTGCTGACACTTTAGAATGCGATACTACTAGTAAAACTTCTGGCTTAGATGTCCAGCATATTACTGAGGTAGACAGTGGTGAGAGTGGTAAATTTGGAGACTTCGATTCCGTGCCAAAACCTGAAGATGAGAGTGGTGCTTTTCAGGACTCTGATGACTTTGCGGACTTCAGTTCGGCAGGTTGTAACCAGGCCACAGACTGGAATGCTTTTGAAGATGAACAAAAAGACAGCTGTTCCTGGGCTGCCTTTGGAGATGAGCAAGCTGGTGAATCTCATCACAGAAAAGAGACATGGCAGTCACATAGGACAGATGCATCTGCCAGGATTGATGGTCCAGTATTACACCAGACTGATGGTTTTGCTTTAGCATCTTTCCAAGGAACTACCAGTAAGCAATCTCAAGAGCCAGCACCTTCAGTTCAGGTAAGGGTGTCGTTGACTTTGTTCAGTCTTGTTCTGCTCTTGTGCACTCAGCTCTTCCTGGTTCCTGCTGCTTCTTCAAACAACTGTTTGAATAGTCCTTATTTGTCTTCTGGGAGAGATTTAATTTGCTGGGTGAGATAGGCTGGTATGAAATAGTATGCTATATTTCCGCTTACATCTTTTGTGCTGTTACTTCCTGCAGAAAAATGAGCAGAGTATGCTGCTTTGACGATTATATGTGGTCATTTACATAGACTGATCAAAGGAATAAAGCATCATGAACATGTCAGAGTCTGTGATAGTTTTTCCTTTGTTTCATAGTTTGCTGCCTTTTGGGGGGTCACTCTGATGTTGCCTTTTTGTAAAACAGTGATGTGACTGGAAGCTGAGATTACTGCTTCCTCAAACTTGCCATCACCATTCTCTTTATGTTTTCAGAATCTGATTAAAAGTGATGACTCGGTATGTATGTAGTTGCACTTACTTGCTTAGAGAACGTGATAAAATATGACCTGTGGAGGTCTGTCCCTGATATTCCAACTTGTGGGAAATTAACTATTTAAAAGTTACTTTAAAAAAAGTCTGTCACACATTAATTGTGGGAAGTGTCATGTTATAGCAACATCAAAAGTATATGTCTGATAGTTTCTTAAAGCTGCTGATATTTCTAATTAGGAATTTTGGGGAGGGTGGAGTAGATTAGTTTATTTCTTACTCCTGCACCCTATGTTTTCTACTGTATAGAAATATATTTATTTTGCTATAAATATGTATCAGTTCCTTCCTGAGTCTTTTCACTGGTCATCTTTGAGATCTGTGCCTGTTCACACTTAGATAATTTTTTTCCTAAGTCTTGTTATTTACTTTTACAAAATTCAGAACTACAATTTGAGTTTAAATTTTTTTCAGTGCTTCTTTTTAATTGTGTCAAGACAAGTGAGTAGTTTAGAGTATGCTCTGTCCTTTCGGAGCATGCAGCAACACCAGCAGTAATATGTGTCCAAAAATTTTGGCTCCCCTCTGGCAGTGAAATGAAATGAGGTAAGTCCTTTCTTCTAGGATTTTGCATAGGCTTGGTGACAGCCCTGCCTCTACCTGTTTCCTACTGGTGACAGTGTAATGGCTTTTCAGAAGAAGGTTGTGCCAGCCAGAGCTTTGCAAGCATAAGCAAGTGGAATGGAGCTTTTGGGGCTGATCTCTTGTGTTAAAAGGTGTGAGCCTCAGCTCCTGATGCTTTCTTCTTGCTGTTTTGTGCAGTGGCTAACACCAAATTTCAGAGTGGCTTCACAAGCCAGAAGGCGGCTCACAAGTGAACCTGCGGGTGGATTTCTGTGCCTATACAAACACCTGCTCATCATCACCTGAATCTGGGTCTCTTTCACAATCTGAAAGCACAAATATATTGTTACCTCTTCTGTTGGTAATTCACCCATTAAAATTGGAGAGTACCAAGGTCATTACTGCAGTTAATCTAAATTGGTCCTGTGGCCGCTTGAAAGACTGTCCAGAGTTTTACAAAGAAACAGGGTGGGAAGGTGATTCCAGTAAATTATCCATTTTTCTAATTAATCCTGATGTTAAAGGACAGTCCGAAGGTTTCAAACACTTTTATTTGAACTTTTCCATAATTTTATGATGAAGTTTCGGTAGAAAACTCTTCTGAATGTAGATGTGTATAAAAGCAGGACCTTCAGAGGTTCTGTAACTATTCCCCCTTCCACTCCCCCAGGCTGCCTTAATGAAAGATGAAAGCCAAGTTGCAGTGGAAGTTCTTCGGTGATCGATCATGAAGTTACACAGTAGTTTGGTTAGACTGTAAAGCAAGTTTTAAGACTTAAGTTTCCTTCTCTTTATAGCACAGCCAGTTGTGGCTGTTTGGCTGTGAGATGTTTTGCCCCCCCTGCCAGTGAGGAAGTAGGACTTGGAGAGTGTCTTACACAAATAAGCTGTAGAGGAAGTTGACCTGGATATGTTTTCTCTGTTGCAATTGTTTCCTTAGCCTTGCAGTGACTGTTAGTCGCTACTATTTCCTCCACCCATTAACTCTTAAAACAATAGTTAGACGTTTTCAAAACTTTTTATTCTGGAGGTACTTTAAGATTTGGAAGGATCTACTGAAAACGTACTTTTTTTAAAAAAAGCTTTGTTTTAGTCTTAAGTAGTAATTTTGCTTTTTAATCCATTGACCCCCAGTTTAGTAAGCTGCAGTCAGAAACTTGAGGTTACTTGAGTCACTGTGAGCCAGCAGGCAGTCCCAGAACTTTGCAGAAACTTACCAAAATTAAACTCAGATTGTGATTGGCTTCCTTACTTTCGTTTAAGAGGAGGGTGTCACCGAGGCCAAACCACAAAATGCAACATTATAAAATACTTGCTAATCTTCTCTTTCCCATGTATTAAAGTTGAGTTCTGGAGTTGTTTGATGCAAGAACAGAAACACTAGCATGCAAAATAAGGCTAGGGAGAGGTAGGTGTACGAAGTTGTGGTTTTATTTTTTTAATTACCCTGACCAAAGAAGGATAGGGAGGAGTAGATCACTTGCATCAATGTATTGCTGGCAGATATAAAAAGTACTTGCTGTAGCAACATAAAGAGAGCAGGCTGTGCCAGAGAGAAATGGTCTGTGTTTGTTAGACACTTGAGATGGATGTGAAAACTGAGACCTCAGCTTAGGCTAAAGGTGAACTCGGATCACTTACAGGATACTGTATACGCTTGAGCTGTGATGTTGAGGCTGAGAGAGTCACTGCAATAGGGCAGTGAAATAATTTTGAATGGTGTATAAACAGTATGACCCTAATCTGATCCTTTACTTTTCAATCTTCTGCTTTTGTGTGCTTAGCCAACAACATTACTGTTTAAATGTGGACATGATATATACAGCAATTTCCATCTATCCAGAATTAGCATAAAAGGAAAGTTATTTGCCAGTAGCTCAAGCTCCGTTGCCAATGGTCTCTGTGTATTTTCCTTTGTTTCCTTAGTTAGGTGTGTGGGTGACAAGATTTTGTGCTTTCTGAATGTGGTCTTGATCATAAGTTATATGCCAGGCAAACAGTTTTAAAGATTGTGAATTTGGTCTAACGTTTAATTAGAAGTTAGACTTTGCTTGAATTTAAATTCTTAATCCCTTCTTTTTAGCAAAATACAGAATATAAAAGAAGAAAGTAAAGGGAAAAAGGCTACTATATAAGGTAATTTTTGTGACATGTAGTGGTAAAAAGATCATTGTGTCTTTTCTCCTTTGCTTTTGGTCTTCAGCACTGTGGATCCTGCACGCAATCTGCAACGTAGGATTTGTAATGTGCTGACCTCTTCTATTCAGCCATGCTGTGTGGAGGGGAGAAGAAAAAGGAGGTGTGGTATATGGTATCCAGTTACAGCCACTGAAAGAATGTCACCCCTTAAAATGGTTCCAGTTCCAAAGGCTGATGGACACAGATACAGAAAGTATCTGAACCCATGTTAATACTACTTTATACCTTAATCATTTAATGACTGTCTTCAGCTGAAAAATATGTAATAGTTGGTTTCAATATTAGCTGCAGGTTTGCATTGGTGTAGATGTGCCTTTGTGTTAAAATTGATTCAGGATGCAGAGGTGGGTGAGCTAGTTGGTGTAACAAGTTTTGGGTGAACCTGCGCTGTACCATATGCATTAGTCCCCTTTATGTGATCACATAGCATGCTACTAAGGTATGCTTTTAAGAAATATGAGGCTTGTAGGACAGCTTTTTCCATGAGTGTTGAATGTTAGTCAGCTGAGGGTGTTACTCTGCTGTATTGTGCTGTAAGAATATATATAGGGCTCAGGCAGCAAAGCGCAAGAGCAGTTACTGTCTATGGTAATGATGTGGGTGGGTAATATGGCTGTGCCTAGCTGTGTTTGAGGAGCATAGGCATCTCCAGAAAAGGACAAGATGAGTAGTGGCTTGTTGGGAAGGCCAAAACTCTTACCTGATTTATCTGAAAGTTAACAAATCCCAGAAAGGGAGGAAGGGGAAACCTGAATGGTCCTAAAGTGTTTTTTAAGATCCTCTACTTCATTATAGAGCCTGTGTGCGCAAGCTCTGTCTCATCAGATTAATCAGACAGTGTGGGTGATGTACAGTTACTAAGCCACAAGTATGCATCAAGACAAAGAAAACCCTGGATTGCTGTCACTTAGAGTGCTTTGTCTTGGGCAGTGAATCAAGTCATCCTCTTGGAAAAAAAGTAATTGTGACTGTAAAGACTTCAGGCTCCCAAATCACCAGGGTAAATTAAGATAGTGTTGGCTAAATTAAGTTCAGACAGTTGGGTAACAACTTGCAGTGTAAATATATCTGTCTGGAAAAGGGTTTTTTGTTGTTTGGTTTTTAGTTGGTTGTTTAAGTCCCTAACACAGTTCTTAAGTCTGTGCAGCTGAATAACAGTAGAAACCAGACTGCTAAAAGTAGCCCATAGTTGCTGTATTTCAGAACAGGCTGGCTATGGGGACCTTAGAAAAGAAAATGATTTGTGAGGGAGGGTTGTTTTAACATTTCTCTTTAAATGTCACAGAACAAAATTATTTTCCATTTTGTACACGTAAGTTTTTTTTCTCGATTATACTTCCTCTCAGAGCCTGGCTGACAAGTTAGTACAACACCACAAGATAATAACAATGTGACCAACTGAAATGGGAAGTAAGTTGTATGTGGTAAATAAAATAACTGCTACACTTCACTTTGCCTGCATGGAAGATGCAAGTTTTGATACACCTTTCAACAAGGGAGAATAAATGTCCAAGCCTTACAGCAAGGAGGAGGGAGGAACAGACCTTCACATTTCTACACTGAGCTTCCCTGCTGCTTATAACTTATACCTCAAGCAGTAAAAAGAGCTGAGAAGTCTTTTTTCCTTTTCACACCACTAAATTTTCACATTTTCTTTGCAGTTAAGCCCAAGACCTTTATAGTTACTATTCTGGGATGTATCTTGAACTATCGCTGCCTTCTTAACTCATTAAATTATTTTTATTTCTCATCTGTGAGGTATTTTAGCTCTTGTGGCCTCATACTTGACTGTATAACTAAATAGCATCCTCTTGCTGGCTTGTAGATCTCAGTTTAGGACCAGTGTGTCCGTAGGAAATTATCTGCGGGAATAAAAATGGAATGGTTCACTTATCTGCCTCTAAGAAACCTAAGGCCCCATCTTAGATTTAGCTGCTTTTCAAGGCAGGTGGAGAAGTCATCACATTTGGATCATGAGAAGCTAAACTAAGGTTCTTTGTAGGCTTTGCTACTCTCATATCTTCTTAGAGATCTTTATGGGAAGCTCCTGTCTGCTAAGCAGAGCCTGCACATCAGAGAACTAAATTGTTGCTGTGTGAAAGGCAAACTGATTCTTCATTTAACCAATCTATTTTTCTTTCTAAAGAAAAAGTTGCCCCCATTTAACTAGGAACTTAGCAATTTGCTCGTTTGCTTAAGTGAGTTTAGCGAAGTGTTCAGCTTTGTTAAATGCTTGAGCCCAGAAGATTGAGACCCACTGAAGTTGATTTGGTGTCTTCCCATTGTGAGTTGCATCCATTGAAATGAGTTTCTCAGCTCTCCTGTATTAACTGCATGGTCATGTAGTTTAGCTCTTAAAGACAAAAAAAAAAGGGGGATGGGGGGGGATAAATAATTAAACCCACCCAAAATACCACCCCCAAAGTCCCACACATGCTGAAGGTGTAGGAGTAGTAGGAGTATATGGTGTCTTAGCTCCATGGAGGCAAAGGTGTTGCTGGAAAATATGGTTTGGCTGTTAGAATATCCAGCAAAGGGAATTTCTTTTTCATCTCTGCTTTATTTTAACATGGCCAACATACCTAGGTTAGGTACTTTGCAGAGCAGTGGGTTCAGGATTTAAAATAAATACAATTTCTCAGGCTGTTCAGTTTATTTTCTTGACTTCTGGCTCCTGAGCTTTGTTCAGCTAGTTTTTTTGAGACCTTTCTCTTGACTTCTGGATTCTAACTAGGAGCCAATCATGTCATACCAACTTTATTCTTTTTATAAATTACACATCTAGCATCTTCGATCCTTCATATGCTCATTTGTCTCCATTCTTTTTTTAATCATATAAGACTTGAATATTGAAATATTCTCAATAATTTGACTGTTACACTGGTTTCATTTGTTCTTAGGTTGTCAGGTTTGTGTTTAATAGGTGCAGACAGCTCAGAGCTTGAATGCTGCTTCTTCCAAGAGCATCTTTTAGTTTCCAGTGCAAGAAGCTCACTGGACAAGCTCTTGTGTCTTCTCTGCAACTTATGTGTGATTGAGACTGTGGAGAGAAGCAAGATCACTGTTTTGGTTTGGGTTTTTTTTAATGTTTCCCCCCCCCTTGTAGACAGGGTTCCCTGCAACTTCACCCAAAGGAGTGTTAGAGTGCTTATATGGTGAAAGCTGCAGTTCATATCAGCTGTTTCAGTAGTTTGTCCCACGTATCATAAAATGCTTTGGGTTGGAAGGGACCTCAAAGATTGTCTAGTTCCAGCCCCCTGCCATGGGCAGGGACACCCTCACTAGACCAGGCTGCCCAAAGCCTCATCCAACGTGGCCTTAAACACCTCCAGGAGTGGGGCTTCCACAACCTCTTTGGGCAACCTGTTCCAGTACGTTGTCTTTATGACAAATTTTAGTGTCTTTTCATAGCTCTGAAGAAGGGCAGCATGCTGGAAGCAGCCTCGTGTGGAGGCTGCTGGGGAGGATTTGGTGTGCTGGGTAGCCATGGGACTTTTGCTCTGTTGAAGGAGTTCATAGATTATTTTGGTTTTAGACTTGTGGTGGAGAAAAACAAGTTCTGGAAACTGAGGCCAAACTTTGGCCGTTCAGCTCTGGGGGATGGATCTTGTCCCCTGTTTAACTGCCAAGGAGATAGATTCTGATCCTGTGGTTATCACTCTCATTTGAAAGTCTGTTACATCTGCGATATTTTGATTGTTTCAGGTGGTGGTGCTTACCACATATCTTAAAAGTATCCACCAAAAACTTCTGTGCAGCCACAGAAACTGTGGGGCTTATGAGTTTCTCACTGTTTGGAGAATCACAGTTAATTTTTAGAATGGCAGCCATAGCCTTTGTTTCCATCTTCAGTAAGTGCCTTTAATAATCACTCTTCTCAAATGGTAGTGGAGAGCACTTGGGTACCAAACGCTTCAATGGCATGAAAAGAGGAGAAAAGTTCTTGTTTTCTGACTCTTTGTTCTAGAATTTTTCATAGTGAAAGACATGCTCCTGTGTATGAAAAGTAATGTTTTCTTACAGTCTGTTTTATGCAAATACTACATTGAGGTTTGTAGAGAATGTCCATTTACACTAATTTCAAGCTCTTGGTAATCCCCTTTAAACCTGGGACCACAGGATTTCATTGCCAATTAGAAGAACAAGTTTACCTGCTTCTGTTAAGGACATTGCCACAGCCTGAGAGAGGTGTGTTTGTACGCTCATCCTGCTGTTCATTTGCACATATATAATTAATTCCTCTGATTTGCTATGGAAACCATTCTTCTCTATCCTATAAAATAAGGGCTAAGCATTTCTGGAAATTTAGAAAAGAGGAAAGGAAGTGTAAAGGCTGCTATAATTAAACTGTTCCTGAAATTTTGGCACTCTTAAGATCAAATTTGAAACTGGGTGCTGACTGCTATGCTGCTTGAGTCTTATAGGCCTTCTGTTAATTCATTACTTAAGCAAGCATATTCTTAGTCACTAGCACGTTCTGAAATGCTGATGCTTTTCAAGAAACACGCTGCCTTCACAATACAGTGCCTTTCATCTGCCTCTTCCTGGTAGCATGTACTCTTGGTGTATCACAGAAATGAAGTAAGCATC
The DNA here is from genome assembly GCA_013400835.1 of Zapornia atra. NCBI lineage: Eukaryota > Metazoa > Chordata > Aves > Gruiformes > Rallidae > Zapornia > Zapornia atra. Next base: position 253,498 of record VZTU01012137.1, on the reverse strand, counting down.
ACTTCCTCATGTAAGATAAGGGCAAGTGATATGTTGTAGGCAAAGTTAAGTTTTAAAACTCAAGAAGATCATGCTTTTATATGTCATTATATATGTTATATGTATTCTAGCCTAAACATTAGGCTAGAATCTGTAATGCTGTTTAGTTTTACTACTTAAAAATGCAGATTAATATCTTGGTTCTGGTCGACAAATGTGAAACAGCCTACAAGTATCATACCTTACTGCATGGCCAGAACAATTTGGCATGAAGAGATGATTAAGAGGAAAACTATATACTGTAGAACATGACTCATTATGGTAAAAATACACCAATAAGGTAATGAAGAGGAGAGGAAAAAAGTGTGAGTGAACTATGATCCATACTTCAATTCCTTTGATAGTATAATAGTTATGACGTTTTTGATGTTACACTTGACAAATAACTGAAGCTGGTGGCTGACCCTGTGGGGCGTTTCTTTCAAAACTGCAGAGCTGACGTTCTCAGGAAGTTCACTTTCCTGCCTTTTGAAGCTAACACTTAAATAGGGAAAATGAACTGAGCAGACTTGGTTCCTGTTCCCAACTCATCCTCCTGATTCCAGTGCAGAATCACGATGTCCTGACAAATGTGGTGTTTCCTCTGTGCTCTCTTTTGACAGTAACGCACAGCCTCTGGTGTTGATGTCTGTAAATTCCAGCGTTGCTGCTGGAATATGCTGCATCTCCACAGGAGGGCTCTGCTGGCATAGCCATACCAGCACACGCCGTGGGATGCTTGTGGGATTGGGATTTTCGCCTACTCAGTTTATTTTCGATTTTCCCAGTAGCAAAGCTGGATGCTGCCCTGTGTGCAGTGCAGTAGAGCTTTGGAAACGTGGCTGCTGTGGAGATCCAGCCTAGAAAGATAGCAGTGCTGCTTTTGTGCCAGGCTTACATGCCCTTCTCCTAGCAAGAAGAGATTTGAGTCCTGCTGTTGAAAACAAGTACCTTTAAAAAAAAAGTCTTTAATTTTATTTTTATGAGCTTGCCTTGCAACTGGTACTTTTTAATAACTCGTAAGAGATTGCCTGTTACCTGTTCTTAACAGGGTGAACTGAGGGGGAAAATACGTTCCTGTCAGCAGTACATCCGAAGTCTGAGACAGTTCATAGACCTATAATAAAATTAAAGTTCTGTGCCTATGTGGGAATGCTACAGTGAGATAGAAGAAAAAAAAAAAGAAGAAA
>VZTU01012137.1:207694-252246 GCA_013400835.1 Zapornia atra | reverse complement strand
GGGGGGGGGGAATTTCTTGTTTGTTTTCTTGGAGTGTGAGATTATTTGAGGGGTTTTTGGTTTAGTATTAAATCAATCTTCCAAGATCCAAGTGACAAGAGTTGGAGCATTCTCCAGTGCATGCTGTGGAATGAAAATGCCTGGAAACCATTATTACCAATATGTGGTGTTTATATAGTTGAGACCTTATCCTACCCAGCAGCAGTGGTGGTGGCACTGGTGGAAAGAAAAGCAGATGTGTGCTGTGTTATGAAACTTAACCTTGTCTGCTTTAGATGCTGAAGTTTCCTTTCTCCCAAGGAGAAGTGACAGCAGCATCACGACACAGTTGCAACTCCTCTGACAAGCAGGAAATCCTGCCCTGTCTCTCAAACCCAGGGTAAATAGATCCACAGTCCCCCCCCAAAACTTCAGAGTATTTATGTGCATACTTTTGGTTTGAATTTATAGTGTAAGGTGGCAGAAAGAAGGTCAGACAAGAGTAATGTACATAAAGTTGTGGTTATGCAAACCATGCTGCTATCTAGATGGCTTCTTATGCAGCTGAAATAAAACATACTGGGCATTTTTCAAGTTAGGAAATTAGGATAGAAACACTGCCAAGGTTGGCTTTTAATCCCTGCAGGATCACAGCATTCAGCTTCAACTGTTTGAATCGTGAATGGGAGGAAAGGGAAATTGCTTGGGGGGAAAAGAATTATTTTATTTAAATTAAACAGACTTTAATGTGTAAAAAAAACTCACAGATAACTTTTAGGGAAGAAATTAAGGTATTAAGTAGTTCTTCACTCTTTTTTTTTTTTTTGTCTGGAGAAGTAACAAAAAAACCTTATAAATATTTTTTGACAAACAGAATGTTTAAATGCTTTAGTCTTGGCCCGTCTTCACGATACCTGGCTATCACGTGAACAGTAACAAATGATGCTGGGGATTATAGTTTTCCTACATTCGATTCATACTAACGTCTTTTTAGGAAGCATACAGTTGCTGGTCAATAAATAGTTTTTCCCTACTGGTTTCAGATTTACAGTCAACACCATGAGCGTGTTGCACCTCAGGCTGGTTTGTGAGACCTTTAACTGCCTGCATCCAGTAAGAAGGGAGCTGTCTCCTGAATTCACGTTCTGTCCCAAGTTTGGATTGAAGTCACTCACAATGCTGTTTTCAGTTTGTATTTCGGCTAATGTTGAACACCAAGCTTGCTGGAAAAAACCCTCAGCACAAAATGTATAAATTGGAGTGTTTTAACACATTTTATGTAAACATAGCTCTATATTCATTGCACATCTTTCCTGCTGTTCTGCACAAATTTCTTACTGTTTCTCAGTAGCTAGCAGCCTGTGTTCCATGCTTAGGACAGTTAGGGACCTTGTGGTAAGTGAAACTTTAGCAATGATACAGTGTTTTCCACCGTAATGTAATTTTATAGCAGTTAACAAAATGACATAAATGCTTTTCTCTTTGATATAGACAACGTTGTTAAGTCGTCTGGAACGAATATTTGAAGCCTGTTTTCCTTCTATACCTGTTCTTGAAATTGAAGAAGAAATAAGTTCCTTGAACCGTTTGTTGGAGGCGGGTGAAAAGCAGGTGACAACTGAGGAGACCTTAACAAACACTCGGTAAGAAGCCACAGTGCCACAAACTTAAAATGGGGTAGAAACGTGTTGTCTTTGGGAACATAAAACCTATAGCAGTAATTCAGAGGGAGCTGTTTGCTTCAAGTGTTTTGAAAGGCTGTTGAGTCAAAATTAGCTATCTAGCCGAATGCTTGGTTTTGGTGACTACGTGTACCTGGAGTATTTCACTTAGCATATCAACTTTGTCAGCAGCGTATCATCTTCTTTTAAGTGATGTCTCTAAGTTAGTCAGAATGCATTATTAGTTACACATGATATAAATTGCTAGATTTATTCATGTGATGATGAAGTCTAAGTAGGCCTTGTCCTGCCTGCTGTGGACATCATTTTCCAATAATAAGTCTGAACTATAATTGTTCTGAGAACACTGTGCAGTTTTTAGTTCCCCTGGGTGCTTTGCTTGGGCATAAGTTTTAATTGGAACCTATAAGAGGTCACTTGCATTAAAGACTAGAATAAATATTCAGTACTGATAAGCTGTTAGTCCTGTTGATAACTTGATTTATGCTGTGTTGCATAGGGAACTGATGGATGTGTGGACAGAGCTGCAGGATATCCATGATGCGTATGGACTGAGATACCAGTGGGGTGGCTCCCACAGCAACAAAAAGCTTTTGTGCTCCTTGGGAATCGACACAAGAAATATTGTGAGTCTGTCAATAAAACTTGCTTTCTAAATAATGGAGCTGCTCCAAATGTAGAATCAGGTGGAAGTCTTTGTATGAATGCTTGTCTCTTAATGGCATAGCTGCAGTGAACGTGACATTTTCATGACGGACCATCTGACAGCTCAACTTTTTATAAGCCCTATTAGTATTAAGTTGCATTAGTTTTTAAACTTGCATTACATTTAGCATAACACTTATTATCTGGTATTATTCTTATACAAGTTACATGATGTTGAAAAAATATTATCATCACTGACACAGAAACTCCCTAATATAATTTTTTTTGTTTCTGTTTTATCAGCTCTTTACAGGCAACAAGAAACAGCCTGTTATAGTACCCATGTATGCAGCAGGACTGGTAAGCTTTTTTTAGGGTTATTTTTTGTTATAGTTCCAACAGCCTTATATAATGAAATATATTAAACAACGTTAAGCTCTGACTATGCTGAAAGATATTTTTGTAAGTACAGTTATGGCTTAGGCATCACTTGAAATGCTGGAAAAGAGTAATGAAATACACTGTTTCATTATGTGTGCAAGCAGATACTTCAAATGAGAAAAGTAGGGACTATTTCACAAAGTAAACTGTCCATCTAGTAAGGTGGGCTAGCTAGTCCGTGCTCAGTTTGAGACAGGTTCTAAAAAAAATTATTCAAGTGATGTGTATGCAGCAATAAAAAGCTGTTCTTGCTAAATTTTAACTATTAAATATGAGGTAAAAAGCCTACTAAAACCTGACACAACAAACTAGATGGTTAAGTAGTTGTCAAAAATGATAAAGGACCAGATAGTTACGGTATTCCATGAAAAGTGTGTAGGAAGCTTTCTCAGTGCTCTCAAACATTGCTCTTTGTGCAACTGTTTCTCTGATGGACTGTTTATTAATTACTTGATTGCATCTGAGTGTCCCTAGCTCGAGATGTGCGTGGTAATGCTTTGCAGTGTTACTGGCATTTTAAAGGACCCACATTATGCATATTATATATATGTGTGTGTGTATATATATATAATGTATAGTATAATAATATATTTATGCATACAAGAAGCATTGTATAGCCAATACTGTTATTGCTCCAAGTGCTAGATAAAATTAGCAAGTGTAAGTTAGATGTCTGGAAGAAAACTCAAGTAACCTAGTGCCGTAAGATCAACTGTTTCCCTTAGGCCAATACTCTGGCATTACAGACTCTATGCAATGTCTGTAGTAGTAAAAACACTCAGAAGATGAAGTTTAGCATTTTTGTTGGTCTGAGCAGAATACATATATCTGGGTTTTGTTGGTTTTTTCTGGAAACATATATACACACATATAACATATATATGCTTTTTATATTGTCATTCACAAATGGAGTATAGAAGGATTACAGTTGTCTTTTGTATATATTAAGATAACTTAATCTGTGGGTTAATTTTGTAGAGAGTAGGTTAATTTTATATTTTATAATTTAATACAGTCAGTTTCTAGAGCTTTTGTTTTCTGATGCATCAAGGTCAGCTCATGCACTTCTGTAATACTTCTGATATAAGCATGGTATTCTGATACAGAGAGAGATAACAATTCATAGCAATTGCTGTTTTCTTCTCTAACACACTTCTGAGCAAGACTACGTATGCAACGTGGGCAGTTATGTCTTGTACCTCACCTTGCTGAGGTGATCAAGGGGCTGGAGCAGCTCTCCTATGAAGACAGGCTGAGAGAGTTGGGCTTGTTCAGCCTGGAGAGAAGGCTCCAGGGTGACCTAATTGCAGTGTACCAAAACTTAAAGGGGTCCTACTGGAAAGTAGGAGAGGAACTGTTCACCAGGGATGTAGTGATAGGACAAGGAGCAATGGCTTCAGGCTGAAAGAAGGGAGGTTTAGAGTAAGTGTTAGAAGAAATTCTTTACTGTGAGGCCCTGGCACAGGCTGCCCAGAGAGGTTGTGGAAGCCCCGTTCTTGGAGGCCTTTAAGTCCAGGCCAGATGGGGCTTGGGCAACCTGGTCTAGTGAGGGTGTCCCTGCCAATGGTAGGGGGCTGGAACTAGATGGGCTTTGAGGTCTCTTCCCACCTGAAGCATTCTATGATTCTATTAATTATCTGCTACACTTTTTAAATACTTTCACACACAATAAGTTTTATGCAGATGGTGGTAGGAGTAAAGTGTCTTTCTGCTTGCTGTTGCCACACTGCTTCATGTGTTTCTCTGCTACGCAAAAGAATTGATTTAACTGGTGGTTAAATTCTAAGCCTCCCTAGCTTGGTGTAGAAACATCTGTGGGACAGCTGACCTTGGTGCCTGACTTCCTGAAATTATTATAAAATAATATGCAAGTTGGAAATCCCATGGTTTGATTTGGTGTTCTCTTTCCTCATACCTCGTCGGTCTGAGGTGGTTTTAGTGTCTCAGTGAAAACTTTGGTCTATCTGTAAATCATTCTCACCCTCAACTTCGTTCAGGACCACCAGAGATTCAAGATTTTTTTTCATAGTACTGTTTAGCTTCAAACAGTTTGTTTAAAATCTTAATGCTTTTTAATGCATTTATTGCTTTTATTTCCATGTCAGTAATTACTGTTCTTGGTAACACTCTGTAAACTGATAATTTGACTCGTTTCTTCTGAATTTCTTAAATTTTGAAGTAGAATGAATGCACCTTGTAACTTTCTGATGGGCCACTTGATATTTCCGGAATATTCTACAGACAGTTGGGAGGAGAAGGCGTTACCTTACCTTCCCCCAGCTTAAATTACAATATTGAAAGTTGAAAGCAAGCTCCAGCGAAGTACTTGGGTTTCAGTTACTGGCTGTAAAATGTTTCTTAGGTCTAAGGATCCAAGATAATTCTCTCCCCTGCCCCATGTCCTTCTGTGTCCCACTTGCTGAAAGATGTATGCTTACCCCCAAGCCCCTAGTTGAGGCTGCTATTGCCTAGTAATGTGTGGTTTTTTCATCTGCAGTTCTTGGAATATATATGTGTGTGTGTTTCTGTGTGCATGTGACTTTCATAATTATTTCTTTATATAGGGTATGTTAGAGCCTACCAAGGAACCTTTGAAACCAATATCTGCAGCAGAAAAAATAGCTTCAATAGGACAGACACCTCCTGTATCACCAGAGATGAACACGTGTACATCTGATCAGTTCCAGGTAAAAAAATGGAGAGATCAGGGGGAGGAAAGGAAAAGAGTGAGGGAAATAATGAGGTGCCTTACCTCTTCCTTCATACTTAAAATATCTACATGGTGTGTTCAAAGAGATCTGTATGTGAAGGACAGGTTCTCCTTCTGTCAGATTGAAGTCCTGCTCTTGGATCTACTTTTCATGTGTGGCTGGAGGGGAGTCCCTATGATAAGACTGTGGCAGTTGGTGGTCAGCATTTAAAAGTCCTGATGGATATTTCCTGCTATACAACAACCTGCAAGGGTGGACAGTTACTTCCACAAACTTTAGATGAAATTTTACAGTTGGCCTTCCTCTGGCTAATATTTTTCATCTTTGCTTTTTCTGAAGCTTATTGTACGAGTCTGATAGAAAATGAGGTCAGAGGAGTTTAAGAATGAGCTTTTGAATTCTATTATAATGCTGTTTTGGTGATGGTGGTTTTGACATTATGATATTAGAAAACCACTTAAATGCCAGGCATGTTGCCTTGTGTGTGCATGGTAACTAGCTCATGGGACATGCAGAGATGTTTCATTTTCAGTGTTGCTGCAGGTAGTACTTGGCATAAATTCAGTGTCAGCTGTGTCCTTCCTTAGTGCAGGTCTTGTTTAATCTGCCCAGCATTTTCAGTTAATGTGCTCTGCTTGTGACTTCTGATTGAAGGCATTCCACAATCCTTGTGGTAGACCTTAACACCAGGGACTACTGGTTATAGTTATTTCCTTGCACTCTTTGCTCTGCCGTAGTGCAGAGTTCTACCTCTGCTGTACTAGTCCCAGAGGAGAACTGGTTTGTTCATTGTGACATAGCATATATCTGTGGGCTCAGAGCTGAGCTGGTTTCATATAGTAATATACACATTTGGTGATGCAAGTACTAAAGTGGAGCTGCTGACCTGGGCATTAGTAAAGGCTGTGATAATGATTATCGCAGCCAGTCTGAGCTGAAGGAATTGCTCGTGTGACTTATGTATTTGATCAAAGTAGGAAAAAATCAGTGGCTTTCTGCAGCATTCTGAGTACTTTCTCACAGAGGGGACAACCCATGCACTAAACAGAACCTGCAGAGCTGCAAGAAGGAAGATCTGAGTGGGAGCTCTAAGCACTTAGAATGCTTAAGAGGCCATGCCAAAGTGACATTCCGAAAGTTTCAGGACATGAACAATCAATTCTTCACCTTAGAGACCTTGTTTCTTTCTTGGCATCACTTTCTGTTGGTGTTTGGTGTCTTCTGTTTGTGTTTGGGAAGAAAATTCAGCTTCATTTCACATTATGCAGACTGCCTCTTGTAAATATTCCAGACTGTAGTGGTGTTGAGATGATGTGCCCAGACTTTGGTAAACATTTCATTCTAATTTCCTCTATTTTCAGATGGCAGTGATGATTGGTCATCCCTATATTCAGAAACTTCAGCATATTGGCTTTCTTCTTGACAAGAGAGTTTCTGGTTAAGAGTCCTATTCTCTGCTTAAGGAAAGGAGAAGAATTCTCCTTTGAAAGCCTGGTGTTTATGGGACTTGTATACACATCAGTGTTTGTGTGTGTACGACTTCCTGCTAGGGGCGTAAGATTTTGAAATAAACACTCTGATGTAAAAGTGGGAGTGGAAAGAACATTTGTTTAAAAAAAAAAACCCACAGAACTGACTCCTTAGGTTTTTTTGGCTGTAGGCAAATGGAGGAGAGCATGCAGAGTTTTAACATAGAGAGCATTAGTAATCAAAAGAATGAGAGGGCAAAAAGCACCAAATGAGATGCAATAATTTTTCCTAGTTATCTTATAAATTCTGTATGCTTTGGCCTCCTTCCTTGCAGAGGATCTTTCTGAGTTGGTTAGGCTCTGGAAACACAGTGGATAAATTTCTATCTGAGCGATTTAAGCTGTAAGGACAAAACTTTCAAAATTTTGGGGTCTCAAGCTAATTTACTGTCTTATCTATCACAGTAGTTTATTGTATAAAGATACCTTTTGTAAACATGTTCTGTCTTTACATTTGAAGGTAGTATCTAAATTCTTCTTAGGTCTGTTTGTCTTTACAGTTGGGGGCTTTATTTCTCTCTTCCTCTGTGCCGTAAGTGTAAGGCAGTAAACAGAATATGAAATAATCCCCAGATTGTTGTTGCCTTTAAGCATGGTGTCTCAAAGACTTCACTGGCCTGAAGTTAAAGGCTTTATCAAGGCACATCACATGTAAGAGAATAGCTGCTCAAAGAGGCAACCTTTGATTTTAAAATGAGACAGGTACCCCTCTTCTTATAACATTTTCTGTAGCTTGCTTTACACCATGGACAAGTCTTCAGCCAGTGCAATTAAAATATATTCCAGTGCTTATTCAAAAGGTCACTGCCTGAATGTAATGTCTTGATTCAATGCTGTTCTCTGGTTTAATGTTTTAAAGTTTATTTATCGGCTTCTCTTTTGCTTTCTTGCAAAAAGTCATCTAGATGCTTCTGCTCCTTAGGTATTGCTTCAAAGCATCCTCTTCTTTCTATTTGGGACTGTTTCATTTTGAGAGACCTGTGGTAACTTTGTCCTAGCATACAGGATATATTTTGTTACCCTCCTGGTTTTCCTTAGAATGTTTTATATTGGAATAGAAATCTACAGTGATGCAGAGCTTTCTAGAAGAAAATTACTGGTAATTCTTTACTGCAGGTGCCCATTACAGCATGCCTGTGTGCATGCAATTCACTGAATTAGGGATCAGTTATAATAGAAATATGTATCTTACACTTGCTGGCTATTAGGGACTGAGCCTTAATTAAACCCCACGGGGTGACAGTCTTTAAAAACACATTTAATTACGTAAGGGACCATCAGGACTTCTAACAATGACAGATGCAAATGACCACATTATTGGCCACCAGCCAATGGTTCCATCGTGGAACTGCTCTCCAGTTATACATAAGAGAAAGATCCAAGAAGATACGTAGCTTTGACAGAGTAAGGGAAAGATTTGCAGGTAAGAGATACTACAGAACTTGCTAATCTGTCAGATGTGAGAGTCTCTTAAAGGGTGGTGTCTGGGAGGAAGCATTTTCTGTACTGTTGTAATGTTGCCATTGAATGCACACAATAAAACGTATTAATTACTTCCTTGTAAACCTCTTTCTGAAATGTTTATGATGCTTATTTGTGGGATCTCTCTAAATACTGACACTGTATTTGTATTTCAAGCCCTTCTATTTTCCCCCCAGCTTTAAGACAGCAAAATACTCTTTTCTTTCTTTGTTTAATTTTCCTTGGGTAATTATTGGCACAGAGACAAACATTTACATTTTGCTCCTCTGGATTATAAAAGCTCTTACGTAATACCATTCTAAAATTACTGTGTGAAAACATCTCTCACTCTGATAAAAGTGAAACATGATGCAGTAAAACCAACAGGCATCTTAGTTTCGTGTTTCTCACTTCCTTAATGTCCAGAGCAGGGCTCTGACAGCCCAGTGTGCTGCTTCATTTTCTTACCCTGTCCTGTAATCCGAGGTGGAAGGAGGAGCGAGAGCAGTTTGCTCCAATTCTCAAGATTCTTTGGGATTTTCTTTAAAGCCTGTTATTAAAAGAGTGGCTGTAAATGCCCTAGTCTAGCAACCTGCTGTTCTCTGAAAGACAAAACATTATATTCCCATTTGCTGGGCGTGTTCCCGTTGTCTGGGGTGTCAGTGCTGTGTTTGGGTGCCCTGGTGTAGTTCCTTCTCACAGGGCTGAGGCTGCTAGAAACAAAACTTTTCCTTTCTGTTGAATTGGCTTTTGCCTCTGCCCTTTCCTTTCAGGTTACTCACAGTTGTATAGACCTGGGCTTGCCAGCTTCCTGTAGAGATGGGGTCTGCTTTACTTGCCACCCCACTTTTGCAAGCGGTAGAATTCAGCAGAATGGTCTCGTTCTGCAGAGCAGACCAATATCCTTAGTATACTCTTACTGGTTGGGAGTCAAGATTTCCCCCCCTGCACCCCATCTTAGGGAGAATACATCACATCCTATATCCTCTCCCTGGCAAATGTGAGAATCTAGTTGTCATTAATGGGAAAAGCTTAGCCAGCCATTGGTACTACCTTTTCTATGCAGTTCTGTCACACTCATCAGTCCTGACTCAGTCTTTTGACACAAACTGTAAGTGGGTGTTTTCCTCAGTAAGTGAGAGTTCGTAGGAAGCTACTTTGTTTCAATTTGAGTTCATTTTCCTTAGGGCAGAAAGCCACTATATTGTCATCCTCAACTGCTTTTTTAAATTTATTTTTCTTAAATTCAAAGCCCTTTTAACATTAACATCTTTTAGGTGTGGCTTTTTAAACAAGCTACTGATGATAGTGATTATTACTTCATCAGGTATAGCTTCCAGACTGCTAACATTATGTTTCCATGTAAATCATTTCAACGCCAGTAATTTCATTACCAATGTAAAGTAAAAAGTGTGGCATCAGCTCCTTAAGCTCCATGGAGAGTACTGTCCTAGTTGTGCTCAGTACTGGAAATATTTCCAAGTCATTAGGTGGGAAAGATTTTTCTAGGCAAGGGACTTACTATGAGTAAATACAGAAATCTCCAGCTCCCTTCGTTTTTCTTTCTATAAACATCTATCACCTGGCAAAAAAACCCCAACCGTTAGCTTAGTTGCACAAAGCTAGCTCACACTGCTACAGTCTTGATTTGTGAATCTGCAAATGTTTTTTAGTGTTGGATATTAGAAAGTTTTAAAAGTTTTTAAAAAAATAGTAAATCCCAACTCTGACTTTCTACAAAAGCAAAGAGAAGTTATGTCTCAGCCACTGGAAGAGACAAAAGCATTTTGAATAATGCTGTAGACAACTTCCACTGCTCTTCTTCCCGAAGTCTGATTGTCCTGTTAGAAGTTAAAGGCACATCCTTCCCCAAGACTTCTTGGTAGTTGATCTCACTGGGGAGAGAGCAGAAATGTAACTCTCAGAAATAAAGATCAACTTATTTCAGACATTTCTGATACTGTCCTGTGGGTTTTGTGTCCTGAGAATGCAGGAGGGCAGGACTTGGAAGTTACACTGCACCCAAACACATTTGCCCTGTAAAGCATGGTCCCTGCTGCTTCCTTGGTTACCTGTGTATGCTCAAAATACTTAGCAAGAGGGAAGGAAGAGGCAAGGATGTGCTCCCTTCGGGAGGAGTCAATGCTTCCACGCTCCTCTTGTTCAAGCGTTGTTACCAATGGGTGAATTCTTACGGGACAAGAAGGCACAAGTTTTATTTTTGTTTGTAAAGGGGGTGGAGTGGAGAGGATATTGATAGTTTGTCCCTCACATGTAGAGATTATTTCTCTCGGAAGCAAAACAAACTGAAATAATTATGGGGTAAATTATGGTAAATAACTGATTTTATATATGGTCAGGACAAAGCACGGGTGTACAGGCAGCTTTCACTAATAAACGTTTAATTGTGTATATATAACTTTTTATGCAAAATGTCTCATATTCCATGAAAGTAACAGTAGTTTAACTTTCAATTATGCCTTAAGGGTTTTTTTTATCCCATTCATATGTTTTAGTTAATTTGCAAATCCTACTTGAGTTAGAAGTCAAATAATGAGACTTTCTGTGGTAGAACAAATCTACTTTGAATTTTTAGTGCATATTATGAAAATACACACCTCCTGAAATTTGGGGCTTGCTTGTTTAGTTGTCTTTTTAGTATTTAGATGCTAAAGAATCTGTTGTTTGAACTGCTTTGCATTGTTATAACCTGAACTGACTATAAAATCTGATTTCTGACTTTTCAACTCTAGGAATCTCTACCACCTGTCCAGTTTGACTGGAGTAGCAGTGGCCTTACTAACCCTTTAGATGGTACGTCTCTCCGTAGAGCCTCTAGCACCAGAGCTAGAGATAAGAAAGCTACAAAGTTCAGACAAACATCTATCTGCTGATTATTTTTTTAAAATATACACACACACATATATATAAAAAAAATATAATATTTATTTCTTACTCCTAACTTTGGAAATTCAGGCTTTCTTTCTGATTAGCTGTGCCCCTATGTGAAGTACCATGTAGTCTGGAAAATACTAAGTTGAGTATTATTTTAGGTTCCTGCCATATGCTAATAACACAGTGGCAATATTAACCATTCATTATATATACATAACTGCTAATTATAATGAGACTCTGAACAAATGAGCATTGAAGAGTTTTACTACTTAAAAGTATTTTTCACCAATAAACTATCTCTTTAGACATCCTTTGAATGACAAACTCGTGTATAGTGGCTACTTCAAAGCACAACATTTTAACCACAAACTGTTTGCAGATAATACACTTGAGCTGAAAGTTTTCAGACTTACAGATAATTTTATATTTCAAAAATGTGACTTCATCTGTTACCACTTTTGCTGACACTCAAGTGCAAATTACAGCTAATAAATTAAAGAGGTAGCTGCAAACTTATTTGTATCTGTAAATGTGTATAGTTACCAAGTAAGACCCCTCACCTATGTCTGTTTTAATAGCAAAGTGAGTTGTGCCACTGCCTCCAGTCTCAGAAATGTAAGTGCGTGCGAGGGAAGTAAAACAAGTTTCCGGAACTTGTTTGACACACTAGAAACCTGTAAAGAAACAGATACCTTTACAAGGAGCCTGCTAAAAGCAATTAATTCACAACACACAAGTTGTTCAAAAGCAGGCTGAAACAAACTGCACCTCTTACTGCACTGGTGTTGCATCACAGTGTTGTTTCGGAGCATGTGGGATGTTAAGAGTTTGGATAGCAATATCATGGTGCTGAAGGAAAGCCTGGATGGACCCTTTTGCTGTTGTCTGGTGTCTTATTACTTCAGTCAATCATCATGCTTTCTTTTTAACAAACTTCTTTAAAATGTATCTTGGTTTGATTTCTGTTTTAGTACTAAAGGGGAACAGTATAACTTACCAGTAAGGAATTGGATATGAGAGTGGCATTTGTTATGCTGTGTTCACACTGCTTTAAAGTAATAATTAATAGCTTAAAGCTGCTGAACAAAACTCTAAAGCATCTTGGTTTTTTTGTTCTTTGCTCTTTGGGGATCTGCTAAGTCTTCCCGATGAAAGAATGGCTTTCAGTTTCAGCAAGGGGAGAAAAAGGCTGCTATATTCTATCAATTGACCTATATATTGTTTCCCTTTAACTGATCACATCTTTCTCTCTGGGTCGTGCCGGTTCTCTTTCATTTTTAGATTGAAAATAAATATATCTATTTTAAAGTTACTAGTGTTGATTTCCTTGCTGCATTGTACATGAGGAAATGTGCACTGAATTAAGTTGTTAACATTTTAGAAGGTACAAACTAATACTGTAAGCATTGTTTTCATGTCAATTTTTAAATTGCGTACTGAGTACTAATTATAACTTGCATGTTCAAGTGTGTGTCTTACCCCTTTTTACACATAAACCCCTCCCTTGGCTTACCTTCTATATGGCTGCCTACCAACACGGTCACTGAATTTCAAGCTAGTGGAGGTTCCACTCTTCTGAACCTTGATTTCTTTGGGCCCGTGGATGACAGTAGCTCTAGCAGCACCACCACAATCCCAGGTCAGCAGAGTGTTAAAACCACAACTGTAATATTTATAACGACTTACTAAAAGCATGAGCACATCACTTGACTTTCCTATAAACAAGGAGAAATTTTACGTTGCGTTTCTCTAAAATGTCTTTCTACTGCGTTTCTTTTTCCTTTAATCTGTGTTCTGTTTTCTGATGTTTTGTATCGAGTGCAAGTATTTAAAAGGTACTGTCAGCTCTATTTGTCGCCTGCTGAAGGAATGAATGGCTCTTACGCTCTTGCAAACATGATGTTAAAACACTTGTTTCAAATGAGACACTTTGGGAGTTAACTTTTCTGAGCATGGAAGGAAAAAATGGAGAAACGCTGTAGATGTGGCAACGCCTGAAAAATGAGGCTTGCTCTCTGTTCTGAGTGAGCGTCTCCAAATTACAGGATTATGGTGTTACTTGGAAGTCTCATGTAAACATGAAGTTATGGTGCTTAATGTGTCACAAGCCTTGCTGGTGTTTTCTGCTACCAGGAGGTGGTATAATTTTCTCTGTGTGAACTGCTAATATTAATTTTTAAAAAGTGAAAAAAGTGTTTTAACAATATTCATAATAGAAAATAAGGATAGTTGCATGTTTGTGGGACAGCAGAAGTTCATGAATGTTAATTATAAAGCCAAAGCACTTTATCCAGAACTTACTCCTGTAAAAGGAGATGAAAACACCACTCTCCCTGTTGAATAACCATAGAATGGTATGGGTTGGAAGGGACCCCAAGGACCATAGAATTCCAACCCTCCCTGCCATAGGAAGGGCCACCAACTTCCCGGCATGGATCTACACAAAAGTGATTAAATTTATGGTGTGGTTTTGACATGACTGAATATTTTGCATGAACTTGTGAAAACCTACACTTTGAACTGATTTTTGCAGGAATTTAATGCAACGTTTTTGGGATTTATCCCAGTGCATAGGTTAAGTAGATAAGTCAAAGATTCTTTCAGGACAATGCCTGAAGCCATGATAATCACTTTCTTCATAGGAAGAATGTGGGGTTTTTTCCTCTTAGTGATTTTAATTTTTTAAAACATCATTTTTTAAGAGGCTTGGCGTTTTCCCACATTTAAAAGTGCTTAAGTTTTTTTTTTAAAAACTGTTTCTTTAGTTTTGCAATCTGCTCATAAAAGGCAACTTTATGATGTCTCATTCCAAACGTATTTTTGTTCTGCCCTTGAGAAACGTCGTTATCAGATGAAAGGTGGTGGCTTTGTCGTGGAAATGATAGTAGCAAACTCAAGGTGCTTGAGTCTCTCAGGTTCTCCTGTAAGGGTGTGCAAGTCTTACCAACGACAAGCCATCAGCACCCAGTAGATGTACTGCTCGCACAGTTGGGTACCTTCTTAAGCCCTGATAGCAGGCACACTTGAAGCGATTACTGGAGGGGGATACTCTGTTAGCCTTTTACTGCATTTTTTATGTTGCTGTTGTCATTTCATCAAGTTACAGGTATTACCACCTTCCCTGGTATGCCCTATAGTGCCTTTTTGTTTTGTTTTGGCTTTTCTTTCCTCCTGACTTGTTTCTGGGAAAGTCATTTGTTTCTTGGCTTGCAGCTCGTGTGTTTGTGTGTGTGTTTAGGAGCTTTGTGTGGGGTTTGGTTGGCTAACTTTCCTTCAATATCTCATTAAGGTTTTGCAGTGCTTTCCTTAAATATTCCCTGATCATTTGAATAAAAAGAAAATATGCAACTCTTAACAATAACTAAAATAAGACAAATTGTTAGGTGTTTTGGCTTAAAGAAAAAACTTTTATCAGTAATAGAAGTTTGTTCTTTCTCTGAGACCTTAATTTCACTTACTGTGAATCTATGCTGTGTTCTTCTCAGTCTGACTTCCATCAGGAGCCAAAATTACTTTTTATTAAAATTTTGCATTCTATGTCATGAACAGGGAATTACTCACTTCCAGTATGTTCCCATGGATTTAGTGTATTATTTTTCATGTTGATACTTTAGTGTAAATGTAGCTGAGTAAGAGGTGCCTAAAGAATGGTAAATTGAGCAGTGACATCGCGCTACAATGAAAATTAATTCAGGACCGTAAATGTGAATATCTGAATGATGTAACTTACAAGGTTGCATTTAACATTTGTTGCAGAGTTGCATGTCAAAGGACTGACTCTTTGTTTCAATTAGTTTTACAAGTTGTACCTTAATGGGATTTCTCAGGCTTCTGCAAGTCAAAGTCTATTTCAAGTCTCTTCTCCCTGTTTGAAAGTGGATATCTGAAGGGAATAGCTGGGCTCTTTCCTATTTCCAAGTTCTGTAAACATCTGACAATACTTAAAGTCTTGGTATACTGGTCTCTGGACAATAGGTATTTTGATGTTTTGCATGAAACTGGATGAAATTAACTTTGAAAGTCCAGACTTTAAAAATCTAGGTTGAAAGGAGAACTAATTAATTTCTAATCAACCCATATTAAATAGAGCACAGCTCCTGCAGCTTAACCAGATGATTTTCTTAATTTTACTTTCTGGTCAGCTTACTTTCCTAACAGTGAAAGCATACATCACGTACACAGAAGTGATGAATGGTTGAGACACTTGACTTGGAGAGTTTGTGCAGAGCAGGCATGAGGATTATTAACCTCCTCATCTGCTCATGTTGTACTGTAATTACTGTGTGGAAAAGGCTTTTTTTTTTTTTTGGTAATTTAATAATCTTCTGGTATTTCAGGAGTATTTCTACAAGTGTCTTGATCCAGGGAAATAAACTGGTTAAAATCATCAGTTTTTAAATCCTGGTTTTATATGGGGTAGCTACCTGGGACCATCAAGTATTTGCAGTGTTTGCTCTGCAGTAGTATGAAATGCTTCTCCATTGTCCCAACCAGCTGGCGCTGGTGTAACGCTTGTGTACAGCGCAGGGCTGCCTGCACCGCGATGCTCCTGCTCAAAAGCTCAGCGCTCGTTTTGATAAAACACTTCTAATTGTGGATGGCACATATGAACATGTTGATTAAACCCATGAGCCATAAAGTACCTGAAACTGTAACTAGAGGAACATCACCAGTTCAAAATGCTTCTGAGCAACAAAATGTGTTTTGACAACCTCCTCCTGATTTATTTTTATAACTCTTAATTCCTGGAGAATTTTTTTAAGAAAACCTTTATAATATTTGAAAACTGTAGAGTTACTTCCTACAAAGATGTGATGCTTGGTATTAAACAAGTAGCATTTCATCCATACAGGTGTAATTTTTTGGATGCAGTTTAAAATTGTTTGCATTGTTTTCAGAATGACCTCTAATTAAAACTTGAAATCCGCTTGCAGTGTGTGTGATGTCAGAATGTAGCATCTGACCTCAGATAGCTGAATCTAGGAAATCAAGGCTGAAAGATCCAGATACCCAATGCTATCAATACTCCAGAGAGGGAGAGGGAACATAGACTGCAAGTTTTGGTAGCATTATACATATTAGTATGTAACTTGTTTTGAATGCTATTCCACTTTTATGTACCATAAAAGCTTCTTTCCCTCACTTAAATTTTTAACAGGACCTCTTGTGAAATGCAAGATACCAAGGGGCCTCTAATGCACACCAGTGGTGTGTGTAATCTCTCGTTAAAGAGTTCATCCCCGCTAACGTGCAGCGCTCTTAATGCACAGTTGAGTTGTAGTAACTGAAGCAATCCATTTTGACCCAGCTGACATTTTTACTGGTGTTTCACTCTAAAAAGTAAATCAAATTTGTGTTCTTTAGTCCTAGACTGAGACCTTGTATGCCAGACTTGATCCAATGTGTGTGTTTTGTAGTACAGCTATAAAAGCTACTGAAAAAGGGTGGGGAGAGGACAGTGTTTCAGAAACACAGATGTGTTTTGTCATGTTCTTTTCACATATCTTGAAATTATAAATGATTCAGATGTTTACAGAAAATAGTCTCTAGCAAGTTGGTCTGTGGCTAATGATGGCTATACTTGCCTCCAACCATCACTGATTATCATTTTATACTGTAAGGTGTGGATCCTGAGTTGTACGAATTGACAACCTCAAAACTGGAAACTTCTAATGCAAGCAACAGAGTGACTGATGCGTTTGCAAGACTCATGTCCACAGTGGAGAAGGCAAGCACGTCCACAAGGTAAATATTCTTTGTGCCTTTTTAAAATTCTTTTTCAAAGGGTGGCATTAAGTGAGAGGAGTGAATGTGTGTGCTGTTGTAGGTCAGAAGTTCTTGAATGATCAGAAGACTTTTAAATTTAATAATTAAATATGAAATTCATAGTACTGTAGCTCATATATCAAATTATCATGGAAATCTAAAACAAGATGGGAAATAGTTCATGAGCTGAAAGATGATCATCACCAGGATGCAAGTTGAAAAGCTAGAGCTAAAGACTGAGCTGGAGGGAGCAACTTCCTGAAGAACAGAGCTTATTCTTAACACTGGAAGGGTACGCTGAACCACGCAGTTCAGTGACTCTCCTCAGTCCACTGTGTAATTTATAGATACATAATGTTCCCAAGTAACATAAAACTGACTAATAATTGTGGCAATGTTTGTCCCTTCCCCCATATATTTCTAGCACCTGTCAAAATTTCAGTGACAAAACATCAGATTAATTTTGCTGTTGGAAGTTAAGGTACAAGCTTGTAGTTGGTTTAGGATGTCTTTTCTGCTTCATGGATCACATGTGAAGTTCTTCTGTACTTTTTTTATCAGTAAAAGCTATATAAAGGCTTTAAAAGGTGTCAGATGTCCTTGAAGTCTGGCCTGTTGAATGGGTACAGAATAGTCTCTCCACTTCCAAGCCTGTATTCCTTGGATTTATTGTTTGAATGTGTATCTTAGCAGTAGGATCCTGGACTGTCTTAACATGTAACTAGTGTCTATACCCATTAAAGAATCGCTGAGTGATGCTTACCAAATAAAAATGTTTCTATCGTTGAGGAAGTGTGTGCCTCAACATAAAACAAATATTAGTTGCTTTGCAACTAGCAGGTGACATAACTGCACTCAGGAGTGAGCATTAGGGTTTATTCAGCCCTCTAAAACTAGCTAGATGTGTTTCCATGCAGCACGGCGCTTGCAGCGGAGCCACAGTTGAATAGTTGCTGCAAAGACAGTGTTTTGAAACTGGACATAGCTGGCTGTCTTTACATGACTAAACCTTTAGTTCTCAAGAGCTCTTCCAAAGCACGCTTTTTCATAGTGAAAGCTGTCTTGGTAGCCTTCCTGCTGCTATCTTGCGAGTGAAAACGATTCAAAGTGAGCACTGACTGGGGGAAAAAAAAGGGATCAACAAGCCATGAAATTTCAAGGGAGAACCGGTAGAGGGAACTCCACACTTCAGTGCTGATTTCTGTGTCTGCTTTTGGATTGCCTATTTTTGTATCCATGGAGTGCACATACTCTTTCTGAACATCCATTAGTGGGGAAGTTTGACTTTCACTAATTAGAAAACATAGTTATGGTTGAAAATTTTTTATGTAATGTAGTCTGTGTCCAAATATATTTAAGACTAAGTTTAAAAGCAATGATGCATTCACAGCAGGATTTAAACTCCAAATGTATTAATAATAACTTTATCTCCATTCATGCATTTGTACCTACTTCCTTGCTTTATGATATCTTCACTTACTTTTCCTTTACAAAGAAATGGGGAAGTCTGCTTCATTTAACTTAATGTTCTTCATTTTTCTCTGTTGTTGTGGTTTTGATATGAGGGATTTGGGTTTTTTTTCCCAGTGCTTCCATGGTGCACTTGAAAGCTTTTACTTGCTCTGTTAAAGCTCTTTATCCAGATGTCAAAATTCTTCCCCTTTTCTTGTGAGCATTGCTTATGGATAGGAAGAGGTTCTAGATCTGTGCTGTAGAGAGGCTGGGGACCTGAGACTTGGCAGTTCAGTTCAGACACACAGGGATTAGCTGGTTTAGCTGTACATTTGTAAGTTTTTTGTCAACTCTGAATTTTTAAATTGCAAGTGTTGTTTTCTCTTTTCTGATTTCATGTTTTCTGAAAGAAAAACAGTCTATTTGATGTTTTTCAAACTAAAAACCTTGAGACAGAAGAAGCTGTTATCTCAGAAGTATGCCTAGTATGTTGCAATATGTTCACTTTTTCTATTAAAAGTGGGTTTCTCTTGATTTTTTTAAAAATTCTTTATAATAGGAGTGTCTGGATACAGCCAGCTCAAGAAGGATGACATTCATGTCATATCAGCTTGGAAAGGGACATTGATGATAACTGATCAGGGGAGATGTGGCCAGTGGCTTAACACCACTTTGGCAACATCAGCTGTGCTAAGTCTATCCCACATCTGTAAATCTTCTAATCTTCAGGGTGAAGTTTAGTGTGAAAATTCCATGTGCAGAGTTGCTTTTGTCTGAAATACCCCCATCTTTTGCTGACAAACTGATCTCTTGAAGCTGGAAAGTCAGTTTCTCAGAAGGAAAATGTTAGGAGAGGACGAGAAACACCCCCAACCCCAACTTGAGCCTGAAGCCTTGGTGGCAGCAGTAAGTGTTGAAGGTCAGGGATCCAGTGCAGCATTCCACTAAAAGAGACTCCGCAGCCTTGCCCACTTCCACAGAATTGGTAGAGATCAAAAGCTTATCTGCTGCCTCTTTGAAGGAAAGCAGAGCGCTGATGCCTTTCCAAGGAATGGCCCAAACACTCTTTTAAACTGGAAATACTTTTGCAAGCATGAGACAACCCAAATCACAAAAGACTGAACATTGCAGGAAGAGGTTGGAATGCAGAACAGAACAGTGAGGTGTGAGTGACACATCAACAAAGCATTCCCTATTTCTTGCTAAATTCTCTTCCAAAAACTTTCATGTCCGTTGGTCTGGCTAATTTCTTGCAGCTTAATCTTCACATGTTTTTAAAAAGGAAACTTCATACCAACAGGTAGAGAGACTTGCTGTTATTGGCTTTGGTAAGGGCTCCCCTCTGTCCTGGGAGCAGCTGTAACCCAGTATAAGAGAAGAGATGGGTGGAGGCAAAGTGCTCTATAAAACGTAACTTTAATACCTGAGTAGACAGAGACCCTCTTTTGAGCCTCAGCTGGGTCCTTCAGTGTTTAGTTAGGAAAAGATCTGGTTCCCAGGCAGACAGGGTTAGTACAGCTACCACTAACAATCCACTTAGGTGGGTGTTCTGTAAGCCAGGGTAGCCAGAAATTAAGTGTGCAAGTAGCTCTGAAATACCCTCCCCTCACGTCCCCCAGGGTTTAGCAAAAGAGCTTCTTGACAGTGGGAACAAAAGTGGTGACAATAATTATCACACCTGATCTGGAGTTGTTAGGCAGTTTGGTAAGTTTTAAGGGTAAAAACAGTCTGCAGTGATGATGCTACTTTATCTTGCAAGAGAGTTAGTGAGTAATTCTGTAGGGTTTGTCCTGGTGATACTGGCTACCGAAAGTGCTGTTACCCAGAAAGGGTATCTGCATTGTCCAGTTTTATTGTCTTCTGGAGGAACTTGCCCCTCTCCATTGAGACCATCTCATCCCTCTCTGCACTGAGATGATTTAAATCAAGGTTTTGAGCCTCATTACCATGTGGTTATATCTATAGCTGTAACTTGGTCATAGTTAAATAGCATTTGCTCTGTGCGCTAGGTTGTCCTTCTTTTATAGCTGCTTTTTACAGAGCACATTAAGTTAAATAAATTATTGCACAGGGCCTCCAGCCAGGAGGGAAGCGTTCAGGAATTGGTGAGATTCACATCTCACTATGCTCACTGGTGTGCTTGTTCCACAGTGATGTTGTGGAGACCAGGTAGTACAGCAAGAGCAATAGCACTGTCCTGTGATAAAGGCCCTCTGCATGATCACCAAATAAAGTGTAGCTCTGCCTCTGGGACCCATCAGTGCCTTTCTTAGTATGCCACAGCTGAGCAGAGGAGGAAGAGGCATATAAATAGCAAGGAGTGTGTGAGCTCCATCTCGGTGCCTGATTAACAATTACAGGAACTCCTTTTAATGCAGATCTGAGTCAGCCCTCTTCCTTCAGCGTCCTGTCAAACGCTCCTTTGTTAGCTGTAAGTCCTTGATCACCAGGAGTTTGTACCTTTAAGAGGCTTGTGGTAAGTGATTACTAATAGTGGCACCAGATACTGATAACGCAGTGGTGGGTGACAACCACATTTCAACAGCTCAGAGATAGTCCTTCCAGTGCAAACAGAGGTGACTGAAGTTGTTGGAGAAAGAGGCACATACTGGCTCTCTGCTTCTTCCTTCTGTAAAACCAGCACACAGCTTTGTTTATCCTCCAGAATTTGGTAATCTGCCTAGTCAGTGGCTCATGAAATTCCACTGCAGCAGAGAAAAGAAAATACTGCTATTCTGGTGAAGGAAATTCTGATTTAGTATCTAGGCTGCCTCATCTAGAGATCTTTCATCAAGTGGAGATCTCAAGTAGCAAACAAAAGTGATAGTACAGTGTCAACACAATGATCACTGATGTCAAGGATGAGTTTGACTTGGATCTTTTTTCTCCTCCTAGCTAAGACATTCAGAGGCTGCTGCTGAAGCAAACACATAGCCTCTTGCTTTCCTCTGATCTCTGAGCAGTTCAGGAAACAATCCTGATGGCTGCTGACAAAAGAAAATAAAAGTACACACTGCTTCGTGATCAGAGTGGTGATCCCCCTCTCCTGGGGTCAGCTTAAACTCTGTGGCTAAGGCAAGATAGAGAAAGGAGATTTCTGAAGTGTTCTAGGAAAAGGCAGTTTGTTTGGTTCAGGTCTTTTGTCTCAGCTTTTTGCTCCAAAGGTGGGGCAGCTTATTTAGAATTTCTGATGTCATTACAGGGTGTAGCAGGTGCCTTTTTTGGAACTGGAGTAATTTTTGATGGAAAAGAGAGTGATAGGCAGCATCTTCACAGATAAGCCAGACACCTGTAAAGCATGTTCTTCTGCAGCAGGCTGGGCCAAGCTTCGCTTTACGTAGGAAATGTGAATTTCTTGCATAAGAGCAAGAACCAAGTGGCAGACATGGGATTTGGGCCTCTCCCTCTTTATTTGCGCTCAGTAATTCTCTGAATAATGCAAAAGGCAAAGTAAACTCTAGTGATTCCCAAACTGCTGTATGGATCCTTATGGGTATGCTTACTACTACACTTCAAAGCGAGCAGCTCCAAGTTGTGAGTGCCTTTTGCTGCTGCTCCTGAGCCCTGGGGGGGAAAAAGGGTGTTTGGGTTACGATGTAGAGCGGTATGATGTCTAATCCAAGTATGTTGCTATTGGAAGCATAGCATAAGTACCTTCTTTTCTGTCAAAAGTATTAGGAAGTAAACTAGGAATTTCTTAGTGTCCTTTCCAGATTATTTTTTTCAATTTTATTTTGAAATGTTATACTGGATTTAGGTAATTTAGAACTAATCCTTCTATTGTCTTATCCCTAGAATATGGGAATGTTTGCTTCAAGTGAGTAGTCCCAGAATGGTGTGCTGGAATCTGACCAAAAAAAATAAATATATTAAAATTAACATATGAATAGGATTTTTTTTTTCCCTCCCCTCCTTATTGTAACAATATTCAGGAACATTTTGCTGACTTTCTATGTTAACATTTTGTTGGTAGGCAGGTAGGTATTATAACATCAGACTACCTTCAAGTAGCTTACAGAAGTGCCTGTCAATGGGAGACAAACTGCGAGAACATAGCTTCAATCAGTGGTTCTTTCAGTGATCCAAGGGATATCAGGTACTAGATTAATGCACTTTGTTCTTTTCTTCTCAACAGGAAGCCTAAAAAGGAAGAACATCTTAGTGAAGAGGCTGCCAAGGTGATTTCTAGCCTTCCTGACTTAACTTTCATGCATGCCAAGGTGTTGATGTTCCCAGCCACATTAACACCTTCAACAAGCTGCCAAGAAAAGGTAGACTAAAGTGATGTGAATTGGACATATTCTATTGATTTTATTTTTTTCCTTCCCTCTGTGGGTCGTAAAAAGCAATCTTGCTTTAATTAAAAAAAATAAAGTTCAGATGATTTGTTGGTAAGCAGCACTAGAAAGGTATACATAGTAATGTATATTTATTTACATACTGGAATCCTAAATTTATATTAGAGAAAAATGTAAATAATTGGGGGTAAATCTTTTTGAAGATCTATTCTTTTTGTTGTGCTGGGGTGTATACATTTATGTCTTTGTGAAATACACTGGTGGTGTCCTTCTTACAAAACTTTAAAAAGTTTTAAAAAAAAAAAATCCTAGAAACATAATGAAAACTTCAATCTTCACGATCTGTGAAGTCCCCCTTAAATTTTTTCAGATTGCATTGAGCATCTTTTTCTTTCCTGCATATATTAAAATACGTGTTGCTGGCAAAAACCCAAGAGGTTACATTGTCCCTTTGCGGGTTTTCAGTTACTGTTGTTTCTTTAAAACCCAGTAATTTCTTTTGTGTTTTAGCAAGCTTGAGATGTGGGGGTTTTTTCCTTTTCTCCTGCATCCCCTCCCCTGTTTGATTGGTTGGCTTATCAAATTTTATGTTCTTAAACTTGAATAGTATGGTTCTGTCACTATATAGCCTTTTGAAAGGTATGCTGTCAGTAACTACTTGTTCCAGTTATGGATCACTGTCTAAACACTTGATTTTTCTTTGGGGGGGGAGGGGGGGTGTCATTAGAAGATTGTCTGCTTTTAATCAGTTTGATTTGGAAAAGAAGGACCAAAACTATATGAATGTCTTACAATGAAATTTATCTGTTGAAGATTTTTTTATGTTCTGTTGTACCACTATTCCTGTTTGATTTTTTTGCACAGTGTAAAATGACATAATCATAGATTGCTATGGTTTTAGGCTGTATATACAGTAAAAAACTACGGGTTGTAAATGTCTGGGGAAATTCCTATGGAAAAAAGAGAGCTATGTAGAAGAACCTCTAAAAAGGTCAATGTGCATGCCCAAGGTCTTTTGAGATTTAAGTGTGTAAATTTCCTTTTAGCTTACACAAAATAAAATAATTTAAAAGATACATATGTATATAGTCTGCTATCTTTTTATACAGAGCATGTATGTTATTCACGTTTCTTTTGATGGTCAAATCGATGCGTTGCATAACAGTAGAACCTTCTCATTCCTGTTGCACAGTCCCACAAAACACACCTGGCTGAAGGAAAAGCAGGCTTCTCTGTAATTGGTGTGTCTCTCTTTGAACATGTTGTGATGTGGTCTTATTTCTGTTTCCAGCTTCTCTTCTGGCTTGTAGGGTGATGTGGCTCAAGACATGAGAGTATTTTGGGTTAGAGACTGCAAAGTAATTGACAGTACTCAGCTGTAAGGTATTACTCACCACAATTTCTGGTGATGTGAGAAAGGACACTTGGGTTTGCCTGTTTCTCAGCTAGAAATAAAAATGTTAAACACAGCATCCACTTAAGTTTCCTAGCATGTTAACGTGCACTGTAGCTCTTTCAGCAGCATCTCTTTGGGGGTATCAGTGGACTGTCTGCAGGTAAGGCATGCTCTGGGTGCTGATATGCTTTGCATGGGCATAGACTTGCCCACCTTTACAATGTGTGTGGTTCTTTAAATACTCCCTAGTCGCCACCAGTTCATTGCTTAACATCTACTTCTGAGAAATCGTCAATGCATTTTCTGAACCCTTCTAGGAATTCTTTATCACTTCGCAGCACTTGGGTCAGAGAAGTTAAAAGTTTGAGTTTGGTGTCATCAGCTGGTAAGCTGAAATGTCCTTACAAAAGGAAGCTTTATTCTTTCTAGGGAGTCATCTTGAATTGTCCTCAAGAGATGAGTGCTAGAGTTCCACCTTTTGGAACCTAGGAGCTTCAGTGAGTGGTGACCACTCAGAAATGAGGGAGCAGCTCCTGCGCTGGTGATAAAGCTAATTTGTAAAGGTTAAACTGACCCCTTTGCCCTCCAATTAGTGCTTAGTGTACAGTGCTGCAGCATTAAACTGCCCCTTGTACCTGAAAAGATACATGCAAAGGCCATCTGCTTTACCTTGCATCCCCAAACCACTTCTATTAGCTCCTTCTGCAGATTTCCTTTACAGGGCTGACTTAATGCCTGTTTCACGTCAAAATTATCGTTACTAATCTCACGGGGTCAGTGTAGTATTCTGTAGTGCCTGCATATTATATCATTCTGTTCTGGTGTTGGGCTGCTGTAGGTTAAAATCAGCCCTTTTGTTGTCATAGCTGTGGCGTGTCCCTTGGAGCCAGCATAGCCGTATAGCTGCAGCAGAGAGCTATAGCCATTGTTCAAGGCAAATGTGTTTGGGAGCTGACTCATGATCCTTGTCTGGCAGCAAGTGGACTGAAGTATTAAGGAGAGGTGGGGGTTGGAAGTGCCAGCTGCAAGTTGATCTTTAGTCTCCTCACAATTGCCTCTAGAGGCAGCTGCCCATTTGTTTTCCAGGCTCCAAGTGCAGTACTGGTGGCCTGCTGTAGATTGGGGGAGGGGCAAGAAATGGCAGGGGGGAGAGGAGATTTCTGCTGTGACTGATGTACCAATCTGAAACTTTGTGAAACCTGCTACTACCTAGAGTGTATTTATGGGAGGTTATGTTCTTTCTGCCCTCAAAAAAAACCCACAACCAAAACCAACTGCATCCCACAGACGTTCACAGCGCTGAAAGACTCTTCCATCTAAATTCAGCCTTTCGAGGCTGCTTGCCTTAAACTGCAGTGTTGCTTTTTTGTCTCCTAGCTTCTTGTCAACCTTGGGATGGACAGAAGGGATTCTCTACCTCTGTCCTCCTGTCTTGTACAAGCAGCCTTGTTCTTGTATAGAAAGGATTTGGGGTTGTCCTTCCCTGCTGTTCCATGGACAGGGTGTACCTTACCCAGTGTAATCTTGCCGGTGGGTGTGTGGGCAGGGTGGTAATCGATGCTTTCTGCACATACGTGTTGCTGCGCATTGTCATCAGGCATGTCAACCTGTATCACGTTCACTCGAGAACTGGTGTCATTTAATAGTGAGGTGCTCATGTGCTCATCCAGCAGAAGCAGCAGAGAACACTGAGTTCAGATGCAGTTGCCTGAGTTGGAACCTGGCCATGAAGCAAAGTCCAAAGCTCCTACTGTGAAGCAAGCCGCAGGCCCCTGAATGACTGCTAAGAGGAGCTGGATTCTGCTTGTATTATCCAAAAAGATTGCACTCTGACTCTGGGGGGTTCGGCACTGACTTATCAGGAGCATTACCACCTGTGGCAGGTGTTAGCAATTCTGTACTTCCCACAGCACTTGAAACGTTAACACCTTCTCAGAGTATCGCATAGTTAGCTTGACAGACTCATTTTGAGATGCCAGAAGTAAAGCCTAACAAATGATGTATGTGGATGCCCTCAGATGCAATTAGCATGTCCTGACCTTAATCCTTCATCACATTGGATTGTTGTGCAGAATTCTACCTGGCAGTGAAATCGGCGTGTGGAAAGTTTTGGTGTTGGACTGCAGGACTGCTGCGCTTGGGCTGAGTATCTAGTGCGAGGGATTGATGGGGTGCAGACTGCTGATGGGGTGTGAGGGAGGCTTAGTTCAGGGTGTGTAAGATGGATCAGTCATCCTTGGCCCAACCGCTTACATCTGGGTGCAACTTCTCCGTGCCAGTTCTGCACCTCTGCATAATTATAACTTCAGAGAAGTCTGAAAATACAGAACAGTTGCAAAATACACTTGAAAGAAATTTATAAAAGCATATGGCATCTAATAATGGCACAGCACCTGCTAGGAGTGCCCACTACAAAAGCAGAGAAGTTTTTTCCCAGTGTGGTCTCTGTGCTGAAGAGCACAGACCCTGAAGCAGCAAACAACCTGCTCTGTTCCCTTAGGTGAACTTGGAGTGTGAAAGGATGTGGAGAGAAACAACCCATTCAAATTCAGAGGGCTACAAACAGGGTAAGGAGTAGCCAGGAAAAGAAAATACAGCTCTAGAGCTCAGGAGAAACTCTGAGTAGGGTAAATAAGAAGGTGAAGGAGGACTCAGCTATCCCAGCTGCCTACACTCTATAGGAAGAGCAGGTGGTGGAGAAAGTGGGATACAAGCATGAGGAGCAGGGGCATTTGGAGAGGAGAGAAAGCTGGGGATGGATTACAGGCACAGACACTGTGCCTGTGGCTACTTTCCTCCAAGATCTGGAACTGAGCTTCAGAGACCCTAGTCTGTCCTGGTGCTACTGTACTGCAGAGAAAATGTGTCAAACCCACTGGGTGAATGCAAGTTGCGTGTGTTGCGGCAGCCTGCTCTTGCTCTCAGTTATTTTTGGTAGAGATCTGGACTGCAGCGGTAAGAGGTATAAATGCAGCTGCTGGTGCATGTTTTAGCATTGATGCAAGTCCAGATGTTAAAGACATTTTTTTAAAAATTCCTCAGAAAATCAAATCCTCACGAGCTCAGCTCCAGTGCTGTGATTTGGAACTGCAGCTTCAGTCCTGTCGTGCGTCAGTCAGTCCTTACTTAGGTGTCATCCTGTCTTCACCTAGTCCTTGTCCTGGACTGAATCATTCTCTGAATCGGCATAGTGCAGCACAACTCTTCTCTGCAGCGTCCCTGCTTCATATAGCCAAAGAGAAAGGATGGACTTGTGTGGAAACTGCTGAGAAGGCACAGTGGAGTTCGATGCTCTCCTGGCTTGGAGCAGCTGGCTGTGGTGGGTTTTTTGCCGGAGGTCACTGGTGTGTTTGTGTCATTTGGTGGCCAGCATGAGTCGCCTGATTGGGATGTGCAGAAAGGCTAACTGCTCTGGGATGCTGCTTAAGCAGTTAGGAGTTTTGCTTGTTTGATATATAATCGGGGCTCTGTGACACCAGGTGTCAGGTGCCTGTGCTAAGCACCCAAAACTGCTGGAGCTCTTGTTTTCATCTTGTCAACCTGGTCTTAAACTTGTAATATATGTCATTATCCCTGCATTACCACAAGGTTGCAGGGATCAGCTCTGTCAGCGACATCCAAGAAGGACTCGGCTTATCACACACGTCTCAAAGGGTAGGGGAATGCTGTCTTATGTCTGGATTTACTATACAGACACAGAGGAAAGGCATGTTCTTACTTTAGGGGCTCTGAATCTTCCCCTGCAGATGCACTGATTTTTGTCAGGAGCCTACTCAACACTATGGTACAGACCTGCGGAGGTTCTTAATACTATATTCTGTATGGGAGTTGGATTGTTTGCCTTAAATAAGCCTTGATACTACTGGCAGAACATGAAGGGGCAAAAAAGAGATTATGGTCCTGTGGAAAACCGACTGTAACTGAAGACTAAGCAAGGTATCACAGATACTTTTGAATGTTTGCTTAAGCAGACTTAATGATCCCTTTAACATGGGTTTCCATGTGCTTAATGATCCTTCTGGCATGGTTTTGTACATTTAGAGTATGTACCCACGTGTGCAATAAACCGAACTGAGGCATCGAAATGAAGCTGACCCTCCTGGCCTGTGTGCTTGAAGGTTCTCTGCTGGCCTTCCACCTGCGTCCTCACTGCATGTGTGACCAAGGCGGCGTTGGCAGCCGACCTGCTAGGCCTGTAGTAACGCTGGCGGATCAGCTGTTGTGACTGATCCTTGCTCGTTAGGGCTGGGCCATTGGGGGTTTGTTAGTACACATGTGTGCAAAGTCCCGTGCTGCAGGCATCTGCGTGGTTGATGCCAGGTCTGGCAATCAAATCCCCTCGGAATACAAGTAGGTTTCCTACTGGGATTGTTGTCATAGTGTTTTCCTTGCCTCCCACGTTATTAAATGGAGAGGGAGGGGAAGCAGAAGGGCAGTTACAGCTCAGTAGCCTTGTCTCCGCCTTTGTCTCTGCTTTCCTAATGAAATGCCTCAATTGTTTTTAAATCTTGAAACGATAAAACACTTGGTGTTTGCTTCCCTCAGACAGCAAAGAGCTGCAGCGAGGGCTGCCTGCTGAAGCGAGGTGTGGATTTCAAGACTGCCCTTATAGGTGGCAGAAAGTCTTGTCTCACTTCAGCTGGTCTTCAGAAGGGGAGGAAAGCAAGTTCTTCCAAGCAGACCTTAGTCTGGCCTTCAGCTGCCTTGTGGGACAAGGACTTGTCCGGCATTCCTCAAGTAGTTGTGGCCCTTTGCAACAGGGAGCACTGCAAACCTCGCTGCCATACAGACCCTGAGGACCGCTGTGGTGTTCAGCTCCATCCTAGTGAGCTGTGCCGTGCAAGAGCTGGCCTGGCTCTGCAGAGAGAGGGGTAAAAGCCTTTTGGAGCCCTATGTTGTATCCTGGGGAGAACCAGCCCTCCCATCCATGCCAACTGCTTGTTGGCAGCACTGTCACAGCACCTTGTGCCTCTGCAACAGCCTCCAGCTCCAGTAGTAAAGAAACAAACAAATTGGCTTCTCCAGCTCTATACACATGGTGATATTTCTAACTGTTTGCTGCAGCCTGTCTATATAAATATCCAAAAGAACTTGTCAGGGTCTGCCCTGTTGCTTGGCATAGCCTTGGCCACAGCGA
This sequence comes from Zapornia atra, assembly GCA_013400835.1. Taxonomy (NCBI): domain Eukaryota; kingdom Metazoa; phylum Chordata; class Aves; order Gruiformes; family Rallidae; genus Zapornia; species Zapornia atra. Next base: position 222,854 of record VZTU01012137.1, on the reverse strand, counting down.
CTCAGGGAAACAGAGCATAGTCCTGCTGCTCCTGCCACACAGCTTATCCTAGCATGGTTTTCTGAAGTCGGTGAGCAGCTATGTGGTTAGAAGAGCAGGCTGATGTACAGTGGGTTGTGCAGAAGACAGAACCAATTCTGCCATGACCACACACCCCTGTATCTCATTGTCTATTCTAGTGTCTCACTGGGCTGTCACTCAGGTCTGTGGAGCTGTGATACTGACTGAATTTTCAGTTTTGCTGTGGTTGGAGCTGGTTTTTCAGGTCTTTTTCAGCTGGGGAGAAGAAGCGTGTGAGGAGACTGCTTGTGTGAACGCTGGCGGCCGTGCAGACACTCCACAAGTAGTTGGACCTCTGCTTTTATTTTTTACTCCTTTATGCTCCACAGTCCAAGGAGGCTATAGAAGACAAAGCAACAAGTTTTGCTGGATCTCTGCCCTTCAGCTCCTCGGAGCAGCCTTGGAGAAGAGTCCAGGAGCAGCTTCCTCAGGAGTTCAGAGCAGAGTGGAAAATAACATGAGAGGCTCTTTCAAAAACACAAGGGCTGGCTCAGGGTCTGTAAGGCCTTTTCTGATCATATTTTGGCTTTTAAACTGCAGGGAGCCTTAGCGTGGCTGTTTTGGAAACAAGCTGAAAGCAGATGTGAAGCGTCCAACACATACACATGCACCCCCCTTCAAATCCTGCCTTTCCTCTCCCTCCCCAGCTCCAAGTCTCATCAAATGTTTTGTCCTGAGCTCAGCAGCTTGGACCTGCAACCTATTTGCAGGTGAATTCTGCTTCCACGAGTCATGGGGGTTTTTATGGCTGTGTTATTTACCCCTGTGCAGGGGCTGCGTTTTCATTCGCAGCACTAAAGCCTTTTGTCACTTAGTTAATGCTGAAGTGAGTTAAGAATCAACACGCAGCTGGTGATGGATGTTTTGCAGCTGTTGGGACTGTTGCAGGTTACTCCACTTTCTCCTGGACTGAGCTACTGCCCTCTGACAATGGTGAAATGAGCAGTTGTAGGGCTGCTTTGTGCTCCTAAGGGTACAACTTTCCCTCCTTTTCCATTTTGAAGGGGTGTTCTTCCTTTCTCTCTGTCCTTGTCCACCTAAAGTCTCTTCTGGCAACTTTCCTCCTCTCTTGGCTGGGGAGGAAGAAGCAGGGTGGAAAGGGATGAACAAACAGCTGTCCTTTAGGTTTCAAATCAATGCAGCTCCTTAGCAGGCTGGCAGTGTGAGCTCAGGCGTCAGGAAATCTGCTCTTTTATTCAGGAGGCGGCCTGAGCCAATTCTCCCCCAGCCCAGGACTGAAGAGGTAGGGAGTTTGGTCCTTTCCAGCTTGTAGGACCATTGCAGCTGGCACAGGCTCCTCTTGCCAGCATTTCATTCCTGCAGTGCATGAAGGACCGTATTGGCGCTGTCGAGGTTAGCCTGTCTCAGGAAACTACTGGAATGTTGGAGCGTGTGTGCTTGAATTCCCACCTTGTCATGAAAGCCACCTTCCCCCGAGGTTGGGAGCGGATGTAGGAAGGACATCTGGATTTTTTCAGTTGAGCCCTGCTCAGGTTAAAGCCCTGAGCCGAGCGGGTTTTAAGAAAACAAGTTGGATGGGGGTCAGCCCTTGGGATACTGTTAGCACTGCAGTACTAAGTAGTATTGCTGCGTGCGGGCACGGTGCATACCTGAAGCTCACTGAGCGATTTCTACAGGACTTGCAGGTCTTACCTCAGCCCTGGTGAGGAAGGTGATGTTTGCCTTCACCTTCCAAACCGTGCGCTGCTCCCCTTCCAGTTCTTCCTGTAAGCTGTGCATGGATCATGGCTCCGCTGAGCTGGCGTGTCGCATGCTGTGTTGTATTGTGTCATTTAGATATGCTGGAAAAGATGCTGAGCCCCCAGGAGAATAGCCAGACCTGAGCTAGCCTGATGCGTGCTTAGGCTCAGCCCTGACTGGTGCTGGTGAGGCTCGGCACTGCCCAGCCTCGTGGCACCGCAGCGCTCGGGGAGCTGGTTCAGGACTGGCTGTCGAGCTGCTCCTGAGCTTTCTGCTCTCTGACACGTGTTTTGATCTCAGGGATGGGAGCGGGGAAGATCGCAGCTCGAGCCTCATTAGCAAATATGAGGCCTTGTGCGCAGCAATCTGCCTCGCTGGCGTCTGGATCTTACTCAGTTCCTCGTCAGCGGGGCTGAGAGCTCGTTCTGGTTGTGCAAGCGCGAACGCGGTGTCGCTGCCCTGGCTTACAAGTGACAGGGGAGACAGCCGTGCGACGCGGTGGCAGGGGGGCTAGCATCTTTACAGGAGGCACTCTACGGATTTCCCAGTGTTGCTGCTGGAGCTCATTTTTTGAGGGATACGGGAAGTGCCGCCTCTAGCTCTGAGATCTGAAAGATAAACATGCCTGTCACAAGGCAGCGGCTCTCATTTAGCTGCAGAAGGGATGGTTAGCGGAAAAAGTTCTTCTCTCTCCGGTGCTCTGTTGTTTTCTCTGTGAATTGGGGGGGTCTGCTCCCCTTCTGCCACCTGGCATGCTGCTAAGCAGTCCCTAAATTCTTCACGGTCCGCAAAGCTGAGAGCTTGCAGGGTGATGACATCACTGCTGGCAACAAAAGAAATCATGCAGTGGCATACTCTGCTGCCCCAAAGGAAGTGTTTCCACCTTAAAAAGAATAGACCTACTCTCCAAATTTCCAAATTTTAGACAAACCTTTCAAGATGCTGTTGTGCTGTAGCCTGGGACGTATTGGCAGTGTGTTCAAATGGCATGAGGCGAGTGAGGAACTCTAGATCATATCTTGGCACACACATCCCTGATGGAAGGCAGGAAGGTAGGCTCTACAGGCATGGGATTACATAGAATAAATCACAGAATGTATCAGGTTAGAAGGGACTTTAGAGGCCATCTAGTACAACCCCTCTGCAGTAAGCAGAGACATCCTCACTAGATCAGGTTGCTCAGAGCCCCATCAAGCCTGCCCTTGGATATCGCCAGGGATGGGGCCTCCACTACGTCTCTAAGCAACCTGTTCCAGCAATCCACCACCCTCATAGTGAAGAATTTTACCCTAATATCCAACCTAAGTCTTCCATTTACTAGTTTAAAATGGTTACCCCTTGTCCTATTGCTACATGTCCTCATGAACAGTTCTTTCCCAGCTTGCTTCCTCAGCACCTTTCAGGTACTGGAAGGCTGCTATAAGGTCCCCCCAGAGCCTTCTCTTCTCCAGGCTGAACAAGCCCAACTCTCTCAGCCTGCCTTCATAGCAGAGGTGCTCCAGTCCCTTTATCATTTTTGTGGTCTCCTCTGGATGTGTTCCAGCAGGTCCACGTCCTTCTTATGTAGAGGGCTCCAAAGCTGGACACAGCACTCCAGGCTCACCAGAGCAGAGCAGAGGGGCAGAATCCCCTCTCTCAATCTGCTGGCTGCACTTTTTGATGCAGCCCAGGATGCAGTTGACCACATGGGCTGCAGGTGCACGTCACACTATATACATGTGCACGTGATTTCTGTCACTGTCAAGCCTCCCAATCTTCCATGTCTGGGAATGTTAACGCTGCTCGAAGACAAATACCAGTGGTGCTGTCTGCTCCAGGTAGGCTTTCTGGGAACGTGCAGATGCTGAGATGAACAGGGTGGTTCTGATTGGAAGGAACTCCACTGGTTTTTAAAAAGAAAGAGGGCAGGGAAAGGGGAGATGCTGGGGTTTTTTGCTTTGTAAGGGCCACGTTGGTTCTGCAATGACAACAGCATGAGAGGCAGGCTACCCCAAAGCTGCACTAAGCCAGCTTCCCTGCAGTGAGCCTAGTGCTGACTTCCTTGGAGCAGAAGCATTAGGATAAAGCTGAAACATTGGGGAGGTGGGGGAAGACTTTGATTTACGCACTTGTAGGGTCTGTCCAATCTCTGGCCTGCCTTTTTTCTCTTACTTTCTGTCTGCATTGCTGATTCCTGTCTCCCTGGGTACTTGTCCCCAGACTTCTCAGTTCGTTTGCGTTTCATCTCCCCGGTTTGTGTAGGGCCGGGGTTGCTCTGATCCCCGCAGGTCACTGTGCTGCTGGCCTGTTTGTTACTCCCTGGCTGTTTGCTGCCATCAGCGCGTTTGATCGCGGTTGTATTGACATCAAAGGAGCACCTGACAAAGAGGCAGGCCTGATAATGGGCTCTAGTTTCTTCTCAGCAACCCAAACAGGTAGAGGCGGCCGAGGGAACGCTGGCAGGATCACAAGGGAGTCCGTGCTCTACTTTCAAGGCGTCGTGCTTTTCTCCTCCTGCCTGACGGAGTGCTGCAGACCCCGCCGCTGCCGTAGGCTCCCCAAAAATAGAGCTGCTACCAGAAAAAGAGGAGAACAAGTCAGAGGTAGGCCTTGAGAAACAAACCTGCGCATGGGAAACGAGCTCGAGAGGGGGAAGACAAGGCTCTGCTGCAGTTGCCGTTGCAGCAGCACAGCTCACAAATTCCAGGTCCCCTTTCCCCACGAGGAGAGCTGGCTCAACTGCCAGGGTCGAGGGAGATGCCACGATCACAGTGCGATTGTCTCCTGCTTTGACAGGGAAGAGGCAGATAAATTCAGGGTTGGCTTCTCTAGAAAACACTTCAAAAGTGTCCAAACAGGGATTTTTCATTTGCTTTTCTTTGTATAACTTGTGCTGCCCAGGCCCTTTTCCCTGTCTGGGTTTGGTTTTTGGAGGGCAAATCATATGATGAGTGGCTGAGGGAGCTGCGGTTGTTCAGCCTGGAGAAGAGGAGGCTGAGGGGGGAGCTTATCACTACCTACAACTACCTGACAGGAGGTTGTAGAGAGGTGGGGGTTGGTCTCTTCACCCAAGTGACAGGAGATAGGACAAGGGGAAGTGGCAGGAAGCTGTGCCAGGGCAGGTTCAGAGTAGACATTATGAAAAAATTTTTCACTGAAAGAGTTGTCAGGGCCTGGGACAGGCTGCCCAGGGAGGGGGTTGAGTCACCTTCCCTGGATGTGTTTAAAAAAAGGGGTATATGAGGTACTTAAGGATATGGTTTAGCATAGGACAGGAGCAGTTGGACCTGATGATCTTAAAGGTCTTTTCCAACCTGGTGATTCTGTGCTGTTGGGAGCTGATTCTATAGAAGGGTTATATATAGTGATACATGGTTATACACACACAGTGACAGCTGCATGGAGAGAGATAAATGTGACATTTGGTGCCATCAGGAGTATTCTGTGAGCTACTGGATGCTCTTTAGGTCAGTGCCAGGTTCCAGCAGAGAGGTGTCTCATGAGTGTGCTGCTCAGGGTTTTGCAGCACGTGGGGAACACTCACCTTTGATGTTTGAATAGAGTTTGGGGTGCTAACCGAACCTCTGCCCTTTCCTCTCTGCTGAAAGGAAAACCAGGTGCACCACGTCACATCTCCTGTGGGTTTCACCTCCTGGTGTTGAGCAGCTCCTGCTCCTGAGGAGTGCAGGAACCACAGCTCCACACACGGAGCTAAGCCTTTTTCTGCTTTCCTTTAGCTCACAAGCCACCTGGGTGTTGTTTGGGGTGCTGTGAACTGGAGGGGAACAGGTAAGATCCTGTCATTTTTGCCCGAAGTGGTGGTAGCTGGAGCTATGTGCTGCCAGAGCTCCCCTGGGCTTCCCTGAGTGCACAGGGCTACAAGCAGCATCCCACTGGGAGGGATCTCTAGCTTCTTCCATTTGGAGTGGGGTCAGAGATGTCCTACTTCTCCCTGATGCAGGTGTTGTTTCCCAGGGGGCTGAGGATGGGTGAGTGGGACGGCCCTTTGCATGCTGGAAACACCATAGACTCCTAGACCGGAGATGCTGTGCTGCCCAGCCGCTTGCCTCCACTCCCACTGTAGTGCTGACACCTGACCAGGGATCAAAGGTGCTATTTAAAATAATATTAATTAATTTATTAATTAGATCTGCCTGCAGTGTTATGTAGGGACACCAGTGTTCAAATGGAGTCACGATAAACAGAGGTACTGGCTTGTTTAATACTGCTCTGGAGATGGTCCTTGAAGGCTACGCGTTCGTGGGGCACTTGGGATTTGAGGTGGTCCAAGTTCTGCTAATTCTTTTTTTTTTTTTCTCCAAGATTTCTCTGGGGCCACTTCCCATTGTGAGCTGTTAAAACAATTCCTAGCAAACAGTCGTTGTGCAGCCTTCTGTGTTTATGGAATAGGAAAACCACCATTTATTTTGTTCTCTGCTGTTCTAAAACCAACCTTGGGTATGACGTTTGGAATACCTGCTCGTTGCTTTCCACCTTTTCCACTGAGGGGAGCGGTGGGATGCCTGGAAGCTGCAAATGACCAAGGCAGGCTGTGCTAAAGCCTGGCTTAACTTAAAAATACAGCAGCATCTCCTTGCTCCCACTTCTTCCCTGGCACGTTGAAGTTATCATATTCCAAATTAAAATATGGATGAATCTAGGTAAATCCCATCTATTTCTCTGTGCTCACAGGAAGGGTACAGCTCTTGGCCTGGCCTGCATCCCTGCTTGAGGCATCAGAGCCATTGAACAGGCTGTATTAAACTCAGCAAAAGGCAAAACAGGAGAAGGCAAGGGGGGGGCGAATGTGAGGCTATCCCAATTTCTGGAAGCACATATGGACCAATGCCTTGTCCTCTGCATCCCAGGGATTTAACTCCTTGCTGCCCTGGGTCTCCGCCTGCTGCGTAGGTTGGTGCAACCACAGAGCACGAACAAGTGGAGACGCAAATGAACCAAATCGGGACCTGAAATGGGACAGCTCCCCGTGGCGTGGGCTTACATCCCAGAACTGCCTCGGTCCCTCCGGAGAGCCAGAAACCCACACCCCAAGGTTAAAATCCAACGCCGCCCTCATGAGAGGGGCGGGGATGCCCACTGATTGTCGGCCCGGCGGGAGAGCGCCAGAAACACCCGAAAAATTGGCTCCCAAGAGCGGCGGTTGCCGTGTCGTAATCTCCTGGTCCCTCTCTCACCTCGCTAATAAGAACTAAGACTAATTTAATTTTTACAGCGTCCCAAATCTGTGGCTGTACAATTCAGGGACTTAATAAGATTCTCCCGCCGAGCCAAGGAAAGCTTAGTGGTTTGTAGCTTACTTTCTTCTTCTGGGTTTCGGTTTCGGGGTGTTTGTGTAGCCGCTCAGGCTTCTCTGCTTTAAGGAACAAGCCAGTACTTCGTCAGGATTGATACCGGCTCCGTTCAGGCTGTTAGGGGTGCGGATTGGTTGTGCTGGGTAAAATCTTGAAGGGGATACGGGGGAAACCAATTTTGGCAAAACAAAAACATTTTATGAGCTGGTTTGATTTGCCCGACTCTTTTCCTGGAGAGAAAAGGGGGAACAGAACCCCCAAACTATTTTGTTGTGGCATTTTCCAGACGAAAGGCTCTTGATTTTTTTCCCCTTGAATCACAGAATCACAGAATCTTAGGGGTTGGAAGGGACCTCAAGAGATCATCGGGTCCAACCCCCGATGAAGCAACTTTTCATTTTGAATGACCTTTGGAGCTCATGTTTTGTACCAGGCTGAAGAGTCCAAGTGAAACATTTGTTTCGGTCGACCCCGAATGAATTAATTTTATTTATTTTTTAACCTTTTTTCTATTTTTTCCCCCCCTTTTTTTCTTTTTTCAGGATTGCCAGTGAACTGATAAAATCAGTTATTCACCCAGCTTTATGCACCCTGCTCCGATAGGAACTTCACAGCGCCCCGGTGACTGTTTATGTAGCGCAGCTGCTGCTGAGCCCTCCATTGCTATCTTGGTAAATTATAGAGCTTCTCAGGGCTGTGTGAGATAGCAAACCACGAGTAAGCACCTGTTTTGTCTCTCTTGGGTTAGAAAGGAGGCAGTGCTTTACAAAATAGGTTTCTAGCGTGATTCTCACTGCGTGGAAGGCATTACCTTGGCCAAAGGCGTTACTTTGGCCAACAGACAGTTGCAGGACCTGTTTTAACACAGAAGGTGCACGTTAACCTCTCTGGCTGTGTTGGGTCAGGAGAAGGCATCGCATTAAAAAGCTGTTTAAACGTGGCAGAGTCAAGCTCGGCTTTGGGGGTGGCTGTACTTCAAATAGAGGAGCACAGTAATCGAGGAAAGATGAGAGTCCCTGATTTCAGCGTTAAGCACAGTCCAAAAAAGTGCATTTGAAGTGTGCCTTTCCCATGGTTGCTCTGGGGGAGGAAGTATATATAACCATGAAGCTATTTATTTAAAGCAGGTTGTTTTAACCCTTTTTCCCTGTGTAGTTGTCTGTGGGAGGCATGGGGTACAATGGAATGACAGGGACAAATTGCCAAATTTTACTGAAACCGATGGCAAAAAGCTTAGATTAATGCCTAACAGGGTGGCAACCAGAAATTGTTGGTCCCGAATCCCATGTCTGCTGGAGTGAAGGGAGTCATGCTAAATAGGTTCGTTCCTGCCATTCAGCTTAAACCTCAATCTAAGCTTAAATCTTGATTCACAGATTCACAGCATTGTGGGGGTTGGAAGGGACCTCCAGAGATCATCAAGTCAAAAACCCTCCTGCCAAAGCAGGTTCCCTAGGACAGGTCGCACAGGTTGGCGTCCAGATGGGTCTTGAATATCTCCAGAGAAGGAGACTCCACAACCCCCCTGGGCAGCCTAAAATGCCCCTCAGGTGAAGGCAGTCAGCGCATAGAATGGCACAAGGAAATGGGCTCTGTGTGTTGAGTGTTCCTCGTGAGGATTGCAGTTCTTCCCTGGTGCCATTGTCCCACCGAGACCTTGCAGCTAGCCAGGGTGTTTCAGCGCCCAGCCATGATGCATAAAGCCAGGTTTTCCTGGGTGCAGGCACTAGGCAAGCTGGACCCACCGTACTGCTCTGAACCTGGGGAGCAGGGCCAGGAAGGCAGCCGGCTGGGCTGGGATGAACTGGACAAGGGTATTCTTTAATTTATGTAATATTTTGTTATCCTTGCCTTTGGTGAGCACTGACCTCGGGTCAAGGCGTGAGCCAAGCAGATTCACTCCCCGCCTTGGACAGGTCAGTTCTCCCATCCTTTCTGAGGATGTTTCAGTTCAGCGAGTCCCGTGGCCCTTGGAGCCCTTCTCCTTTCCTGGTCCCGTTCACTTCACACTCTGTGTCTCTGCTCCCCACGGGGACCTGTTCTCTAGGTTCCCGTTTGATCCCGGGGTGCCAGCCTCTGCCTGGAGGGAGCAGCTCTGTGCCGGGAGGAAGGTCGCGGCAGGAGCACGGGGCGTAGGAGGGGAGGCAGGAGGAAGAGTTTCTGGCAGGAGGGAGCAAGCTGGGACTCGCTGCCTATCCGAGCTCCTGCCCAGGGCTGTGTCGGAGAGCCGTCCCTCCTGCCCGGCACGTTTCTCCCCCTTTCTGCCCCACTCCTTTGCCCAGGATCACAGTCCCAGGCCGTCTCTGCTTTCGGGTGTGGGGTTTTAAACTGGTTGAACCGTTCCGTGGCCGATGAGTCACTGGCTGCGTTTCGGCCCTTGCTTCGTTCCCCGCAGCGTCTCTCAGCAGCCTGCAGCCTTTTGCAGACGAGACGAGGTAGCTGTCGCCTGGTATCGCTGCTGCCAGGGCCCCGCCATGCACCAGGCGCTGCCCCGTCACGCGCGGAGGATGCGCAGATCATCATCGGAGGCCTTTCCGCCAGCAACTCTGCATGCCCTGGTGATCCCTGACCCATCGATCGAGGCTTTTCAACGGCCCGGTTTGAGCAGCAGAGGTGATTTGGTGATTGGCTGGTTGGTGGGTTTATTCTCCTTGGTGCACCAAGGGTTATTTATTTAGATGGGACACACCCACCCACAATGAGGTTTGTAGCAGAGAGGCTGGTGAGGCTCTGTAGTGCTTGGGGAGCAATCGGCGGCGCTTGGGGGGACGGAGGCGGTGATTTGAACTCTGAGAACTGCCTTCTCTGTCTCTGCCATGTGTGTGAGGGGGGGTCACCCAAACAGGGCAGCCTCACTGCCAGCATCGCTGCTGCCAGAGCTGTGCCCCACATCTGAGATGTCAAGGAGCAGACTGGAAGCTCAGCCCTTCCCTGGCTCCGCTGCCCATGGCATCCTGCAGCCCTTTCCCTTTGGAAGGTGGGAATGACCCAGCACCCAGGGCAGCAAAAACCAGTTTCCCCTGCCCGGGTTAAGGCAGCCTGGGAGTCACTGTGCTCTCAAGGTTCATCAGTGGGAGAAGCTGGTCCGAGGCACCACGACACTGCTGGAGCATGGCCAGCTCGGGTCTGTGCCCACAGTTACTGGGCTTTGTGCCAGAGGGGCCACTGCTGCTGGTGGAGGCCACTTGGATCTGCAGGTAACTGCTCCTGTCCTGACTTCCAACCCCCCTGGCTGGAAGCCCTACAGCTGGGGTGAAGTCTTGCTGCTGAAGCTGGATGAGTGCTGGGCTGGCTGACCCCCTCCCCCCCGCTGTAGTTTTTGGGTATCACTGCTGCCTGTATTTATCACTGCTGCCTGTATATATTCCCTCACGGAGAACACGGCCTGCAGCCTGACCCCACTCTTGCTGTCATCCAGCAAGAGCCAGCAGCTCAGCTTGCTGACTCCCCTACACCCCGATGTAGCTGAAGCCTCGGGGGGCTGCCAGAATCCATCTCTTGCGGGCAGATTTGCAGAGGTGCCCACACATCATCTGGAGGGAAGGAAGATGTTCTGATGCACTCACACCAGGTGAGCTCCTGCTTTAAAAGCGGGAGTTACAGGACAGGTGGTGTCCCAATTGAGAAAAGGTGCTCCTGTCTGTGCATCTGGTCTGTGCTCTCTATTTGGAGAAGCCACAAGGTGCTGATGTGACCCCTGTCCCATTCGGAGCAGCAGAAGCAGCTTCTTTGCGTTTGCTGGCGGCAGGAGGTGTGAAAGCTGATGCGGGGTCCCTGCGATCCCCACCAGAGGGGCATCGGCTGATGTGGCTGTTAGCAGCACGACCCGACTGCAGAGGGCAGCCCTCTCCTGGGAGCCCCCCCACGCCTTTTCCTGCCCTGCTCCTGGCCCTACCGTAGGCTGCGCTGACCAAGGGCTGCTATGAAATCCATAACCCCTTGTGTTCGTGTTCTGAGCCAGCTGCCTGGCCTCGCTTGAAAATGCTGACACGGCTTCGGAAAGTGTTGGGACTCCAAGCCCCCATCCCCTGCGTTCCGCCGGCCCCAGGTTTGTGGCTGAAATTCCACTCCTGATTTTTCCTCTTAATTTCTCAGAGCTTTTTCATCAGGCTCTCCCACCAAACCGGGCAGGGGCAGAGATGGACTTTGCTTGAGGTAAGGTGCCACCTTGGCTGCAACGCCGCCAGACCCTGGCAGGCCTGAGGCAGGAAAAAGCTGGGGGCAGGTGATGCAGTGTGGAGGGAAGGGTGGGGTTGTCCTTCCATGCCTCCCACCCCAGTGCAGCCCCGCCTTGGCAGGTGGTAGCAGGCAGCAAGAGCTGGCCGGACGCATTCACTCCGCTGTGGTGATGCTGTAAGCTCCGGAGCAGCCCCTCTTGTCCCGTGCGAGCTGGGACAGCAGGGCTGACCTACCCTGCCCGAGTATTGTCTTTTAGCAAATGTCCAGGGGGTTGTGGCTGCTTCCCCCCGCCCCACAATAAATGCAGAGCTTGGCCCAAGCACAAATCCCTCATCCCTGCTCACACCAGGAAGGGAGACGTGAAGGCAGCAAGCAGTGAAGGCTGGAGGCCAAGCTGTGCAAGGGAGAGAAAGCGAGGGGAGGAACAGGGGAGGGGGAGGAAGCCTAGTGAATAGGGGGAAAAGGAGAGGAAAGGGGGGAGGAAATTGTCCAGGGAGAGTAGCATGAGGTGAGTATGGCAGGGCCAGAAGAATGGAAGGAAATCCTTGCCAAAGTGGGTGACTGGAAACCTGGTTTTTCTGTGCCCCCGTGATGTGCCTTCTGCTGGCAGATGCTCTAGCTCTGGAGGGGGGGGGAGGGATTGGCTGGCTTTTTGGAACACAGAGGTTGGAAAAGGGAGAGGGAAGCAGGGCTGGAAAGAAACCTCCCTGCCCATGACCCCAGAGCACTTGGTGTACCTGGAGCATCAGTCCCCAAGTATGAATTTTGGAAGTCGCTGGGGTGCCCAGCCCATGGCCATGGGCTGTAGGGGTCCGAGGGATGCTGGCCTCTGCCACCACAGCACGCAAGGTCTTGCGGCTCCTTCCCCCTCCCTGGCCAGCTTGTTATTTGGAGGAGAGGGGGGGTGGGAGGAAAAACCCATGATCTTGCTGGCCTGATGCCAGTTGCTAAGGCAGTTGCTTCAAAAGGGAGAGGAGCGGAGGAAGGAGGGAGCTGCCTGGAGAGGAGGCAGATGATGCACGCAGGGACCAGGCAGAGCGAGGAGCCTGCAGCCACCGGCTCTGAAGGCAAGTGGGACTACAGGCTCAGCAGGAGCAGAGGCAAAGGAGCCCAGAGGAAAGGGGAAGGGAGGAACATGGAGAAAAACAGCCTCTTGCACAGCTCAGCCATGGAACTGGCATCCCTATGGCCCTGCCTCCACTGATGGGTCAAGCAGTGGTTCAGAGCAGCTCTGTGAAGCATTGCCTGTGACTGGAGGGTTGGGTTTCCCCCCTCCCCCCCACCCCGCCCCCACTGGCTTGTCCCCTCTGTGCTTTCCCAGGGGAGCAGGAGCTGCACAGTGGCTGGGAAGCCAGCTCTGCTGTGGGGGCAGGACAGGGCACAGGGCCGGCTCTCGTTGCCAGCAAGGGGAGGGATGTGCATCCCTGCAGGCCTCCACCCTTATCCCTCTGGACAAGAGCCCCTCTGGGCAAAAGCCCCAGGGCTGTGCTGGGACCAGGGAGCCTTATGCTATCCCCTCCATGCTTCAATACTGCCTTTGCATGTGCTTCTGTCCACACAGCATGTACTTGAGCACAGATTGTGGAAGCTGGTCACTGCCTGGCTGCAGTTCCAACGATTTGGGCCCAGAGAGGAGCGTGGGTAGCTGGTGTCAGCTGTGGAGTGGCTGTGTTAGCTTGTGGCGACACAGCAGCAGAGCTGAACACAGACCTGGGCCAGCTCAGGGCTGTTGCTGCCAGCAAGAAGCTGCTGCTCTGCGCTGGGGTGGCTGGAGACCCCCAACCCCAAGGCACATCAGCAAACGCATCCCAGAGGGAGGGACAGCCAGACAGCACTGAGGGCACCCCAGACTCCTGTCACCCCGAGAAACAAGGTAAGTGCTGTTCTCCAGTGCAGTGTCAGTGTGAGATCCCTCAGCCCTGAGCCTCACCCATCGCTGGTCAGTGCCTGTGCTGAACCCCAAACCCGCCTTCTCCTGACCCTCTGCGAGGCGAGCTCGGACAAATGCCTGGCAGCTGCCAGGGACCCCCCTCCAGCAGATACTCAGCAGGGGGTGCAGCTCACTCCCTCCCACACAGATACCCCATTTTAAGGGCCTGGAGCAATGGTTTGGCCTTGCTGAGCTGGGACATCTGGAGTGGGTGGGGTACATAGGGCCAGAGGGAAGGGGTATGCAGGGCTCTGCCCGGAGCCTCGGGGCTGGGGGCAGCTTTTGGTCACAAGTGAGGAACCCAGCTCTTCAGTAGTGGGGGTGGGGGAGGGGCGGGCAAGAAAACTCCAGCAGCTTTTGGGAGTGCAGCGGCAGCACCTCCACGGGTCCCTCATCGGGTTGATGCACTGACAGCTGTCACCGCCTGTGCGGGAGCCGGCAGCGCTTCGGCGCGGGGCGCGCCGCGTTGTGCCCGGGCAGGGAGCAGAGACGCGGGGAGAGCGGCCACACCGCAGCCTGGGGTGCGTGTCGCCCCTTTGAGCGCAGTGCCTGCTGAGCAGACAGAAATTCAATCCCCAGGCTGGCTTTAATTCTACTTCTTTCTTCGCGCTCCCCGTGTCCCTCCCCGCAGCCATTTGCCCCCGAGCGGCAGCTGGCGCGCAGGGCCCGCTGCCCCGCTGCTGGCGGTAACACGAGCCAGGTCGCCGCAGCTGAGATGTTATGTGCGGTATGTCGGGACGGGGAAACTCGCCGCTTTTCTGTCTGGTTTTGGGTTTGCTGTAAATCCAAAATGGAGCAGTCATGTTCCCGTGGGTGTACGAGGCCGGGTGAAGCGTGCTCTGGGGGAGGGGGGGAGGGGGGGGGGGGACTCATTTGCTGCGCACCGCAGCCGGGGCCAGCCCCAACGGCACGCCGGGGCCGCCCTTGCCGCTGCGTTGCCACAAAAGGCTCGAGCCAAAGACTGGGGCGAGATCCCAGCTGGCCTGAATGTAAACAGCAGTGGCCCGGCGGGGAGAGGGCCCCAGCCGTCAGGCAGTGGAGCGCGGTGTCGGATCTTTCCCGCAGGGATTTAATGCCGTACGGGACGGAGCCTCGTGTGTACCCAAACAGGACGCGTTCTGCTCCCGCCCAGGCACCCGAAGCAGCGCCCAGCATCCCTTGGCACAAGTGGTGCCAGGACGCGGCCCCACGGGCCCCTCTCAGTGCAGGGCACGGGAGCCTGACGCCATGAAGGGACCCCCACGCACAAGGTGACGTTTCTCTGCTCCGTGACTTGGGGCGAGACCAGGCTGTCCCTCCCCCTCCCACCACCGTCCCTGCCCCCTGCCACCTCCCACAGGCACAACCCCATCCTGCCCCTCTCCCACCTCCCCCTCTCTGTCCTTCCACAGAGGCAAAGACCGAAGCTGGGGCTTTACTTTAATCGTTTATTGTATAATATAAAACTACAAAAGTAAGACTGCTCGTTTCCATGTACATTTGTCCAATTGTGGTTTGTTTTTTCGATTACAGCCCATACCTACATGTGAATACAGCAATCTGGTTTCAGATGTATATGTCTGTAATATTGCATAGAAAAGGCACAGCTCTAAGGTCTGTGGGAGGGGGAGGGGAAATACAGCCTTTTTTCTTTTTTTCCCATTTTTTCTTTTTTTTTTTTCTTTTTCCTCGTTTTTTTTACAATTACCAAGCCCTGTTCAAACAACCATGCACTGAACATGTCACACTATTTACTCCTTTTCCAGAATCTTGGCCTTTCCAGGCACTAGTCCGGATTATGCTCGGAACTGGGTTAAGAGTCGAGGTTGGGATTTTTTTAATCTGCAATTTGCGTTTTTAAAAAGAGGTTCCAGAACTTGCATTAGGCTTATTCTCAGAAAAAAAAGTGCTTAAAAAAAGAACTAATTTATTTAAAAACGTTCAGTCTTGTTAATTAACAGAAGCACTGAAAGCAACTTGCACAGAAGCAGGGTACTGAAATCTGATGGAGGGTGGGGGG
>VZTU01012137.1:185666-205896 GCA_013400835.1 Zapornia atra | reverse complement strand
CCTCCTCCTCCCCCAGCCCCACATCTCACCCCAGCAGATGAATCAGGAGCCAAAAGCACAGTTTGTAATTGTACATGATGCATTTCATTTCGATTTGGAGTTCCTTCATTGCAAAACACAGTCGCTTCTATCCCATGCCCGTGCCTCTGTCACAGCTACCCAGCTCTACGCTAATAAATACAGGTGGCCCGCTTTAAAGTGCCCATTCATAAAAGCCGCCCCCTTAACAAGGCAGCCAAGACCCAATTTCATCCATGACAAGAAGGGAGCAGAACTGACTGAATATTGCCAAATGACGGAAAACATAATTTAAAATTTCTTAAATAAATATAAAAGTTATTCCTAAAGAAGCCATAGGCATGTCAACAATATAGGTTGTAACCGGTGCTCGACAGCTAAAGTACCATTGGAGAGCTAAAATGCCAGAGCAACTTCAGCAAGAGGCATGATACATCGCAAACGTCTTGCCTTTTTTTTTTTTTCTTCTTTTTTCTCTTTTAAATTAAATGTACAGCACAATGAACTTAAAAACGCTATCGGTGCAGTAACGAGAAGACTTCTGGGGTGTCTCGGGGAACGGGGACCATGCATAGAAAGCTGTGTCTGTATAGTCGTCGTCAAACGGGTCTATAAAGTGTAAAGCAGGTAACACAGTCGATACAAGAAACCAACCCTATACGAGATGCCAAGTGACGTAACACGACTGGCTCCAGTTTCGACAGCAATGGATATTAAAGCAAGTCCATCCAGTGCAGGTACGAGGTGAGCTTCACTGCAGTAATACTGAAGTTGCCTCTTTCAGCACTTAGCACAGTGAGGTGGGAGAGGGAAGGAGAAATGCTCCAAGAAAGGGCGAGTAGACGCCGTCAACGCCGGTCTTCTGCCCGCTCCACGCCAACACCCGTCCGTCAGGAAGGTCGGCTCTCAGTGTGTGATGGGCACGTTCCACCCCCAGAACCATTCCCGGGAGCTTTCGGGTGAGGAAGTGGTGACCCGCCGCCGCGTTAAGGCGCTCCACGTCACGCGGGACGGACGCCCCAGTACAGGGGGGTGCAGAGGAGGGGGAGGTCTCGGGGGTGCCGGCCCGACACCGGGGCGGGGAGGCTGCAGCCGCTTCGGGTGAAGTTCCACAACTGTTTCCTGCCAACTGCTTCACATACGTGTTGGAGAAGGACATGGCTCTAAGTTTCAGGAATCACAGTAGTGCGCAGTGGGTACAGCAGGGAGCAAACACTTGTGAAACTCCTGCAGAAGCAGCTCCCAGCCCTTTCTTAAAGCACTTTTGTTGTTTGCATTCAGGGAAACCGACTGCAGGCTTATTTGATCCAATTTTCTCTTTGCACCATACACATATAAAACATTACAACTCTGTATAAAAGTACAAGTGGTTCTTGTACATCTGAATTATGCAGGAACTATGTGAGCAAATCCTATCAAAATAGCTATTTTTTTGTGTGTATAAACAGCATTTGTTTTTAGAAAAAACAATATCATAAACTGCAGAATCTGTACAAAAATATAAAATAAATTTGGGCAGCAGTTTCTAAACAGCCATGTAAATGCAACACTTAAAGAGGAGCAGGTTAATGCCTCCAAAAGGCTGAATTGCTAAGTCAACCTATACAGGGCTAAAATGGTATTGAGATTATCTAAATAATAAAATTTTTTACCTCTCGCAATAAAACTTATAGAAAAAATAGACAAATATGCACATGCAATTTACAGCTTTCCCCAACATAATCCTTGTGCTTAGCTGTTACAATTTTTTTTCTTTTTTTTTTTTTTTTCTTCTTCTTCTTCTTCTTTTTTTGTAATAACGTAACGTTGTCTACAATACATATTCTTTCCTATAGCAGGATATTCGGTCTTCCTTGAGGAACCACTTTAAACCAAAAATACATTAGAAGTGGTCATACATGGATGAAGGCACTCCAACTCTGCTCGAAGCAAAAACTAGTGTGATCCTTTTCTTTTCAAAAAAGGCAAGCAAGGACGCATGCACAGTGCTGTGAATCAGGGGGTGGGAGGGACTATGGAAATACTACCAAGTGTATATACCGGTACTTAAAATTAAAAAAAAGAAAGGTTGCTATATTTCTATATTTTAAGACCCAACGAGCACCTCCATGATGTGATCCAGTTCTGTGAGGTCCATTTTGAAAGGCTGATTTGGAGTTACAGGTTGACTGCTGTACGGAGCAAGAGTTTTTAGGAGCTCATCTGCTGAGACAGGAGCCATTTTTGAGGTGGCCCCCGTGGCAGATGTGCAGGGGTCAAAATCATACATGGACGTATCAATGTCAGCGAACAGAATATCATCCAGGGTCAAGTCTGTGAGGAAACCTGTGGAAGTTGTTATCTCAAAGTTGCCAGGTAGCGAGTCCATCAGTTTCGATTCGGCTGTTCTGCTCTCCGGGAGGCCCTCGGGCTTTTGAGCGTTGGACTCGCTGGGGTGGACTTTAGAGTCATCGGCTGCTGTTTCGACTGCTACTGCCTCTGCGGAGGTAGGTGCTGGACAAAGCTCCTCGATTTCGTCCAAGGCTGAGGAGAAGCTGTCCTTTACTGATTGGAGAGCAGGAGGTGGCGGTTTCGTTGGACCATCGTGCTGGACAGTCGGGGAAGTGCAAAAAGTGTCGTCCTCGAGCAAAGAGGCTGGGGTGAGGCAAGACTCCAGGGGCGTAGTGCTTACGAAGTCAGTGGGGAGCAGGGGCTGGGAGGCGAGGTGGCTGAACGCCGGCTGGGCCTCGCGGAAGTTGTCGCTGAGAGGGTCGGCGGGCTGCGAAGCGGTCACGAACACGGGCCTCAAGCTGCCTTCTTGTTTGAGTTCTTCCTGGATTCGCCTCAACATGTTGTTAATTAAAACTGTCTTTTGCAAGCTTGGCTCGGTTAATGGCCTGTGGTTATAAAGTTTCATAAGGGAAATGTTGAAGATAGTCTGACGCTGTAAGGTGTAAGACACCTTAGAGGGACCGTCAGTAGGAGACACCACTTTGCCTTCCAACCCATCTTCATGCTCATCAAACTTCCGCTTTCCTCCTTTCCCCAACATATATCTGAAAGGAAAAGAGAAGACATCAGTGAAGCTGGCAGAGCCTGAAGCCCGTTCTTCCCCTGAGTCACCACCCCAGTCCACACAGTATGGACAGACTGGCTGCCCCATCCTCTCCTCATGCGCCCTGAACGGTCAGGAAATTGGGCAGCAGCTCATGCTTGGCCCACAGCGGTGTGATGAGGAAGCAGAAGCCACCTTAATACAGTGCTCTGGTCTATTGTGCTTACACACGGCTACGCTGGCAATTCCAAGCAGGAACCCAAACGGTATCTATAAAACTCAAGCCCTTGCACACCTGGCAGCAAATTTTACTCTTGCATATGTTAAGCAACATATACAGATCTATATATAAGGTCCCTGAATCTCTGTGCCTCAGTGCACAAGGCACAGACACCGTACTGAGCGTTCCTTTAAGCTGGCAGCCCTATCCCTGGGGGTACGCACGTCACACGCTGAGGTCCTTACAGCAAGGTTCCATTTTTATTCAAAAGTCTGTTCGTGGGGGAAGGGGAACAAGGCTCAAGCAGTCGTGCACTTAAGAGAAACCTTCCCAGTGAAGCCAGGAGATCCAACCCTTTGGCATGCCAGGATATATGTGGATGTGACCTCCTGGGTTTACTTAGCTGACCATGTAAGAACTAAATGGCTAGAGCAGGAAATGCAGTTGTGACACTCAGACACGTTACAAATGAAGATGACAGTCTCCGAGGCCATTCCCTGCCCTACGTTGTGCTACTGCAGCCAGGGCCTTCAACCCTGACAGTATCCCAGCCTGAGGATGGGGCCACCCTGCTCCAAAACCTCTGAAGGAGCTCGGTGTCTCCTGAGGCGCCGAGCAGCGCCCCCAGGAAGTGGCCCCAGGGAGCAGCCACCCTTAGCTTTCCCCTTGTGCTGGGGGATGTAACACGTCCTCAGCCCCACATGGAGTAAGGGCAGCTCTGCAGAGCTGGGGTGGGCTGCGCTCTCGCTCCCTGCTCTTCTGGGGACAGGAAGCACTTTCACCCAGCAGTGTTTGAAATCCTCTCCTCAGCCTCTGCCTGGCTAAGGCAAAGCCAGCAGCCCTGGCTTCCTCCGGTAAGGCTTTAGGGAGCTTGTTAGCCACCGACAGTGAACCAGCACAGGGCTGCACTGCTCCAGATGCACCCGTTGCCTTCACTCCTCCCCCATAAAGCACATCTCTCACTCAGGACTACATCCATGTCAGGTTTCATTTGAGAACAAAAGACTGCCGTAGGGCTTTCGAAAGAAACCAAAATCAGCATAAATGCACGTGCTTTTCTCCCGGTCAGGCAGCAGATTCTGAAGAGGAAGACAAAGGGAATTTTACCAAACTTGCCCCACATCATCAATCATTTCTGAGCTAAGAGTAAGTAGGGCAGTTCAATCCCCAGTGCTGTCTCTTCCAGCATGTTTCAGAACACCTGGAAATGCTGCTCTGCACAGCACAGTGCCAGCCTTGTTTTGTCACCAATGTTGTAACACCAAGATCCCCTGAAACGCAGAGGAATGAAGGAATCACTGTGCTGTGACAGATGCACAACCTGAATGGGGAGGGTGTGAGGGTTAGAAACCCTCTGCTCCACACCACCACTCACCTTCAGTGAGCAGCGCAGGTTTGGTTTGCTGAAGTATCTGTGATTACTTGGTGATGCTGCACTTCTTTCAGTGCCTGTGAGACAACAGGTTCCCTCTGACCATACCCCCAACTGCACCAACCCAGGTTACCAGACAAGCTGTTTCACCACATCCAACTCAAAACTAGGCGGAGAGGACACAATTACGACACTTCACTTGCTGGTCCCATGGGCTGCATCAAAACGGCAGAGGAAAAGTCCTGAAGAGACAGGAGTAGGATCGCAGGCATCTCGGAGCAGCGCCCTGCGTTTGGCCTGATTCCACATCTCAGGGCAAAGATTTGGCTTTCCCCTCTCATTTTCCCAGGTACAGCGGTGAGGTTCTGGAGCACTAACTCCACTGCCCGTTCATCAGCATCACAAAGCACCCCTCTTAATCCCTGCAGCCCTCCCTCAATTTAATTAAATGCTAATACAACGGCATGAAGACTTTTGCCTCATTTAAAAAAAAAAAAAAAAAAGTAGAAGATGCTTTGCAGCCCCAGCTACCCAGAGAGAAGTTGCAGCAGGCATATAAATAGATTTTTAACCTCAAACCTGACTCTTCTCATTCGAGCTTTATTATGCAGCTATCACCTAGCTATCGTCTAGGAGACAAAACTCGCCTTCTCCAAGCACAATTCCCAGTTCCTCGAGGGGATCCATGCCTGCAAAATGACCGCACCAGGCAGGTCTAATACCAATTTGACCATCGTACACCAGTCCCGCAGTAGCTAAGGACAAACAGCCCCAAGAACATCTGAAGAAGCATTTAAAAGCAAAGAGCCCTTGTGAAGTGAGAGAGGGGCAAAAGAAGTCAGTCGGGGTTTCAATGCAAAGAAGAAAAGAGCTTCAGAAAGCATTTGCTGGAGGTTAAATCCAAAATCAGATTGGGTGAAGTGAGCCTCTTCTGGTTAAAAATAAGTCCCAAATCCAGATCATTTTCTAGCATATTATGCAATTAAAAAAAGAAAGGCAGGGGGGAGGGAACAAGCTGAGCGGAGCTGAGGAATGGGTAGGCTACCATCCAAGCTCCTTGGCTGGCTACCAGCAATCCCCGCGCCTGGAATCTCGGGTGAACAAAACCTCTGAAATTTAGCACTGCTGCTGAAGTCTGGTTTTTCTCTGCTCCCTAGTGTCACTTCCATGGACTACTCCAGAGCCATGCACGTGGGTTTGGGGCGCGAGGGGGGGGGGGCATTCGCTGTTCAAATGTTCACAACAGACATGCCTTCTTCCACTGAGGTCAGACACAGCACGAAAGGGAAGGATCAGGCTAGCAAGAATCGAAACTCCTGCTCAAGTCCAGCTCATTTTCAAAGCAGCAATGGGTTAGAAGGAAAGCCGGCAGCTTTCTGTCCCTTCCTATCCTCTCCTCCCCCCTGAAAAAAGACAGACTCTGTCCTAAAGACATACTGATGCTCCTTCTGTAATGCTCTATTTTTAAAGGAGAGACTTTTAAATGGCCTGGGGACTAGGAGAGTTTTGAAGTTTGTTGGGCTCCACGAGAAACGTGTGAAAATACTCACAGCACAGAGCAAGGCTTCTGCCCTGTGATACAGCACACAGATCATTCGGGTGGCCACACTCCCTTCCCTGCGCTTGATAATTAATTATTATCCTCAGGGGAAGTCAGCTGGCATCTCAAATTAACCCAATTGAGACCATTTGCATCTGAGATTGAGGTGCTGGTAGTTAAGACATTTTTTTTCAGCTGATTGGTCAGAGCGACAGGATCATCATTAGTAAATACAATAACCTCATTACGTCATTTTCCAGGAAGCTTAGAAGTGATTCAAGGTTTCCTGTATGTATGACTCTCAAGCTTTCATATCTCGCTCAATCTTCACATAGCTTGGTTCAGAACTTGTCCTTTTTAAAAGATAAAACAGATCAGGCAACTCCCAATTTCACCTAGTAGCGTTTCAGGGCAGCTTTCAGTTTCCTTTTCCTCACAAATGCTCTCTGAAGCGAGTTTAACCATGAACGTGGCAAAGCAGGATGCCAGCCCAAGCAAGGGGATTTTATTCCCCAAAACAGAGGGCTCAAACAAGCACCTCCAGACTCTTGGCTGTATAAGAGTTTTATTTTATCCCCCTTCTCCTCTAGTATGCAAATGGGAATTGTAAAAACATTTTCCTCCAGTTTCCATAAATCACTTTATTCATTCTAAGCAAAGCGAGGAGATGGTATCTTTTTAGACCAACTGATAGAGCTGGCAAAAACAGGCGGGCTTTGGGCATGTGAGCCTTTCTCTGGATCTCCATAAAGGAACTTTATAGCTCCTGACTACCACATCTTAAGACAACGGTTGCCTGTTTACTCTTTCCAGTTCAAACCATCTCTTCCCTCCTTCAACCAACAGCTTCATGCCTCCACTGATGAGAGTGATTTTGTAGGTCTTAACATACTGAACAACATTAAAAAACACCAATAAAAAAAAGCAAGCTATACCATGCCAGTCTTTGCTCTGGTTCAGTTCTGTTCATCTCAGAAGCTTTGCTCCCAGCCTTTCCAGCCAAAGCTGGGAGACCTAAACCCCTGAACTCACAGATCGGGCTGGGCAAAGATCAGTAGTGTGAGACATACCGTACCCTCCCAAGCATCAGACGGCAGAGCTGCCCTACCTACTGAGCCACATGGCCCTAATAGGGAAACAGGCAGACAACAGGAACACACCAAATTGCATGACCGGACAGGCAGCAACAAGGGGTCATGCCCACCGAGGGTCTTTTGTGCACCTCTTGGCTGAGCAGCAACCCCAGGCAGAAGTATTTCTGCTGCATTTCCATCCATCTGCCAGCAAACATCATTTCGGGGCCAAGCGCTGAGGAGTGGAGATGGGATGTCGCTTTGTTTTGTTGTTGTTGTTGTTTCAGTGCAGGGTGTTGCAGGGTTTTGGTATGTGAGTGAAGTTTTCAGTATTACTTAGGTATGTGGAACCAGAAAAAGCTGGAGAAAGGCAATGGAAAAACTGCATTTATCTGGGGATTGGGGCAGGGGAACTGACTTGGAGGTTTTCCCCAAATATCCACCAGTTGGCTCCAGCTCTGGAAGACCCAGACCCAGAAGCTGAACCACTGTTGTGGAGAAAGATTTAACTTGCTTTTTTTGCCCATTTAGGGCGATTGCACGCGCCTCAGAGCCAGAGAAACCCTAGCATTGTTTGGGAATTGGCTTTTCTTAATTGAAAAACAAAAGTAATATATATTTTTTTCATTTGCATGTCATTTAGTTTCCTTTTATTAGCTCTGCATGCTCTTCAGACAGAATTGAAAAAAATACAGTTGGGGCTTAGCAGAAGAGATAATCAGCCTGGAGTGGGTGGTTCTCTGGAGTCAACCATCATCGATTAAACACAGAAAAGCTTGTGCAATGCCTGCCTATGTCTCCAAGCCCACTTAGTGACGAATCCTTCACTCTCCAGAGGACAGAGGTATGCGCACATCGCGAGAGAGGAGTATTGTATTTATTGATTCTACTTTGGACATTATACCTTGTCACCACCGGACTATTTCTGAAGTCTAATAACAGGGGAGTTCAGCATAGGGATGCACCAGATACGTAGAGACGGAGGGGGAGAGTGATTTGGTTATCTCACCAATAATAAAAATACCCTTTAATGTTGACTCTCAAAGGCTTCTAACAGTTCGGTTTAAAACGTCTCTCAAGACTGAGAGCTTTTCTTGGAAATCAATCTCACAACCCACCAGTCCCTCTCTGCTCACCAAGGCAGGCAGGAAGGAAAAAGAGAAAGAGGAATCGAACACCAAGAGGGATGGCAGAAAAGGATCTTTACAAAGTCAGGTTTCCACTCACGTATTTACTCCAGTCCATCAGTCCAGAGGACGAACAGCTAAACAGAGCGAGGTTCACTTTGCCAACCACCACCACATCCCTCAAAAAGGTAAAAGCATCCAGAGTCCACAACTGTTCCTCCCCACACAGCTGAGAAGCCATGAGCATGGCAGGGGCTTGTGCAAAGAGTTTAAAGCAGGACTGATTACTTTATGAAATCTTGTGTAATTAAAACCAGGGGGGTGGGGGGGAAGAGTGAAAACGGCAACTTGGGGGAATTAAAACCAAAATACTATTTCACACACGCAGAAAAAATACACACAAAAGCCCCCTAAACCTCAAAGAAAGTACTGCATTTGCACATTTCATTTCCAAAACAAAGTTTCCCTAACCTCAGGTGTAAATGAACCTCACCAGGGTTTCTCAGAGACTCTAACCAGGAAGTTACGCAAGCGCTCGCTGTGTCACTTCTGGCACACGAAATATTACTTTCCTCTTCTTCATCCCTCACTCCTCATCCTTGAGGGTTGCATTGGCTGTATCCTGGCCCAACGGTAGTCAATGACTGTTTTGTTACTGACTTCAGCAGGATCAGGATTTGGCATAGATAGCTGCAGGACCAAAATAAAAAGGCCTTTTGTGCCAACTGGGTTCAACTGGCAAGATGAGGGCTAGATCTTCTGAGCTCACAGAGGCAGCCTGGGCTACTACGAGGCATTTCAGTGCTCCCAGATACAGCCTGAGGGATCACCTGAACTCAGAACCAGCCCCCACAAATTCAACACATCTGTCCCATAGAGCTAGAGAGGTGAACCAGGTAAGACTCCCCATCCCTGTTTCCACAACCCCCAAGGCTGTGGCAGTGAGAAGGAGAGTGGATACATCTTGGGAAGACACCTTTGGGGCAGGACCACAGGCTCACCCATGACAGAGCGATGCTCCTTGGCCTGCAGGGTCCTGGCAAAGCAAAGCAAACCTACCCAGTCAGCCAGGAAATGGTCTGCCCTTCAAGAACACAGGCATTCTCCTCCCATTCAAAGCTGGAAAGGAAGGCAACAGTGGAGGGGAATGCCAGTACAAATCTGGCACCCTCTCCCAGCCTCACTAAAAACAAGGAGGAAAGCTGAACAGCCCAGATACCGAGGTAGAACTCCAGGACTGGGCCAAATAAGCAACATGGATATTCAGAGGTGACAGCCACCACGTGGTAAAAATCATCCCTCCTTGAAGATTTCATCTGTTGACATTGGGGTCTTTACATTCTGGCACAGCAGCATCCCTGGGAGCTGGTACAGCATGTACCACGCAGTGATGCCTGGCTACGTTCAATATGCTGCAGCTGGCTCACGATTTGTACGCTGCTGGGTGGGGTGGGTTTGGTGGCTGGTTTTAGGGGCTTGGGGTGGGTTTGGTGGCTGGTTTTAGGGGCTTGGGGTGGGGTTTTTTTGCAAGGCTGCTTCTTGGGATCTGATGCAGATTAGACTTGTTCTAATGTAATGCGTCCATGGTGCCTGGCCAGAGAGGACACCCGGCAGCGTTTTTTGGGAAAGAACTGGGTCTCATGGCACATGAGTTAGGAAGCAAACTCCCCAACCCCAGACAAGAGGTAGGGGAATTGTGCTGAGGTTTCCTGTCCTCTCCAGACCCAGTGCCCAGACATTCCCCATTTACAAGGTTTGTTTTCCCTGACACATTTTACATTAATTCTGGCTGCTTTTTTTTTTTTCCCCAACTGAGTGAGGTTTAATAAGCACTTACAAAACTCTCCTTTAGAGCTATATCAAAAAATTGGCCTCCTGGGTAGCTCTGTGCTTCCAGAGAGTACAGGGAATTGTTTTTATGTTTGCAAGCCTTCACTGCAAGGTTGGCTGTGCCAGCAGTAAGTGGCAGGTATTTTTCACATGTATTTTATAGGGACCTAACTTCCCATCTCCTGTGGTGGATGGGTGAACCTCAGCTCTTCCAGAAGCAGCAGAGAGGCAAGCAAAGCTGCTCAGCGCCATGGAGAGAAGCACCCCACACTCACATCTAACAAGAAACAGAAACGCAGCCTCAGCCCCCTGCTTTAGGCACCCACAGGTAAAGGCTGAGGGAGAGCAGGCGGCAGGCTTTCGTAGGCTACTCTAGGCAGGAATTAGCGGGCGACTGTGCAAGGAAACCTCCTGGCAAACAAGAGACAAGACATCGCTCAGACCCTTGTCTGAGGAGCATCTGAAGTCCCACATCTCTTGTGGGCCTTGACTTGGGTACTCGGAGCCCGGAGTCCCCAGGTGCCTGAAGGAGCATCCATGTTAATCACAAAGTAAGGTGAAGCCTTCCCCAGCAAATAAGCAATGCAATTATAAAGCCAGTCAATAGCGTAACGCCAGCCAACGTGTTCCAGCAATATTTTGAAACTGTAATCTGATCCTACTGTTTCCATCCTCATGCCTTGCCTGCTCTCCCTTGTTGCATACTGTACTATTTGAGGCCCAGAGGGCAAAGCAAGCTCTGGCTGTTTGTTAATGACCAGAAACTGCGTTTTGAGTGAGAGCTCTACTTGTGCCGCCCACATTACTTTCTTGATAGTTTCTTAAACTCGCAGCCCGTTGAAGCCCTGCTAGGAGGCTCTCTGAAAAAAAACCAACACAAAAGCAAGCAAAACAACCAAAAACACAACTACAAACCCCACTTCTGCCTTCAGTTTCCAGCTCCTTTTTACCACGCTAAAAAAAGGCAAAGCCGCAGTCTCAGGCAATCTCTGACTCTGTAGTGAGCGTTAAGTCTTGCAGGAAACATATGCTTCTATTAAATTGGAAACAGTTTCTAATGCTGTCAGTTTGCTGAATGTAACATGTTCCCTTGGAAGAAGTGGAGCGGTTTTAATGTTTTTGACTAACTGTACACACCAAACAGCGCACGTCTGATAAAGCCGGAACGGGCTCCAATAAATATAGCTTAGAATAAATTACTGCCTCATTAAGTAATTGTTTGGAAAAAGAGGAGCAGGTTTTCTAGATTGTAGCTATGTTATTAAGGGTGTTTATAATATTAGGAATTCTATCAGGGTAGCAGAACATAATGCGAGTTTAAATCAGACGAGCACTTGTTAGCTCGTTAAACCATTAAAGCCTAGCCTGGCAGAAAGAGAAGGTGAACAAGACCGCACAGGTTCTGTGCGTGGAAAGCTCGCTGGGCACACTTCAAACCAGCTGCCAGGCTGAAGTCCAGAGGAAAAGTTCGGAGCGGCTCTGACAACTTCTTGTCAGTACAAAGCAGGACAGGCGGGACGGCTCTGTCACATACCGGGGCTAGAAAATTTATTCAAACTAGGTTTATTCACAGACAGGAAGGCAGCTGTCTTTACGGGAAAAAAAGAACGGGTTTGGATTGCCCAGAAGTAATTTCTATCTTAAAGATCTCACACAGCCAAAATGTCAATTCTCACATGTTCTGCTTCAGACAGGACTTCCCATCAGCATCCTTGCAACAGTGCCTAGCAGATGCAAACAAGACCCCAGCCTGTCCTTTTTTGGTCTTGTCCTTAACTGGATGCTTTGAGAGACAAGCTTTCTGCGACTGCCAATGCCGCCTCAGCCCTCTGTGGGCATGGTAGAGATGCAGCCCTGCTGACCACCAACCCCAGCAGTGCCTGCTTTGAGCCAGACCAGGGTGGAGGAATGATTCCCCCCTTCCCACTACCAAGAGCGGTTTTGTTAGTCACAGGGGAAAGAGAGATTTTCATCAAGATGGCAAAGTTGCCATCTCCTTGGTTCACCTCTGTGTGGAATCTTCCTTGCATCCTTCCCCAGCATGGCTACACCCATTATCTTCTCATGATAGCACCCATGCCACCATGGGAGCCTCCTCCTTGGCTGAGACTCTCCAAGAGCCACCCCAAAAAGCTCGGGCAAGGTTATTCTGAAATTCGGTTCTCCACGTGGCAGCGTTAAGGAAGCAGCCAGGCCTGCCAAGCATGAATCAAATCATACCGTGCTGTGTACACACGGGCTGAGCAACTCTGCTGCCAGTATCAAAAGCTCAGGGCCTAGGAGCTGTGTTACACACCTGGGCATCAGGAGCAGGAAATCAGAGCTGCAGTAAATAAAACCAGGCACAGCACTAGGCCAGCTCCCTGGACCGCACTACATGATTAGCTGATTACTCAGCAGACTCTGCTTGTTGTCACCCAAAAAAAATGCACGGGCTTCTACGTGCAAGCCTCCCTGGGATAAGCCAAGAAGCTCCCTCTACTCCACATCATGGTTTCTTCCCACAAGTCTGATACTCTGGGCATCCTTGCACAGGAGCAGGAGATACTGGTCCAAGAAGCAGGACCAGGGCACAATGAAACCTCCCCACCAGTGAGCAAGGAGCCACACCGGAGCCAGTGCGCACAGCTCTACGCTGGAAGAACCAGGGATATAATCCCTTTAAGCGGTGGAGCAGCAGCAATTAAGACGGCTGTGTACCGCTTCAGGGCCCAATTCAGCCAAGGGCTGACTGCCCTCCATTTCTTCTCACTGCAGAGCCGGCAGGCACCGGCACAGTGAAAGTGCTGGCTAAGAAACATACTTGTAAATTAAATTCAAACCATTCTGAAAGAGCTAGCATGGCCACCAGAAAGCGACACAGGCTAGCAAACACACGCTCCTTTTTCACTGCTAAAATTACATGCCTGTAATGACAAGATGCTACCGGTCAGGCTCTAAGGGAGAATGATGAAATAGCAAGACCAGCTATACATCCCTCCTTCCCTGCAACATCGCTCTGAACAATAGATTAGGGCAGCGCTGTGTTACATTGTACAAGACATCTCTATTGGCACACGCGTGTCATGGTCTAGATGATATTTTTAGTGTATGTAGGGACTGAGTTATTGTAGACCCATCTCCACTGGATGTGTGTAATTCCTACAAAGGTTAATGAGAACTGTGCATGCATCCAAGAAAGAGGAGACCCCTCTCCTCTCTCTTGTGTATAATGAGTTTTTCTTGCATTTATATAATTGCTTGGATAGAGTCCTTGCTTTCAAGCAAATTGTAGCATCTTTTCCCCAAAGATACCTGGTTTTCCCCCTTGTTGTAAACTCTTAATAAACACATGGGGGAAAAAATACCCATGCTACTGTGGAGAGGAACTGAATGGTTTGTCAAAAAGTAGGTTATAGCTCTGAAAACAGTGTTGAATAAATTATCACAGTCAAACTGAAAAGCAGCAAATGGCAGGGGGGAAGAAGAGGAGAGAGGAAAAAAAAACCCTCTAAAGAAAGGCAGACTGCAAAATGCAACATACATCCCAGCAATGACAAGTCATTTTCATTTCTGGCCTGCAGGTTTTATTTGCTAACCAGTTTCTCGCTACTGAGAGTTAAAAGAGAAGAAAAGCAAGGTGTTTCCCTGGCCTTTTTTAAAGCAGCTATATGGCGTATGAGCTGTTCTCAACATTTTTGCTTAAAAGAAATGAACACAGCCCTGAAAACAAGCATATTCTGTGAAGAGGCGCCCACTTGCCCCCAAGTTTCTCTTAAAGAGGTAGAAAAGCTGTTGGACATTTCTTCACCATGAGTGAAAAAACCCCAAAACAAGGCAGTTTGAGATGGAAGTTTGCTAAGACAGTGGTAAGTGATGTTAGACAAGATGGTAACTGTTGGCCCTTCAGGCCAGTGTGCTGGATTCGCATTTGTGAAGTACAGCACGTGTTTTCACATCCAACGAAGGGGCCTCCTGAAAACTGATAAAGGGAACTTTGGCCTGCATTGAGCTATTCTCAACCTGTAACAGTTTTGAGTTGGAGACTGAAGAGATGCCATTTTTCACAGCACCTGCTTGATTTCACAATAAAAACTACTATGCCAAAGCGATACCCTTTGAAAGTGCCGCCACCATGGGATCCACGTTACTTTTACACGCTGCAATTTAAACATTCTCAAATAAATCATTTAAATTTATATGAGAACACCCTTTTAACGGCGTATTTTAACAATGTGTATCAAACCTGTTATTCCAAAGCATGCTTGGTACAGGTCAATTAAGATAGAACAAACAAACTTAACTATAAACTCTTTGGAAATTGGGAGTGGAAAATACAGGAGAAAGAGAGATCAGGAAACAAACTAAATGTCCTAAACTTCATTTCATATTCAGTCAGGCACAAACCATTCAACCTCACCCAAGACAGGATTACACTGATTTTCCCTGCAATTAAAAAAATCCAAACCATCAGAGCATGTATGTATCATGTATGTTTCACTGCCAGCAAGGGGAAGCACAGCAGCAACAGGAAGCCTTACTCTATATATTACACACAGAGAAAATATTCTCCTCCTCCTATTCATTCACAAGTTATTTCTGGAATACTTTAGTTGGGCGGAGGGCAGGGGGGAAGGAGAAGGGTGGTTTAGAAGAGCCAGTTTTGCCGAACAGATGGAGTAGGAGCGTGAGGGAGATGGTGAGTTGGATGGCAGGAGAGTAACCTAAGCAGGTTATTGTACCCCTGGGACAGCCAGCATGAAAGCAGCCCCGGTCAAAACCCCTCTGACCGCAGCCCAGACGAATAAAGTCTAAGCCCCTCCTCTGACAGAGGGACAGGCACAAGTCCCTGAAAGCACAAGAACCAACCAGCAGCAAATCATGCTATACAGAAAGTGCTTCGAGTGGCTTCTCTTACACACACACAAAGCAGTAAGAAAGCCAAACGTTACCACTGTTAAAAAAACACTGTGGTTTTTCTGGTGCACAAGCGCCAGTCTCCTATCTTGATGAAAAGTGTATTTTAAAAATATGCAAATGCTATGCATGCACGTGTACGTCTGTCTGTTGAACGCGCCTTCCGAGGGTGAAGTAGTGCCTGTAAAAACACATGAAAAGTAAGGAGTTTGTGGAGGCACCGGAAGATGATGCTGTATTTCTGAATTAGGTTTTAAAACTTCATTTTGCAGCTACCTGAAGTTAAGACAAATCTGCCTTTAGGCATCTCAAACTAGTCAGACCTGCTGTAGCAGTTGCACAGTCTGCTTCAAATATGCCCTCCACGCTCCTTTCAACCTCCACCCCAACATATATCCGCATAGTTTACCTCCAATCATGGGTGGTTCTTTCTATAGCACAGTTCACTCAACCTTATTGCCTGCCAGGCAGGACAGGAGTTTTTAAGAGACTAAATGTTACAGTCTACTATAAGAAAGTGTAACAGAACAGCTGATAATTGTCACGTTTCCATTAAAGTTGAGCATGACTCAAAAACAGTACAAGGGTTTCCTGGGGAGGGAGGGGGGAATCAAAAATCTAGAATCAAGAAAACAGTTTTATTTGTTACAGATCATTCGAGCAAGTTTAGATCTTCCCACCAACTCGGAGTTCCTTTGAAAAGGGAACTTCATTCTTCTGCTACTTCCATATACTGCCCAGTTTAAAAATAAAAATTCAAGAAAACAACCCACATTTGCACTTTTCTCTTTGTATTCTACTGTATTAGAATACAATTTTTATTCTTAACTTCACCAGAAGCAGAAGCTGTCAGATGAAATCCAATACATCTTACTGGTGTGAAGGCAAAGTAAACAGGCTCCTCATAATTACACAGACCAAGACTCATGTCATTCAACGCCACTTAAAACTCAATTCCAGGCCGATATTAATGAGAAATTCCTCTTTAAGCCAACTGCTCCTCAAAACACTGATTATACACAGTATACTGAGTATACTGTGTTATACAGATTGGGAACTTCTGACATTATATGGCAACACCTATGGTTTTTGTACTGAGCAGGGCAGAGTAACAAACCCAGCCCCTTATTTGGAAGAGTAAAGGTTTGACCTCATGTAAAGTGCAACTCTGAGCATGGGTTTAGTATCACTGGAGCAGCCTGAATCCACAGCCACTCTGATGAGGTGGTGGCTGCTGTCTCACTTGAGCTAGCTAAGTCTCTACCCTCAAAGAAGGGACACGTGAAACTCAAAAAAACTTGCTCTCTGGAGACTTGCCAGGTTGTTTGGTCCTTTCAAGCCATCCTGCTCCTCACTGTACCTTACAGCCATTTCTGAAAATGGTCGATGCCCCTGGAGACTGGCCCCACTCTCCCTTGGAAATGCCCCTCAGTTCAGCTCTTCCCCGCTCAGGAATTCCCCTTTGGGCTGGAGGAATCTCCCAGTTGCAGGTCTAGCACATCTTCACAGCTCCTCCTGGCTGCTCATGCAATGACACTGAGCATCTCCTACATTCATTGGGAGCCATTAGCAAAGCAAACATGGCCATGCAGTTTCTATTTTGTGGGACCACTGAACACCCATACAGCCACGAGCCAGAGAGCAAGGACCCTGCCACGCTGGATCGGTGCTGTACAGGCATGGGACATATAGGCCTATTTCTTCCCCAAAATCTCTTCTGTCTCTCAGAAACACATTTGCTTTGGACTTCATCTTGCTCAACTTGAGTTGAGTTCAGCTCAGAACACCCAACAGCAAAGTTAGCGCTGCACTTAAAGGGTTTTCTTCCCCCACTTGTGCTGAACAGCCCGTCGGCATTGTTATCTTATTTTTTGTCACAGTGTTTGCACTGGTAATGCTGAACAAACCCTGAAGCCTCCACTACAGCAAACACAAAAATTGGTTTTGTTTATAAAAGAATTAAAGAACTAACACATGTTGAAGGTCTCTCTCCATTTACAGAAAACAGGCACTTCTTCATGACAGCAGTTTCTCTGATTGATGGGAATTTAGAAATAAAACGAGTGGCAGAAAACGTGTGATTGTGTCTACATCCCCTCTGAAGAAAATGAGCACTGTTCTCAGATTTGCTAGAAAAATGCAGAAAATGGAATTTGCCAGAGATTCATCTAAACTAAAGGTCTGTGCTTACTGCCAACCTGCTTACATTTAAGCTGGACCTTGCTCTCTCCTTTGGAACAACTCCTGATCTTTGGACTTGGTAACTGAAAGCTGCCATTTCTGGCACTGATTCCTGTGCGTGTTAAGGAACGGCTGCAACTGGAGTTGTCTCCTCATGAGCTGGTTGCACATAAAAAACTGAGTTAAAAGAAGGTGTCTCTCTTACTACCCGGCCCTTATAAGAAGTAGATCACCAAAAGACTACTTACACTTTCAAAGTGCTGCATTCTCCTTGCTTGACAGATTACACTTTAAGATGTTACATAAAAGCAAAAATAGTCACAAGTATTTTGGATCACCTGTCTAGTGTTAGCAGTGCTGGAGATGAACTGTGCCAGGAGTGTTTTACATCAGAGGGAAAAAAAGTCAGAGTTCCTAAAAAAAAAAATAATTTTTTTTCCTATGAATAATTTATTGGAAAAATAAAAGCAGCTTGTGTGAATGATGGCAAAACCCTTCAAACTAGATATTGCATAAGAACTGTTGTACCTCATGGAAGCAAAAAAAAAAATAAAAATCAGTAGGAAATCTGAGGTTTGCCTTGGTATTAGGACATTATCTCAAACGCCTTGATGCCTCTCAGGCAGACAATACAGAGTGCTTGGTTTATTTACATTATTATTTCCAGCAAAACACTCAGAAAGTGTCATTATTTCATCTTTCCCATTAAAAAGAGCAGGTGTATAAAGGAATACAATTATAATTCTTAATAAATCAGCACCTACAGACGTATTTAATGCTCTTTAAGACTGCTTCATCTACAGACAAAACCTGAGGTACCTACGGCTAGCAAGTTTTTTTTGTTTGTTTTTAATCAGCTTCAGAGAGAAAGAAATCAGCTTGACACGAAAATCAAAGCAATGTTTTAATATGCACAAAGTCTAGCTTCATTCGTTAGCTGTCCGATCCAGTTCCTGCAGTAAAGGAGTGGGTGGCTTTTGCTACCAACTTAAATGGAAGTAGGATCAGTCACGAAAGGAAGATGATCTACAGCTGTTACGTTAGATGCTGCAATACTTGCCTGGACAATGGAAGTATTCCCTAGGACACACTCTCAGATACCTGTCTGGCAGCACAAATTGCTAATCCTCCTCCTATCTCCACCACCACCACCACTAGCTTATTATGTTAAATCAGATTCCAAAGATACAGCCTTATTATGCAAAAACATATGCATTTTAACTTCAAGCAGAAAGGGTTACTTTCAATTTACCCTGCTTAATTTCTTATAGCAATCTAAGTACAAGCAGTAGCAACTTTTAAGAAAACACAATTCATTTCTATGGTTTGCTTTACCACATGAGAACTTCCTGTGAACTGAGATGGAAACTGAAGTGCCTCTGTCAATTCTGTACCCTGTGAGAAGCCTGTACGACACGGGCCCCTTCGTTTACATCGAGTATTTTATGCAGGTGAATCCCTAAAAGTCAGACTAAAAAAGGCAGTGTCATTTCAACTCTCACAAATAGGAACCGCTTACCCCATTTGAGAGACACAGCATAAAACCGATGTTAGGGGGCAGCCAAGCCCTCTACCACCATTGTTTGAGCAAGAGCATATCCTACGGTCGCCAAATCCAGCACCCACTGACGGCTGCAAAGAGCCACCCTACTGACTTCACCGGGCACTGGCTAAAAGAGCCTGGACTTTCCTGATCCCAAGAGCTTTGGACTTGTCCGAACAGAGACTGCCACACGCAACAGCTCTGACGTGCTACGATGAAGTTTGGGTAAAGGGTCTGACAGCCCCCTCCCTCCCTCCCGATAGAGACGAAATAGGCAGATTTGCTTTATTTTACACCGGCAGACCCATAGCTATAAATCAGCCACCAAGGGTCCCAAGGGACAGCACACAAACCCCTCCGTAGATCTGCAACAGAAGTGGCCCCAGGTTTTCCAGCTGTGCTTCACAGAATGCAAGAACTGACAGCAGGTAACTGCGCTCCTGTTTTCAGGCTCTGGGACAATTTACCCTTCCAGACCTTGACACAGCGACACGAGTGAAGCAGCCAACACTCTAAATGAAAGTGGCATCGCAAAAGTATTTTTTTCAAGCGTTTCTCTGCCCAGAAGGAACTCCCAATAAACAGCTTTTTTGCCATCACTTCCAAAAGCTGAGGCACCCTGTTCACAAAAGCCCCCTCCCCCGTGCCTCCGTGCTGGCGGTGCTCCCAAGGAAGCCCCGAGACACTAATCCCCTGCCCTGCTGCCGCCCTCACACCAACCCCCGGCAAGGTCCGGCCAGCGGGGCCGGCCAGGTCCAGCCCAGCCATATGTCAGCTCCAGCGGAGTGAAAGTCTCCCCCAGGCTCTTGTAGCTCTCCCGGCGCTACGGCACGCGTCTTTAGGGGTACCTAAAGTCCCCCCCCTCTCGTTAGGAAAACGGTGCGAAGCTGCAGACTCCCGCTTCGACGGGCTCCCCGGCGCAGACGCTAACTTACCGGAGTAATGCCGGTTCCTTCGAGTCGGCTGTAGCACGGCTCCTGAGAGCACAACCGCCCGCACGATCGGGACCGGCGCGGCAGCCCCGATAAAAAGTATATTCCAACTACGCTCCCGCACCTGCTTCGGCCAGGGAACCCCGCGCATCGGCGATGGGGGGAGGTATTTTAAGAGCAACTCCGCAGCTCTCCCTCCTCTGCTCATCTCAGCACGATTCCCCCCCCCCACCCCGCGGAGGAAAGGGGGAGGACACCCAACCCGAGCTCCTCTGGCCCAGGCACAAATTTAAAGGTAGAGATGAACCAAGCCCCGATGACTGGGAAAGCCGGGGCGGAGGGAGTGGGTGTAGAGACCCCCGCGCTTCCCCCGAGCCCACGCCGCTACCCCGCAGCCAACCTCCCCCCCGCCCCAGCCCCACTCACCACATGCAGCTCCACCTAAGAACTAACGCATGGAGGGG
>VZTU01012137.1:124304-185522 GCA_013400835.1 Zapornia atra | reverse complement strand
CGGCGGGCGCAGGCGGCGTGAGGAGTTAAGCCTCCGCTCTGC
The DNA here is from genome assembly GCA_013400835.1 of Zapornia atra. Taxonomy (NCBI): domain Eukaryota; kingdom Metazoa; phylum Chordata; class Aves; order Gruiformes; family Rallidae; genus Zapornia; species Zapornia atra. The sequence goes on along the minus strand of VZTU01012137.1, from coordinate 185,480 downwards.
CCCGGCGGCTGCGATCACGCAGCATTATACAATGGAGGAGGAGGAGGAGAGGGAGGAGGCACCAAGCCCAGCTCCCAGCACTTGCCGCCAGCACTGACGACAGGGGCGGCTCCGGCGAGCTCCTCGCCCTCCGGCCCGCGTCAAAGCTCCGCNCCGGGGGAGCGCCGGGCCGCGGGCCGGGACAAAGGCGGGTGCCAACGCGCCCCGACCGCAAATATGACAAGTATCCCGGCTATCCGGCGGCGAGGATCCGGCGGCGAGGACCCGGCCGGGGGACGGGGCTAGGCTGCCCCCGGGCCAGTCCTGCTCCCTGACGGGAGCTGGCGCCCGTGGGCGGTCCCGGGCCCCGCTACCCCGTGTCGGTCCCCGATCGGGCCAAGCAAAGCAGAAGCGCTGCCGGCCGCCCCCCGCCCCGGGAGCTCACCTGGGAGCCGAGGGAGGCAGCGGCCCCCTTCCGTGGGATCCTCGCTGCTAATTTGGGCTGTGCAGATACCACCGAAGCACAGAAACGAGGCCAAACGGAGATGCTGGAGCGCACGAAGACTTGGGGGAAGGGGGGAGCGCTTGGCACCCGGCACTATCTGGAAAGAAGACGATTATTTTAAGTTACCTCAGTGACTGTGTTTTGAAGGGATGTAATCCCTGCTGTAAGAGGCGATTCGAACACCTTACAGTTCTGGCTGCAGCCCCACTGGCATCTCGGATCATTCACGCCTTTCATGTTCCACTAAACCGGTTGTTCTTGGGACAATAAAGCTTTAAGACCTAACATAAAGGCGATTATTAGTCATTAATATCATGACTCGTTTAGGTATTATGCTCAAAATGGTCTGTAATGATTTGTGATCAATCAAACTGATGGTCTTGTTAGACATTAAGTTCCATTATCAGCCAGAAACCTCGAAAAGGAAAAGAAGGATACTTTGAGAAGGAAGATTTCTTTAACCTGGAAATTGTATCTGTCAAAAATCCAGAAAAGGAAAAAAAAAAATCCCCGAACAATTAAAGTAGGGAATCTACCAAAGCAGAAGATGATGATTTTATGGATTCTTAAAATTATAATTGAAAAGACCCCAATCTAACTGAGGTTTAAACATCAGGACCGGTATTTCCGGTAATGCTCTGCTCAGTCACTAAAATGTGAGGAAAAGGTGTGAAATCTAAAAAACCGCCACTGACTTCACCAGTTCGGGAGGCCTCTGCACACCTTTACCCTTCCAGCCCTAAATCAGCCATGCCTTTGTGGAGATCCAAACTCTCCCATCCTCTGTCTGTGGTACCGAGATAGCCCTGAACCAGGAACCAAACCACTTAGTGAATTTTCACAAGTGACTTGCAAATTGCTCAGGAGTTGGCATAAATTAATACCAGAATTTCCCCTGGCTGGATACTTTCCAGCAGTGAGGCACTGAAATTTGGTTCTTCTACTTCAGCAAGTCTCTTCTTGAAATTACAAGAGCCATAATAAAAATCACTAAATAAAATGATTAATTTTCTTTACAGCCTGAGCAGAGTGGTACTTGTTTAGTGGGCTCCAGCCTACTCAAAAGCCAGCTGGAATATTTGTAACACTCATACATTTTTGACTGGGTTGGGTTTTTTTGTTTGCTTTTGCAGATCCACTGAATTTCAGGGCCACGTTCTGCCCTCCTTTACACCTGATTTGTAACATGGCAGGACCTGGCCTTGCGTAATTGCTCTGTGGACGTACCCAGCCAAGCAGTGCCTGCCTGCCTTCCCGAGCTCAAAGTCCGCAGCAGGTTTACAGTCCCTATGCCTGGGTGTGTGCACGCTATCACCGGCACCATAGGCATAACCACAAACATTTGCTAAATAAGCATCTGGGCTCCATCCAGTCCGATATCCACGGTGCCGATCTTGCCATGTTATACTCAGCCGTGAAAGGCCTGAGCCTGTCTGAGTTTTATATGCTTCTGACTGTTAGGTTGCTCCAATTTTACAGGAGCGTAAGAGAAAACTCGCCTCCCCTTCTGTTTCCTACTGTAACTCCCCTGGGCCTTTCTTGGCAGGAGTTTATAGTCACGCTGTAACTCAGATTGTTCCTCTGAACACAACTAGTACAACCTGCATCCAACACTCAGAAATACTCTCAAACCGAGTGTCGGTCACGATCCGAATCAATACGAGTAGGTCTCCTTCCTACACTTCGCGCACAGCAGAGGCTCCACTGTGGCAGGACGAGGTTAGGCTACATGAGGCAAATAATCCTCGAGTTGCCTCGTGCCTGATTTAATGAGACCTTTCTGGCCAAGAAACTCTGCTCTGCAGCTCCAGAGCAATCTGACCAGGAGGTGTCTGCAAGTCCCGAACGCTGTTTGCCCAAACTTGTTAGTAAACAACACTGAGAAACAGCCTGCAACTGAGCCATGAAATGCTGCATGAGGAAGCGTGCCGGCAGAGGCTTCCTAAACCAGCAGGAATGGGGGGAAAAGCCTGCACGCCTGTGAGGAGCTGCCACCCAAAATACATCCCATTTTGAAACGGTGCACGCGGGGGCTGCCTGCAGAGTGGTAGCACAGAGGCAGCTGCGCAGTCGTTGCTGTGACGCAGCCCCTTGAACGGCTCGCACAAGGCAGCAATGCGCTACAGAACGAACCCAACTGCGTTCCTCTGCAGCGGTACCGACCTGCCGTGGGCCACGGCATAACCTAAGCGCAGCCTTGTCTTTGAGCAAGGATGGTCAGAGCTTGCCTGACAGGCCAGGTCTCCTGTAGGTCATTCAAAAACCCTGCTACGTTAAAGATAAATAAATGAACAAAGATAAATCAAAGACCGTCGAGGCTGGGAGGGGGGGGAACAGACACTGGGCTTCATAGGGCAATTCATGAGAAATACTACAGACTGCCAGGTAATCTCTGCCTATCAACACATGCTCTAATTAGGAAAGAGCAGCAATGTTTTGTGTGCTGGAACGTTGGCATCCCTCATGTTTAAAAAAAAAAAAAAAAGGAGAAAAAAAGAGGCAGTCAAATGCTTCCTACATTTCTAATTGCATCCTTGGCCTTTCTCTTCCTAATTGCAGTTCACATTAATACTGTGAGATTTCACCAAGTAACCAGATTTCACAAAACATCTTAATTTTCTCCCTGGATGTTTTTGTCTGTTCCTGCATTCACTGAAGCAGACAAATACCTAATAATGCCCCCAAAGCAGCCAACCTTTTGCAAACGAAGACCCCATCAGCACCAAGAACTTGGGAAAAGCTAAACAAAGGGCCTGCCTACAGCCAAGGCTGCTCATTCCACCACTGAACAACGTTAAACATTGCTAGGAACTTGTGCTGTGTCCATTCAGGCCAGCTCAGGGGTCAATACCGACCTTCTGGAGCGGTGCTCTTCTCACATAAGGTTCAGCCAGAAATAAAAGCAAGGCCCTAAAAAAACCTGGGGTGCTGTATTACTGCAGCATGCACCTGTACATTAGCAGGGAGGGAGTTGTACCTGTGAGCTGGGTGCTTTCCTTGAGGTTTCAGTTGCTTTTTTTCCTCCTGGTGCAACTCTTGCACTGTACCAAGGCTGCCCCACACATCCCAAGGCACAAAGGAATCAGTTAAAACTGAAGGAAGAAATGCTCCCTCCCTTCTCACTCCAATTTCAGCTCTTTTTTCCCCCTTCATTTTCTGCTTTAGTCCATGGTTTTCTCCTTTAATGTTTTTGTGGCAGTAGGAGAAACACCATTCCCTAGAATGCATAATATGCTTAATTATCATTCTCTGTTAGTTCTCTAGGAAAAAAAACCCACCACAGGAGAAATCAGTTTAATTAATGAGTATGACCAAATGCAGCCTTAGTTTTAATGCAGTATCATATATTACATGTCCAGTTGGGCAGTTGATCTTATTTGGGTAAAATGAACAGAGATGCAAAAAACCACGGAGCTCATGAATCAATATTCCGAGCGCAACTAACCCCTTTTGTATAGTTATTTCTAAGTCTTTCTACAGATTTCGATGCCAACGTCTGTTCCCAAATCCTGCTTTGGCTTCAGTAACTCAGGATCGGGCTCATACAGTCTAGTAATAGAAAGCTGTTGCTTGGCAGTACCAAGGGTTGTGCCACACGGTAAATTCATTAGTAGTTAAGAAAAAAACCCTCTTAACTCCAAGACAGCACTCAAAGAGTCACACCCGGTAAAAATCCCCTGTGCATGTCAAGGATAAGGGTGGTGAGGTTTCATCTGAAAGTCAGACTTGGTGATTTAGATGCTTTTCAAAAGGGCTACTCTCCACGTATTAAATTATTAAGGAAATATTATGGAACAGGATTATCAGGAAAGAAAAAAAAAAAGCAGTGTGCATTAGCTGGCTTAGTCAGAGGAGGTTTTGCTGCATTCCTCATGCACGGAGATGACTCCCTCCCTTTGTAATTCCCTGTGCACTCCCAGTCCTCTGGAGACTGCTGGTGTGCATCATCCTCGCTCCAGCTGAAACACTCTGTCCTCTGACAGAGATTCAGACTGCCTACCATTGCTGTCTAGCTGCTCACATCTTTTTGCCCTTTCATAAACATCCGTGTTCTTCCCCAAATCCTATTTAGGCTGTATCACCTGCAAGATGTGCTTCGTTTTTGACCCAGGCCAGATTGTTCACACAGATGCTGTCCGTACGGCACACAGGCTCCTGAAAACAGTCTCCCTCTTCCACTCTTGCTACTTGAGACAGTGTATTGTACTTTGCATTAAGCTGAGTTTTAAACAATTTCAGGCTGCTCTTCTTTCCTTTTCAGTGCTCACTTTGCAGTTTTTATCAAAAGCACAAGTCATTCTTTCCTGGAACACTTGGTTACTTTTTTGAAGACAGGTTATGCTGATGTCCTGATACTCATCTCATATGGGGGCCAGTGGAATAAGAGAAAAAAAATATTCTGCAGTTAAAACCAAAGGCTGTGTTTTACAGCCTAGGAGGGAATATTTTTAATAAAGAAAAAACACAGAAAGTTAAGGAAAAATACAAAGAGATGGCCAGTCTTTAGGCCTAATTAACCACTGGTGTAAACAGATGTCACTGCAATCAAGCCAGAAGACTTCGACCACCCACTAGTTCTGAGTGCAAACCCAACATGAGCCTGAAAATCTTAACAACGTGGGGCTGTCAAACATGCGAGCCCCACACATGCACTTCAACACAGAGGTCGCCACCGTCTCCCTTATGCTGATGGACTACCTGCTCCTGGTTCACCAAGGGATAACAGCTCTACTGGTCTGGCTTACCACACATATTACAGCCCTTTTCTGAAGCAAAGCTGCTCCAACAGAGCTCCATTTGAAGCCATACATTTCTGGAGCGCAGGTGCCCTCCCCGTCCCCCCTGTTTCTTAAATGCACTCAAAGAGGCCTGGCTGCATAGGCAAGTTGAAATACATTTAGCACTGCTCAGCCCTGAAGTGCCAAAGGCCTGATAGAACAAACAAGGGCCACCAACAAGGTGACTAGAGGCTGCTGCAAGTGGATGTTCCTGCTCAGATTTGTTGCATTAAGGCGCTGTACGACAGTAGCGGTGTGTCTGAGGCTGGGAGGGCAAAACCAAAATGGTGTCGTGGCTGTGGTGTTGATGTAGGGTGTTATACAGCATCACAATATGTTATATAGCACTTAAACCGTGTCACCGGAGTTTAATGTGCCCATGCTCTGATGGATTATCAGGTAATAAAACCTATTTCAATCCTTATTTACATGAAAACATGGGTTAATGCATCAACATCCAAATGAATGCAGCCTGCTCTAGCACTTCTGATGGCTGAAATACAACCTATGGAGCGTATTAAAGCTCCTGCTGTGTTTTGGGGGCTTGTGTATTTTGTTTAAGAACAGTTTCTGCAGCTTCTAAGAGCAACTAGACCCAAGCAATGCTTACCAAGTAAGATAGAGGCATTTTCAAGGTAATTCAAGTTTGCTATGATAAAACCTTCCTCTGACTGTCCCAAATATAAAATTCTTTAGATAATGTTTTATCTGTGTGCCTTTCAGACAGAGGTTTCTGAGGGTCTAATTTTAAGTCAACAGTAAATGACCTACACAGCTTCTTTAAAAAAATACCACCACACCAAACCCCAATAAAGCAGAAGTTGAATCTGCAGGGCCAAATTTAGCAGAGGGAAAAAAAAAAAAAAAAAACCAAAGCAGAGCTGACAAGAACCCTAGCACAAGAACATCAAATGTAGCATAAACTCCCACTGCCATTCTGTTCCACTACAAATAAATGGTGATCATATAGAACTGAACTCATTGAGTCAACGCAGTGAATGCACAAGTCTTTCCGGTTTAACCCTTCACAAAAACGTGTGATTTCTTAGATTATATTCAAAAATGAGGTTTAAAAAAAAAAAAAGTGAATGAGTACATCAGATGCTTTTACTGACTGTGCCTGTGGTAAGGATTCATTTTGCCTCTCTACATTCCCTCCTGCTAGCACGGCTGAAAGTCAGCAAAAGCTCGTACTGCACGTGCAGGTGAACGGCCTGTGGGTGAAGCATTGTTTCTTACCTCCAACTAAACCCACCCCTGGGCCCATCAGAAGCATGTTGTAGCTTTCTGGAGAAAAAGGAACCTGCACAAATTAATTTAGGTTCTCCTCTAACCTTTTTTTATGCTCGCTCACTTTAAAGGAAGCCGTTCATTTATAGTGATCATTAGCCAAAGGCTAAAAGAGGTTTACAACTAATTAGTATTCCCAAGAAAAGATGAAACACTAAATCACTGCAAACCTACCCAGAATTTAGGATCTACCAACAGGACAAAGAAAAAAGCTGATAATCCACTATTTATCATCATGGTCCATCTCTGCCTTCCTTTCATACCTCTTATGCTCTTCCTCCACAGTGGCTTTGGGGTGCTAATGACCTTGAAATGTGGGGCTGGGGGTGGTGGTGGTATTGGGAAGGGGAGGGTGAGGTGAAGTAGCAGCTGTGCTGCCAGGTCACCCCCATCTCTTGTACCACACACAGTATGTGTCAGGATTTTGGGCGGGGGAATAAGTTGTGGGCAGGATGGCAAGGAGCTAGGGAAGGAGATGCTACATGTGGCATACTGTCAGTAGGGGCAGAGACAGCCACCAGCAGCTCCCTCAAAAAGTAAAAGTTCTCCCTTTTTTAATTGTAGCCTGGGTAGGGGAGACATGACTACAGAGGGCAACAGGCCAAGGCAAATGAGTAGGCCCAAGAAACACAGGGGATGGCCTACATATCCCCAGAACATTGCTTCTGCCAAGTCCAGGGCATTTTCTGTTGTGACCTCTGGACAGCAGCAGGAGAAGAATATACCATGAGGAGTATCACTGAGGCTCTCCCAGCTTCTTCTCCCAGCCGCGGATTTCCCCAGTACAAAAGGGATGGGCAGAAGTTTCCCAAACCTCTCTTTTACAGAGAACGTCATTTTTTTTAGAGAGATGTGGATTCTGTTAGTTTTATTTGTAGAAGGAATGAGGTGAATGGCTGTCCTGAGCCATAACTCTTGTTCCACAACCTGCCCGCAAGAGTGGCCAGCAGCCAGGGACTTCACAGAAAGGCACCAGCCTATTTGCTATACCTGGGCAGAAACAGGCACCCTCTGCAAGAAGCTCAGGGCCAGGGGCCAGCCAAGCCAAGGAGAGATGATTGCCCATCTGCTAGAACTCATGCCCCAGGGTATTTTCTAATCATTCACATCCAGGGGACATTCCTAGTGTAATTCCTGCTAAGCAAAAAATGTTGTAATAGCCACAGAAGTCATACTTCGCTTGCTTACCTACACCTGTAGCCCAGTAGTGTTAACTTTCAAGTTAAATATTTTTTTTTCCTTTCCTCCTACCATTCCCCCCCAGCCTGGTCTTCTTGTTAACTTTCCTTAACTCCTGACCAGAGGTTCAGCCCCTGCCACAAGAGCAAAAGTAGTTAAGCAGATGTCAAAGCGCTGATAATGTAACTCCACACATATACAAACACTATTCCCATGCTGGTCAGCAGACTGTAACCTCTTTTTGCTGCCAGTGCTCTTCAAAGGAAACTCTTTCTCATCTTGAGCAGCTGGGAAAGCGCAAGTGCCCACTCCCAGCCTAGTTACGGGGCTCAGAGAAAAAACTGTCCCCCAAGAACATCGGTGTGTTACTTTTACCAGCAAGAACAGAGGGAGGCCTGGCATCTGATGAGTTTGTTTTGGTTTTAAAACCAGAACAACCTAAAACAAGCTACCTCTGTCAAAGAAACATTGCCTTCCATGAGATGTTCAGGTGAAAGACCTCAGACTCCCAACATATTTTCACTAGCTCTCTTGGCTGATGTGGGCGAAATCATAAGGAGGGAACGCATTTGTTGTTTTGAACTTTTTTCTTTCATTTAGCAAAGATTCCCCTTAAATAAATGGAAGCAGGGAGATCTTGAAATAAGCCCTAGCAAGTTTTAATCACACTTTTTTTTTCTTCTTGTGAGCGAGCCGTCATTCAGTAGCTAGGTGGTTCTAAATAAAGAACTCTAGTCAACAACAGGAAATAACTCCCACAGAAAAAAAAAGGGCAGAATACAAACTCTCAGCAACTCTCGTACATAGCTCACAACGGCCTTTTGTTCCGTGCACATTAAGTCTAAAATCTTTACTTTGCAGAACATCTTCTTGCTCTGAGTAATTAAAACTTTTCTTTTTCCTTGTCTCAAGTATGGATCCCTTCCTTGCCTTTCTTCCAAAACAGTCACATCTAAGAGTTGGAAAATCACAAGCTATTCCCATTTCATTTATTAAGTAAGGACATTCTAGGAACACCACATGATGACCAGGATTTAAGAAAGTTACTGATGGTGGGTTTTTTCCCCTCTTTTTCTTTTCTTTTCTTTTCTTTTTTTTCTTCTTTTTTTTTTTTTTTGGCAGGGGGAGGTGCACCCTTGTGTCCTCAGCTGCAAACAGTTTACATCCTTCTTAACGTTCAGAAACCACTTCATGTGCAGAAAGTACAGAGCACCTGGTCTGTGTGGAGGGGGATAAAGGAGAAACCACACATTTCTAGCCACTTTTTAAAAAGTCAGGCTAGCATCTAGAATCATCAGCTTTTAAATTATAGAAGACATCGCAGCCCAGTGCCCGCAAACATCATCAGCAAAGACCACCTGTTTTATCCTGCACACAGCCTCCCCAAATTCAGCAGAACTGCCTGGCACTGGGATCTGACCCAGTCGTAAGACAAGTGCCACACATGAGAAGCACAGGCCACACTTTGCAGAGGAAACATTTTCAACCACAACCCCAGGGTTCCTGAAGTTTTGACAGCTCAGATTAACCTGCCTGGGTTGATGGGCCACTCCTGCCTCTGCTGCATGGGTTAGGTGGACAGGAAAACAGCATCCCTGCTGATCACGCTCCTCAATTCTCTTCCTCCTCCCAGCCTGTGGTTCATCCTCTTGGTAGGAGTACAGCGATAGTCCCTGGCTATGAGAGCTGAGTTGTTAGCAAAGCTGGTTGAGCTGCATGTGTCCAGCTTCAGGCAGGAGAGGACAAGATGATGCACCTTGCTCTGCAAGACAAGGTGCTTGACATGCTCTAGGAGGATATCCTATCTAGCATGGATTCAGGCAGAAGGGTGAGTAGGATAAAAGCCTTTAGGAGAGACTGGAAAGCAGCACAGACCAACCTGGAACAGAATATAAAACTCCAGTTAACAACAAACGTAGCCATACCAGCACTTGATGGATGAGAAATGAAGGGAATATAAGTAGGAGGAAAGGAGGAAAAAAACCCACAAAAGACAACAAGAGTTTGTTCTGGTAAAACTTTGGGTTGTGAAACAGCTTTGAAAGCTGCTTTCACAGAGCCTCTCTAGTCTATAGTGCCCACAGTAGCTGCACAGTTTTATATTCTTGTAACAGGGCTTGCAGGAAAAGCAGCATTAACAATTACATTTTGTTGGACTTGTTGGCTTTTTGTGGTTTTTCTTTTTTTTTTAAATTTTCACTTGTAGTCTGGTGCTGTCAACAACCAAGTTGTTCTACTAGGTGTCATTTGGGAACATACCTCAGTCCTACCACAGCTGCTAGCTTATGCTGAGCAAAGATGATCCCAGGTTTCAAGAAAGGGGATATATTCCCCTTTTCACCCTCAAAGGAATTTAATTTGCAGTCCCTCTTAGAGAGGCAAGATTGCTCCCTTGGTGAAGAAGTACAACTCCAAAACATGCACAGTCCAGACTCAGGCTAGATTCATCTCCATTAGGACACAGCAGACAGTTTATGTGAAACAAGAGGAGATTCTCCATACAAATCTGGCAATATCAGACCAGAAAACAGAAGCATCTGAGCAACCAGAGCTGACATGGTACTGGACAGGCGGTTGGACTTCATCTTGGTGGCCTTTTCCAGCCCTAAAGATTCTATGATTCACCTGGCAATCTGATCAATACTCCACAAATAGGTCCCTTTGCTTTGCTGGAGAAGTAATAGGGTTAGGACTATTAAGAAATAAAGTATAACCAATGCATATTGTTGGACAGAGCAGAACATACAAAACCACGTAACCAAAATCCCTGAAAATACACTGCCTGACTCCATCTGGCTTCAAGAAAGTGTGGTTTTGGCATGCTAGGGAATGAATTTTAAGATGGCTGCTGCTTGTCAAGTCTCTGCAGAAGGTGGGAGAGCATCTTTAGGAACATTGTTATTGTTTGTGGCAAGTATCTTCTGGAGTACAAACATACAGAAGATTTTAGTGGGCAGCTGATTCCAGCATCTCTCCATCAAGTCACCTGATGTGGCTCTGTCACATTACAGCCTTACTGTAAAACCAATTTCCATCCTTGTTGGAATTATACAGTTACAAGAATCAAGGTTGCAGATCCAGATTGGATTTTTTTAGCTGGGATGTGAACTAGCTGAGTATCTGTGTGTTTGTGTGCACCATCAAAAATTTACAGGAAGAACAAATTGAATTTGCTTCCTAACACAAAATGCACACCCAGGCTGAGGCAGCTCCACCTTCAGATCTAGCCCAGAAGTCTCAGCGGCTGCATTATGAAGTCCCCAAAAGTGGGTTCAAACCTGAACTTCCAGTTACAGCCTTTTCTGGTTCAGAAAAAAGATGTCACTCCTGAGAGGCCCAGAGTCCTTTTGAACTTTCAGAAAGGAATAAAAATCAATGTAGCAAAGCATCCTAGAGCAGCTGTCCCACCATTTCTCAGCTCTCACCCATTAGGTTAAATACTACAACGATTTCAGTGGGACCAGCACACTTTAAAAGATGTAGTCTGCCTTTTCCTCTCTCTCGCTGAATGATATTTCTGCCCACATGCACTGACACATACAGTGTCTAACAAGGCTGTGATTCATTTTCAGTTCTAGTCATGCTCACAAGTGATGTAGCACACTCGTTGTGCCTCCAGGATCTGCGTAATTTAGCTTCATTTTCTCTGCCCCCACCCTGCATTAAGTGAAGTTCCAACAAAGCCAAGTCATCTCCCACCAACTCACCCTCCCACCTGCTTGGGGGATGTGTACAGCTGAAGCCTGAATAATAATAATAATAACAATAATAATAATTATTATTATAATTTTTTTAAAAATTTTTTTAGGAAGAGAGAGAATAGGACAAGAGCTTGAGAGATACCACAGATTGTTACAAAGCTTTCTAACATCTACAGAGCGTGAAGAAGAATGGGATGTATACTACCAGATCACCAAAGAAGCTGAGCTGCATCAGTCCTGAATCACCTCTCCTAACGTGTTAAAAGCAGCAGCGTGCCTTGCTTTGCGAATGCCATGCATGTTCATGCTGAGAAATGACAGGCATTAAATCAGAGCCCCCGATGTAAAGGCAGACACCTCCTCAGCCTCTCCCTCGCCGTCACCATTCACTTCTCCTCCGTCCTGCTGCAGTGACTTCAACCAGGCGCAGGTCAGGGAAAGCCTCTAGCACACCCCAGCCGTAAGCCTCTCGTAGCCAGTGGCTACCATCCATCATGAATTACACACAGTGGTTATGTGATAGAAATTACAAGCTGCTTCTGAGCTAAACTCTGGATATTTGAGGCATGAGGCCAAGCCCGAACAAAGTGAAAGACGGGCATTTTACTTGATAAATCTCATTATCTTGCTGGCATTCAAAATTCATCTCAGACACAGAAATGCAGCACAAAGTACTTCTCTACTTACTTGGAAAAGCCAGGATGCTTTAACATGTAAGTTAAAAGGTGCTTATACCCCTATCACACTAACATTTCTAGCTCTCCCCTCACCTTCAACATGCAACTCTATTTTAATGGACCAGAAATCTTGATTTTCAAAAGGAAAAAAATAAAATTCAACTGCGTTTCTTCAGCAAACATCCCCAGACAAAAGTGAGTCACTCCATACTCCTTCAAGCACATCTTAGTGATCAGTGTGATTTCCTCAATCCCAAACGATGCCACAGAGCAAGAAGAATCAGCACCGAAAGCTAGAAGGTACTTTAACATTACAGATAAAACACCAAGAGAGTCACAGTCATCACGGAGCTACAGCAAGCTATGAGGACACATTCAGTCTTTCTCCCTTTACATGAGATGGCACAAGGACTCCCCACCACATAAGAACTACCCCCTCCAGCTAAGCATCCTCTCCTGTTGCTAACAACCCCCATTCACGACCAACACAAGCAAGCCAGAGCAGAGATGACATTCCCTACTTGCTGTAGGGGACCATCTCCTCTTCCTCACTCACTAAATGCTCACTCAGTTTGGCCACACAACTCACCAGCCCACTTACTAGCATGTCCTCAATGTGGGCATGTTAACCATCCTACAAAGCCAGAGCCCAAGAGGGCACCAGAGTTTTGGGCCATCCCAGGCTTGTCCAAGACTAATGGTTGGGGGAGGTAAAATTCTCTCTCTCAGTCTTCCCACCAACCTCCTTTTTTATACCAGGACAAGCCCAAGTGATCAGGAGCTGAAGAAATATCCTGAAATTTTCCCATAGTTCGTTCTCCTCAGCAGCTCTCAAATCTACTGAAGAAAAAGAGGAGTGACCACAGCCAGGAAAGAGCTGATGTACATTTCTGGTGCATACCACACATGACTGGAAAGGAAAGGAAAGGAACTGGAGCATCCCATAAGGCTGATACCACAAAGGGGCCTTAGGAGCTGTGAACCACTGGGAGGATGATAGCTCCTGGAGTTGCATACTCGATGGGAGTAAAGGGTCAGGCAGAGAAAGCAGTGGACTGTCATTTAGCAGACAGGCTACTGCCTCATTTTGCAAATTGAAGAAATGAGGCACAGGGAAACAATGGGATGGCTTACTGTGGAAATCAAAGTCAAGCCCATGAGTTTTGATTTCCAGAGCACTCAACACAAGTCCAGCCTTCCTCATCCACGAAGTCACACTGTAAACATCCTCAGGGCAGGGCCTGCACCTCTCATTTGCTCTACGGCTGTGGGTTGCAATCTTTCCTGGCTTGCAGATCCCTTCATGCTTTCCAATAGGGCTGTGCATTTAAACCTGCTGACAACAGGCTTGCTTTCCCTGGCCTTCCTGCACATCTTACACGTAGCCTGTGGATCCTCCTGCGTTGAAAACCATGGTCTGTTCTCTCCTTGCTGGGGTTCCCATGTGCCCCCTCTTCCCACTGATCCCAGCACATCGCAAGAGACAGCAGCAGGAATTTTCAAAGTAGCCCTAACTCAATCTAGTTGCCCTAATTCAAGACGAAAGTGCTGAGCTTCCCTGTCATTTCAGCATTTCCCATCTCAAGGTATGGGAGCTGTTGATCTCCCACATGAAAATGCATTATGCTGTCAGCCCAGCCTAAGGGCTGTTATTTAATTTACTTGAGGAGGTAAGTGAAAGCCCCTTCATGCAAATGCTTACAATGTGATCTGGAAAACAGCAGGCGTAATTAGATAAAATGGCAGCAAAACCCACCAGGGAAATAATGTTAATTCATGAGGATTTTCCTTTCCACCTCCCTCTCAGCAAGACTTGAAGCCAAGGAGGAAAAAAAAAATTTTTAAAAAAATCAGAATGCACCTCAATGATCTATCTCTTGGTGAAGTAGAAAAATGGGACAGCAACCAATGGGGTCATCTAAAAGTTGCCTCATCGTGGCTCCTCTGGTGGAATTGGCAGCCTAAGTGATAAAGCACTGAAAGCAAAACTTGCTCAGTCACTGTCATAAGATATTCCAAATAACAAACCAACATCTCTAAACTTCACACCATCTCCTGACTAAGGCCTAACCAAGCAATGGAGAAGACTTGTCACATGGTAACGCCATCACAGCAACCCTCTTTCTCCCAGTAACAATAACACCAGAACTCCTTTGCAAATCACAAACTCTTTCCCTCAGAAACATCAGTAAAGGGTTTTCACCAAACCATGTCACAGCATCATCAGTGAAGGAGAGCACTAGCACACTGCGCTGTTAGCGCACAGGGCACCAACATGAACGGCAGCAATGCTCTCACAGCGGCCTCGGGAAGCTGTAGCTCTGCTACAATTTCTGCCAGCTTCTCCCTCCCACCTAGCCAGGAAAGTCACCTCCTGATTGCTGACCTGCCACTACCAAAATGGATTCCAATTAGCCAACTCACGGCTATTAGGAAAGCAAGACATTTTTTGTTGTTGAGTAATTACTCCTCATGAAATGGCTTACATCCCTAGTTGATTAGGTCACAACACACTGTGAACAAACTGATGTAACAGAGATATCTTTAACCTGCTAAATTAAGGCATACTTTCTCGATATAGAAAGCTTAATTGAAGCCATGCATGGGGTACTTACCAAAGGCATCTAGACACAGAATTGTAACATTCACAAACAACAGTTGAGACTGAAAGATAACCCATACACATACAACTTGCATATTAATTGGGGGGCGGGGGGAGGAAGCTGGTTTGTTTGTTAGCTGTGAGGATAGTAAATGACTCAAAGTGAACAGAGCAGTTTGACATCAGCGGTTCAATATATAAAGGCAATATTCAGGTGGCACGTACAGAAGAAAAGAGATTGTTTATTTCCCTACATACTTATTGCCCAACTAAGAGAGCAAAACCCTCTTCTAGTCAGGGATTCACTTGTTAAAGCAATCAGAAATACACAAAGTTCTTTTTTATACAAAGTCCAACTAACCACATGGTAAGTACCAGCCCTGCCACGGCGAGGGTTCTCAAAACACAGCCCACGAAGCCCCTCAGAAGAATCCTTATTCACAGTGAGCCCAGGTTGTACTGCACGTAAGTTTGATTACATTATCTCTCCCTTCACAAAATCCCAACCTTTAGCATCCCCTCCACAAACAAACCTTCGGCTGCCTGGAGAACAGCAGCCCCACTGCCGTTTCTATCAAGTCATCCATCACATTACGCTGGTTTCCTTACAACCAAGCCTGTAAATACCAATGGCTTCCTGATTTTTTGGGACTTGCCCATCTATTTAAAAAGGAAGCTGTTCGCTTGACGGACTATGGCCCTAATCTTTCAAACAGCTACGCCTGTGCTTAGCAGGAGCACACGAGCACTTCGGTCCAATGTAAGCATTTGTCGACACGAGGCCAGTATTTCCTGTTGCAGTTAAAAACACATTATACAGTTCGGGTGGAAAAATGTGACTGCAACACAAAATCAACCTTTCTCTTCCCATTTTGGGGTGGGGGGGAGTGCAGAAGGACTCGCGATGAAAATACAAGCAACACGGGTCTGGACAGAGTGAATGCCATGACCAGCTTTGTATCGTGTTGGCTTTCTAAGTCGGGAAACCGACTGGGTGTCATTTAATCTCCTAGATTAAAATCACTTAGCGAATATTGTATTGTTTCCCTGTTCTCACTGTCATTTCGGTGTGCGGGGCCTCGCTGGAGCTCTGCTGCTGGCTAACTCGTCACTAATGAAACCTCACGCGGGAGCAGCTGCCGGAATCTGTGTCAAACTGCATCTGGCACCCATCTATCTTCCAGCCATCTAAATTCACCTCTGAAATGATACAAAAGCAGCCGCAGAGCTCCCTGCAGCCACTCCAACACACCAGTCTTTGTCTCATCAAGCCTGTTAAGCAATTTAAAGCAATTTATTTTTTTTTAATTCGCCTTGGACTTTACAGCAGTGGCTTTTTTTCAAAAGAAGCGAAGAAGTTAAGAAAAAAAATTGGGGGTAGGGGAAAGAAGGGAAAAAGTGCTGCTTTTTTTTATTATTATTTTTTTAGAGCCTGTCAAGCTCTCAGTAGACTATCATTAAACCAGTTTTGGCTGAAACAGTATGTTTAGGGGTTTTCCAATGGAGACACTCTGGTGCCTGCAACACTCAGACAGGGAGGGGAGGCTGCTATACAATTGTTGAATTGTTGTCATGGCTATTAAATATGCTGTAGCACAAATACCCAACAGGGCTGAAGGTTTGCAGTGTATTGGCTCTGGAGAGGTATCAAAAACACCGGTATTAACTAGCAGATAACTGAGTTATACAAACACTGAATAGAAGATTAAGCCAAAAAGTTGTAAAAGCTTTAGCAACTTCACTCCAACCCCTTCCCCCCTTCCTCCCCTACGCTCCCCACTTGGGGCTTAAAGTAGCCTGTAAATTCAAAATATTGACATTTACTGTAGTCTCCTCTACCCTTTGGGGTAAAACTGCTTCTTGTCTCTTTGCATTTATGCAGAGACCAGGAGTTTTGGTCCACCATCTTGTTAGGCTTGTGAGCAGCAGGCTGAGAGCGGCACAGTAAAGCCATGACTTGCTGACTAAAACAGGTTAATGAAAAACAGGCTAGTGACTGAAATTGAAACTTCTCATTTCTCTCAAGAAAAGGGTGTATTGTCAAGATAACGTAGAGCCTAGCGTGTCTATTAAGCTACTTCCAGAGAAGCACTGCTCAAAACAGCAGGACAGCAAACTCCACCATGCAAGAGGAGGGGATGTGGCCCCCAGCACAGGCACAGCCCTGCCAAAGAGATGCCGTCTTCTCCACACCAAAACCCAACCAGCTGCTGGGAAGAAGCATTAAAGAACCTGGTGTGTGGAGGGCATGGGATGTGCTGAGCTCCCCTCCCTCAGCGAAGTTGTCCATCCAGCCAAACAGGTCATGAGCCAGGTCTTGGTGACATCCAGCCATACATACGGCATGGAGGACTCTAGGTGAGTGTGCCAGGCCTATGGTAAGGGCACTGGTGAGCAAATTCAGGAGGCGTTTCCTAGACTGAACACTGCTAACTGTGGAAGGAGCAGGAGAAACAGGATCTGTCAACCTGTCTAATTAAGGTGCATTTTCCCCACGCAGACTCATACACATCTCTCCAGGCTATAGGGCCCTCATTTCTTGCCTGAACCCAAAACAGACTGAATGCATTTTGCATTTCTATGACAATTTGTTCTCAGCACTTCTGAGGAAGGAGAAGCACAACTTACATGTCCTAAGAAAATGCTTGCGTGCTCACAGACAGTGCCGTCTCTCCTGCTGATTGTGTCGAGTCCATCCCCTTCTCAGCTCCCCTCTTGCAGCAACTGGCCCTGCTACTCCCTGCTAAGCCCATTTGAAAAAAGCCCACTCCTCTCCTGCAAGCTTCCCAGAGTTACCACGGAGATGAGAAATCGTGTTCCTGCGCAACGGCTGCACGCCTGGCCACCGGTATTGCTGGTTTTCAACCCACGAAGAGAAGGTTTGTTTATGTCCTGTATAGGGTCACATTGCAAGGATACCTAAAATAAAAATCACCGGTGCAGAGAGGCCAAGTGAATATCCCACGCGGCCCCTCCAGCCCCAAGCTGAGCTCTGCAGTAGAACTGATGACAGCCCCTGTACCACAGCCACTAGGAAAAGCAACCATAGATCAACAACTCATTCTTTACAGGCCAACGGGCCGACCTCTGGACAGCACTGGAACAAGTCAGCATAAAGGTGACAAAGCTCTGTATACCATTATAAATCATCCAGACTAGCCAACAGAAAATTCATGCAGTAAGGGAGTTTGTTTATACCTTTTTCTGATATTTTTTCCCTTTTTTTCCCCTCTGTTAACAGAGCACTCCCCTTGTCATCTCTGAACGCCCATATGGCAGGTATCACGAGAGGCATTCTCACATCCTGCTCTCCAGAAAGCTGTTCCTGCTAACTGAGCGCTCGCACAGCAAGCGCTGTGTCTCGCCGGACGTCACACCAACAGATGACGCAAGCAATGCCTGTTGTCCAGGTGGTGGTGTGTGACCTATTTCTGGGCTGCAGGAGTTGGGTTTGGAAGGGATGTGCAATGTCTAGCGACAGAGGAGGAGTGTTCTAAGAAAGGCAGGAATGAAGCCTAAATTCTGTGTGTTGGGTCTGTGTTTTCAGAGGGAAGTAAGAGGCTAAAACAAAGGCACAATGTCACAGCCTCAGGAGCTCGCCATCAATCTGGAGTGGAATTAAGGGGGAGAAAGCGTCCCTACTGTGGGAAGTAGATGCTTTTGCTACTTACAGCATTACAGTCCCAAATAGCTGATTTCCTTAGCAGAACATGGCATGACAAAGGAGAAATACTTTAAAGACAGATAAGAAGTTCCCTCCTCCCCTGCTTTCCCAACAGCCCATTCATTTAAAAACTATCTGCTTCCCCACCTGACCATTAACAGACAGTACTTGCCCAGCACCACTACCTGATGTCTCAGGTTTTATGCATGTATAAGCTATCTTGTAACTGGGGCAAGTGTATTCTCTGTTCATTTCTTCAGTCATTCCTCTCTCACATAATATATGCAACCTAATGAGCTCCGTAGCAACAGGGTAAATTTTCATAGCTAACTCTCCCTCTTGAAGGATTTTCTTTGGCACAGGCTGAAGTGTCGTTGGTTTTCTTGTTACTTGATGGCTTTGCCATATTTCAGAGTGACTTCTCTTACCTGTAAGGAGGCCAGCACTGTCCTATACATGCAAACAATATTCCAGAATTTACACCGCTGCCATCAATTTGGAATCCAGAAGACATCCCGCAGAGGTGTTGTGAAGAAAAGGGAAGCAGAAGATGTTGATTTACACAAGGTATAGCACTCCTTTCATTAAAGAAGACTGTCGGGTGGTCTGCGTGCTCTTACTTGAATTCTTTGGGACCTTTCAGCCTTCCCAACCCTCTGGTCTCTTCAGCTATAGGGAGGTCTCTGCAGATCCCAGTAGATAAGCTGTCCTGGCACTTCAGTCTGTGCACACAACCCCTACAGAGATGTGGTTGGTTTGTACTATGTGGCATGTGCACGCTGCCTATGCAGGAAACAGTACAAGAAAAGACTCCTCTCCAAAATACCCCGTTTCCCTCTATTGATTATGGAAATCTCCCCATTTCCAATTTCCAGGAACTCTTGGAAATGTAGACAAGACTTTGTGCTCACATCCCTTACAATAGATAATATTGGGAAACTTCTTTTTTAAACAGGGAAACCGAGAAAACTGAATAGAGCTGGTTTTGTATCAAGCATTAATTTAGTAAGTTCTTCTGTAGTATAAAGTTTTCAAAATAACACAGCCAAGAATTCCCTTCTCCAGTTATCTATACATCAGGGCTGGAAAGAGAAGAAGGAATCCCAGAACATGGTATGCATCAGTCTGAGCAATCCCTCCAGCAAGCCATGGAGGTAAACAGCTACACAGCCTCACAACGCAAGAAAGGGTCATCTATAAACCAAGTACAGGAAAAAAAACCCTTACAACTCTGCCAGCCAGCCATGCTTATCTGTTTAAAGAGGGGGAACAGGCAGCTATCTCCCTTTCAGCGTCCCAAGGCAAGCAGAGAGACCAGGTTCCACTTCTAGGAGTCTCAATCGCAGAGAGAGCACCAGACATGGGGGCAAAGCCATTCAGTAAGGCAGTCATGTCCTGACCACACTCCTCTGATAGCTGTGTGAACCCTCTGGCAGAGGGTCAGTTGCAAGGCTGTTATGTTTAATGCTATGCTTGAGCTGTACCTCCAATTGTAGGGGTCACCAGAAAGTTCAGAGATTAGAGAAAGCACTATGGACAGAGCAAGGGAGGCAAAAAAAGCACCTAAATAGCAAGGGCAATAAAGGCTAGAAATTGGGGAGGGGGCTTGCAGGCAAATACGAGGTAAATATATACAGAACTGCAAGGAGATTGAAAGGGAAAGGGAAGAGTGGGATCTGACTATGGCAGCAGGAAACAGTTTTGGGGCGTCCCCCGCCCCCCCCCCCAGTTCATCTGGATAAAAATAGTAACAGTGATGGAGATGTGAGTCCAAGAGGCCAGGGATGGGAAAATTCGCTAAATGAGAAGCAAAAGATGATCCAGTTTGGACAAGAGGTTTAAGCACAGGGAAATCAAGAGGAGAGAAGGAAGTTTGGAAACTTATGTAGAGAAGGTAACATCAGGATTTAGCAACCATAAGGAATGGCAAGGGGGATGGGCAACGAGGGGGGGAGTTAAAAACAACAGACTTGCAAGCTATGTTTCATGGCACTAATTCAGCAAAGAAACCGCCTCAAATGGATGTAAACAATGGACTATTCATTAGAGGTTTCATTCCCTGCAACCCAGCATACTATTGTCTGCAAGTTTTACATACTCCCTTTACACACACTAAATTACAGAAAATGTGGAGCATCAGATAATCTCAACAACTTGCAACAGAACCACTGCCCTCCAGCATGCACCATGCTTGGCAGGTTCTCCTTCCAACCATCTGCCAGCACGTGTAGGAAAAGAAATGATTAGGACCCCAACACAGCAGTTCTCTAGGGGTGTGAAGTAAAAACCTCTCCACAAACATCTGAACAATGCATATAATGCCTGTGAAGCTTAAAACACAATTCTGTTCTTGCCTGCTCCCATCCATCTCTCCGTCGCGTTAAAGCAGGGGGTGGCCGTTCTGAGTGTCCTTACCCAACAGCCACATCACCACCAGTGATCTTTGCAGGACCAGAATGAGCTGGTCAGTCTGAGAGAGTTTTGTCCTACCTGACCTCGTGCCATCTCTAATGCAGCTTTTCTATCTCATACTTAGCTTTCACACGACCTGAGATGCTGGGGCAGATGTGGAGCAAAGCCTGGCCTGCAGAGTCCGTTAGCCAAGTCAAGGCTAGGGAAAGACACCACTCTGCTTAGGTAGATGATGGTTGCGCACAGCAGCTGACACTTCATAGTCAGGAACAGGGCTTTAAGCTTGTAAGCCAAGTACTGCCAGTGCAGAAGTCACTGAGAGGTAGCACAGAGGAAATCTGATGGTGCTGTTTCTATCTGGCTGTTAGGAAGCAAGCCTAGCACATCTGGGGTCAGAGCGTGAGCTACAGCAGGCAGCGTGAAACTCATGCAGAGCTTTGTATGAGACGGGCAGCGACAAACAGCAGAGGTAGATGAGCTCTGTGGAGCCTTTGTAAACTGTCCCACCCAAAGCATCCTTTCCACCCTGCAGCAGGAGCCTCCCATGCTGACAGATGATGCATGCTTGTAGCTCACACTACCGATCTGACACAGCAGCTACACCAGCAATTTAGAGTTTGGGGCTACACTTTCAGCTGCAGAAGGTACAGATGCACATTTCCTTCTGATGCCTCTTACGATAAAGAGCAGCCTGGATAGCTAGAGAATATGTTTGACAGCTGTATTTGCTCATCTGAGCTTTGTCTGTTGGAGCTCTCTAGTAAAATCTCTTCCTGAGCATGACAGGGCATGCTGGTATCATCTGTATATGCTCTTGTTCTCAAAGGTTACTGGGCTCTTGGGGCTGCCACCCAAGTGCAAACACTCACCCCCTCAGAGAGAGGGGTCTTGTGCTTTCCAGTAAAGGGTTAGTAACCATGCAAGGCATTTGTAGGGCAAGATGGAAGAAGAGGCAGGTTACTGCAGCTTCCTTTTTCCTCACCTATACAAAGGCACCAACATAAATGACCTTTCACGGTCTCTCCTTCCTGCACTTGTGGGCAAAGGCTGAAAGGACCTATCTAGTCTGCAGACCTGCAGTGCACAGGCTGTACAGCCTTGCTCAGTCTCTCTCATGTCTGGCAGGATATGACCTGTCTTTCAGGAATACAGCCAGCCTGTCTGGAGGACTGCTGGGAAAAGCTCCTGACAAGAGGCTGTCTCACAGCATTTCTTCCTTTCACCCAGGTCTGAAGTTACATGAGCATAGTGCCTGTGCTCAGTGTTACATCACAATGAATTACATAGACGTAAGAAGAATTTGAACTCCCCTTGAGGTTTTCACTCAGCTTCTTCAAACTCTAACTCCTTGCATTGAAGGCCTGTGGAGAAGAGGGGCAGAAGAAACGAGAAGTCTTTTCTTATCCTTAGTCTTGGGCATATGGGTAACAACAAAGCACCTAACACTGTTTTGTCTGTTACCCAGAGGTGCTGCATGTTTCACTGAGCCCTGGAAGCACGCAAGCACCACACAGCCCACACAAGAAAAAACTGGCCTGGAAAAGTGGCAGGAGGAGGGGAAGAGCTTGACAGTTTTAATTCAATTTGTGTCTTTAATATTGCATGGGTGCTTTGTTCATGTTACTCAGTGTACAAGCAGCACACACAACAAATCACTGTCCACCACACTGGGAAAAATAAACACACATAAGCTGAAAATACAAATTCATTTACATTCCTCCTCTATCTCAGTGTGCTTTTAGGTATTTGGCTCCTATTTAGGGTTCCGAGTATCTCAACATAGCAATCACACAGGCAACTACTACGGTTTAGGGACACCTTCACAACTACCACATAAACAGCAGGAAGCAAAATGCTTACGTACAACACTGAAATTCCCCTTTTCAGCTCTCTGAAAAGCCCCTGAGCTGGGTGTAAGGCAGCCTTTGGGGCTGTGGGAGATGAGTCCCAGAGCTTCTGCAGCTCTGTATGTGTTTTAATTTCAACCTAAGCTTTCAGTGTGAAAGGGAACACAATTTCTACCTCTTTTTCATGGTGAAGATAGCCACCAAAATGTGAACTGAAGGTTCGGCAGAAAAACTGAGGCAGAGCGGTGAACGGGTGTTCTAAGTCACATGTGGTCTCCAGCATATGGGTAACAGTCACACTTAAATAAGGAAATCAAATGTCAGTCCACTACTACCCTTTCCAAAATGAATCTCTCTACTGACTTGCAAGAATATCCAGCTTCAAAGGCCGAGCGAGCGCCTGCTCGCAGGGACAGGCAGGAGAAAATACGCACGGAGGAATAACTTGAGTTTGCTCTTCTTTTTCAGCCAAAGTCCTCTTCATTAAGCATTTTTCACTGAGCTATACAAGAAAGAGAAGCAGGAGAGGAAGGGGGCGGTGGGAGGAGGGAAGGGGGAAATACAGCATTTCCCATTAGCTCTACCGGAGGAAAAGCACGGTGGAGAAACAGTGGATGAGCTGGCTGCAGATCTCTTCCAGCCAGACAAGTGCAACTAGAGAAACAAAAAGGAGTCACACATGTAGAGCAGGGAGGGAAAACCAGCATGCAGGGGAAAGACCAAGAGAATATGTAGAAAAGGAAAAGAGGGTACAGAGGCTCTCTGTTTTGGTGGGACGAGCTACTGAGCAAATACCCAAATACATACACCAGTTTAAGAATCAAAGAGGAGGTGAAGGTTCGAAAAAAGTATCCAAACACAGAAGAGAATAGGCTCAGTCTTTGGAAAAAACATGGTCTGGAAAACACCAAGAAAATAAATGCTAGCAAGGAGGTGGGAAGGAAGGTAATGAGAAGGGCAAAAACAGAACCCAGAGGTTGAGCTTTCTTTTACATTTGAAACCTTCACTCGAGTCATGTTTAACTTAGAGTCTCAAATCTCAGTTTCAGCAGAAGACATCCAAATTTGAATTAGTCAGCCCATACAGGATATTTTGCCACAACCTCTAATCAGCCTCCTATCACAACCAAGGACACGCCAAATATTTCAAGTAGACTTGGTTTAAAAGCTACAACAGTACCAGTAATAGTAACAATTCCTGGCTGAGTCACATTTTCATTTTAAGCTACACACATTACCCATTCAAAGGATTTAATTTGAAAATTGTTATTGTTGAAACTTGTTGGTTTCTTTTTTTTCAGTAGCTCAAATGAGTAGGAACATTTCCTGTACTAGGGATGAAATGCTGTTTTGAACATTACAGGGTTTTTCCTTCCTCCTCTTCCCAGCCCTCACACACCTCTATTGGTGGGAACTTTCCTTGCGGACACTGTCCTTCCCAAGGACGGACTTTGAGAGAAGTTATTTCCCTTACATCGTTTTGACACTGATTTGGGGGCTGATGAAAACGGTCGCTTGGGTGTACTGTGTGAGCTGATGAAGCTGCAACCAAATGTCTTCACTCTTTCTCTTGTAATTTGATACCTGGCTTTAGCGATCCCTCCAGCTCTTGAATTAGGAATGGAAAATATGAGAGCTCTGTTTCGCAGCAAAGGTTCAGAGACAGAGGGTGGATGAAAAAAGGGGAAAAAAAAAGGGGGGGGGGGAAAGACATCTCAGGGATACTTGCAATTGGCATTTGCTTTACACTGGACTTTAACACCCAACAGGAACAATCCATGTAGGGTCTATGTACCCACATGTACATACCTATGTCTGTGCCACACAGCACTGCTCAGCCTTGTCAGAGCTGGTGGTGCGAAGCCTCAGCCTGAATTGGGCCCAAAACCTTATTTTTAAAAGCCATTCCCTCTGCTTTGTACCTCTCTGCTCCAGCTGCTGTGGGTGCAAATAATGACATTTAAAAGCAAACAGCTACCGCTGGCTGCTGAAGGAATGAGATATTAGAAGTGCCAATAGCTGCTTTCTGCAGAACTGCAATTTGTCGCCAGAGTAAAACAGGATGCCGGACTGCAGCTTTATAAAAACACTGTCCATAATCGTCATGCTCAGCTTCCAAGTCCTTTGAAAAATAGTTTTTAAGCATCTCTGTAGTTATATGTCTTGTTACGTATGTTCTCAGGCACACAACCAGCAAATTTCACATCCCAAACCAGTACAAAACACCCCCCCAAACACAGCCCTCATGGCAGCTTACAGCATAGCCGGCGGTCCCAGGCTGCCCTCCTGCCCAGGGAAGGGTATAGTACGTTCCCAGGCTCAGAACACAAAACCTCCCTGAGCACTGTGGCTCAGCCATCTCAGTGACACAATTACAGCCTTTGCCAAGGCGCTTGCATCATGTAACATGTTGTGTGGCTTTTCACAGCAACGCGACTAGCGAGCTTCCCTGCGGGGGCCCACCCCCAAAAGCCCTGTGCAATGCGCTCTCACTCCCAACACCCCCAAGCTTCCCCCAGCTCTGCGTGAACAGTAGCAGGAATCCTGCACCTCTTTTGCTCCTTTCTGTGGAAGGGTCAGGCCTGCTGAGCACGATGCAACATCGGCTCCCAGTGTTTACGGGGGAAGAGAACTCTGTCACCTTTCAGAACATCGCCCAAGTCATCTTCCCAAGACGGTTTTGATGTAAATCAGGTGGGAGAGCAACAGGGAACCAGCAAAAACACTTTTGCTGCATTCCTAGGAATATGAATCTGTGGTGCTACTGGTTGTTTGACAGAGGTAAAATTTTATTTAATGCAGGATTAAACCCTGGCCACAATATGATCCTAGCAGGTAATACAGAAGATCGAGGTGGAAATAAAGCTTAACTTTGTCGCCTTCTATTATAGCATAAGGGCACACATTTTTAGACTGGCTACAGGATTTCTAAAGCAACACACAACAGCTACGAGATGTCATGTATTGAAAAAGCTGTAGCTTTGTTGGGATGGTGAGAAACAAGCGGTGTGTAGTGCAAACTAAATAGTACAAAAAACACAGCAAATTAAGCGGTTGGTTCCTGAGCTGAGGTTTGTAGAGATCTGGTGAGCTGCAGGATATTGGCTCTCCATCTTGCTTCCAGCTGCTTCTACAGATGTCCGGGCTCCTCATTGCCAAGAAGAGCTAGGAGGCTAGTGAAAGCAGCTGGAAGAGAAGGAGGTGGAGGAGGAGTCAGGCTTGCTGCCTCTGGGGAGGGCACGAAGAGGAGGAGAGGGAAGCAGGCACTGCCCACACACACTCCACAACTTTGGCTGAAGGTGCTGACCACTGGGTAAAGGCTTAATGTCCAGGGAGAGGGGAATAAGGCACTGGAAACTTTGGGGCTATTTTTTCCCCTTTTTCCCCTTTTTTTTTTCCCTTTTTTTTTTCCTTTTTTAACAGAAGCTAAGGGAGAGAATCAGGTCATTTGGTAGCTTCTTTGTAAGAAGGTGGGAGCAAGGAGGGCAGAGCCTCAAGAAAGAGCAAACAAGGCGAGGGAAAGAGAGAAAGTAATCAAACGTCAGTGGTGAATGCAAGAGCAAGAGAATCTCTGAGCAGATGGGAGGAGGGAAGAAGAAATGATTAATAGAGAGTGTGAGGCCCTTCCCCCCCCCCAAGCAGCACTAATCACGTGGAAGACAGCTAAAATGTTACTTCCTATTATTGCTTTGCTGTGGTAGCTGCCACATGATGGAGGAGAGGGAGCCTGTCCCCAAGACAAAAGTCTCCCCAAAAGATGGGAATAAACCCCTTGCAGCAGGGGTTCAGCACCTTTTCCCTGCCAGTGCTACAGGATCATCTGTCAGGATGTATCTGTCACATCCTGAGCGCTTATATCCGTGTGCTCTTACCACCAAGTCCTGCAGTGAGTCCAAAGCGGCATTCTTGCTCTCTCCCCCGTCACCTCCCCTGCCTTCCGACTCCCAGAGAAAAATGACTGCCCTTCTTGTGCAAGGCAAATTCAAATGTTCAACTGCCCTGCATCAGGAGCCAAAAATGTCACTGCCTGGTGTCAGAGCATACCTCTGACCAAGCATTTGTGGAACCGCACCTGGACACTGCTCTGCTGCCGTACCAACATGAAAGCACGGGGCGAGCTTTGCCATCACACACTGATCAGAGGTCACTGCAGGTGTCCTGGTCTCCTCGGCTTCACAGGACTGGAGACAACCCTCCTGCAACAGGAAGCACAGGCTTCCCTTGCAGTGCACATTTCTCAGGCTGGCCACCTCGAAACAGGGCAGAGGGAACACTGCCACCAAAACACAAACCCAGGTAGTTACATTTGCTAAGAAGAGGGTGCTCCCCAGGTTTCTGGTGACAGCCTAACATCAGGACTGCTCTGCACAAATCTCCCACAAGACACCAGTTTACAGTCCTCTTCCTGGGGTACATGCTAAACAGTTTATGCCTTCCTACCTACACATGGGTGCTCTCATACACACCCACCCCTCAGTGTTTTCTTCCATGAACTGAACAGCCCCAACACTTCCATCTTCTCATGTCTGCTACATCACCCATTCATGCTATTTTCCCCTAGATTTTTTTTTTTGGGGGGGTAGGAGAAGAACTTGTTTTGCTGTTTTTGAAGGCTGTGAGCAGAAAACTGGTACAAGCCACGGGCTGAGTTCAGACCAAGCAGAGTTGAGTGGAAGGATTGCTACACCCTCTTGCTTATAAACCCCAGCTTGCCTTCTCACAACAGTGAGCCTGGTGACTCATGGTCAGCCTGGAATCCACCATCAACTCTAGCCCCTCTTGCAGAGCTGCTGCACGGACACTCATCTCCCATTTTGTATGCAGGCACTCCCTTATTCTCACCTCACTTTACAGCTTTGTGCTTATCCTTTTCTGAACTGCCTTTTAGTTTTTCCAGGTGATTTCTCCACTCGATAACATTTTGAATCCTAACCCTGTTCTCCAGAGCACTCAGAGCTCCTCCCAGATCAGTATCAGTTGCAAGTGTTATTAGCATCCCCAGCAGAAAAATCCCCGCTGGGTGTCACTTCTGGGGAGGACAGGCAGGAATTGACCACTGTGCACACAGACTGGTTCTGGTGCATTTGTGACACTGTGCCACACAACAGCCAGTCCCTGGAATTTCCCCTGGAAGTAACCCAAGAGTCACGATAAACCGCGGAAGATGAGGGTGTCAGGAGTACCTTGCAAAGATGCTTCGTTCCGGATGGACCATTATGCTCTGCCTCAGGACATAATAAAACCAATTTTAACTAAGTTCCATGCTGCAATTCAACCCTGTGTGAGGGAGATAACCACAGCAGATTAAAAAAAAGGCACAAAAGTCTCAGCAAGACAAAACATGAAGAGGAATGTCTGCCTGATCACGATAGGGGACCAACCAGAAGAACTGCAACGTCCCCTCTAAACTTTCACCAGCAAGCATCACTCCTTCTGCACTGTTCATCAAAGCCAGTTAAATCCACTCAAGACATCTTTTCCACCAGGCATTGTTTCTCTCCAGGGCTTTGACACTACACTATGATGGGAGGTACCTTTAGACTGACACAAAGTAAGCAAAAATTTCACTGTGGCTAAAAGCAAGGAGGCAGGGGTAGGCAGAAGGGTGACTGAGCTGGAAGAAAGGACCCCAGGGCATTTCACAGGCTTGTCCCATTCAGCCTTCCTCTCCTCTCTCCGAAAGCATAGCAAACATGCCCTGGGCTGCCAGAGTGTCTGGTCACCATCCATAGCTCATGGGCAATATGGCAGAAGGGTGCTTTGATCCCAAAGAGTGTTTCAGGGCAGCAAATTGCAGGTGTCCTACAGGACAGTGCTTATTAATCCTGTAGCACACAGTACTGGGCTATACATTCCATTAATTGCACACTGATTAAATAAATTAGTTTTCTTACAAACAGGAGCTTGATGGGATCAGTTATACACACATCTGACTTGAATCCATCTGATCCCTCTCCCAGTTACACAGCTGCAAGGTCTTTGACTTTACACTGGGAAAAACAATGCTCAAAATTTTGACATGTCCTTTTACTCCCAGTGTCCATGCTTAACAGAAGAGCAAAGACCAAAACCCAGCCTGTGTATACTGTTATGATTTGAATCAGCAGGCACATGGGACAAGCCCAAATGCCAGGAAAGTAAGGAAATCCTGGGTCTTACTCACCTCCAGCAGAAAAGTAGTTGGTCATAATGCCGGGGGAGGGCCCCAACATTTTCCTTATGAATAAAAAGCCCCCTTTAGCATGGTATATGGGGGTAAGATTGCCAAGAAATTATCATAATGACCAGCACTGCAAACCTTTGCTTTGAACCATTTCAGCCCCAGAATGACCGATTCTTACCTCTGAGGCCAGACAGTATAACCACCAGCAAACTAAATGCTGCCCACATCGTTTCATAAGATGACGACAGCCTAGAAAGGCAATGTAAGTGGACCACATAAAGCAGTAAGGATGCATTTTATTTGTTCCTTTATGCCAGATCATTTAAAAATTGCTGCAGGAGACTGCAGTACAAACGAAGATTTTTGTTTGTACTTGGGTAGAGCAGGCTCACCAAATGAAGTTTATACAGTATGGGGGAAAAAAAAACCCATATAAAAAAAAATCCAATACTCTTAGCATTATTAGGATTTCTTTCCTAAAAGTACAAAGCTCTGTCGAGCTTCCTATCTCCATCCACTGTATGAGTCCCCCGATCAGCAAGATTTACTGCGTTCGGAAGTCCTGGGTGGAGTGCTCCAGCAGAACTGGACCACTGCTACAGAAGGATTTAAAATAAAAAAGTGATGTCAGGAAATGGGTGGGAGCAGGGAAGGGGAGAATAGCAAATGACACAGCCCACAATCAGGAAACCTCACTTGGCAAGATCTGTGGAAAACCGGAGGTATACAGGAGTAAAGCCCCATAAAGCGGTGCTCCGGCTGCTCCCAGCACTAATCTGCTCCCCTTATCAGAGCTCAAAGAAAAAAGGACAGTTGCCAGCTCTGGAGAATTGGGAACGGTGCCAGCTGACGACACAGTGATAGGCAGCCGCTTGGGTCTGGGTGAGGCCTGCTATCATGTGATGCGTGCTTGATAGCAAGGGAACAGGGGAGGAAAGCACCAACTGCAGAAAGCACCTACTGCCTACCCACTGAATAAAGGTAAGGAGCGTGCTCCAAGGAAGAAAACCAAGATAGCATCCTGCAGCTCTACGGCAGATACAGCAGAGTACTATTACAGACAGTTTTCTCAGAGACGGGAAAAGTCATGAGGCTTCACAGCATCACACAGATGAGGCAAGGCCAGCCTGAGCCAGATGCGGCTGCAGTGCTACATCGCTTTCAGGGGGAAATCTGTGGAGACAGAAGTGAAGTAGCAAAGCCTTCTAACACCTGCAAACACGCCAGCAAATTCCCTACACCTCAGCATTGAAGGGGTGACAGAGAAGTCATGCCAGTGGGGCGAGTGAATGAAGTTTGGGGCTCCCAGCTAACCAGCAGTACCCCTCTCAGACCTTGCATGCCATATGGGCTGAAGCGATCACGGAGCCTCAGGGAAAGAGAGGACTGGATGTGGCAGTATGCCCCTGGTTACCTGTGTTGCAGCAGCTCACAGAGGAGCCTGGCTTTCTTGTTCCTACACTGAGTAGTTACCTAGAGACAAGCAAGGCTCAAATACAGAAGCTCCCAAGATGGGAATACGATCACAGCAGCTGCAGGATGGTAACACTGTCACTACTGTCCTCTCCCTGAGCTGGGAGATGCTCTGCACATACATCCATGCCTGGACACACAATCCTGTGCCGCACATCTTAGAAGCTAAACAGATACATCAGAGGGATGGGGAAAGGAAATATAAAAATTAGATATTAAACAGAGCAAAAGGAATAGCAAATGCAGTACAGCAAAGGGAACATTTAAGGGCTGGACACTCCACTCACATCTCCTGAGCTGGCCTCCCAGCTTGCATAGCCCCTGCTCTCCTATCATCTCCTCCATTCCTCTCCACTGGAAGATACGTGTTTTAGGGGGATTTTTTTTTTTAATTATTCTGCAAAGCACCTATACTATTGGGTAGGTTAAGTATTAACAAAAAAACTTCCTCTCTAACGGAACCAGAAAACTCAAATGAAAAAACAACACAAGCCAGCTTTGAAAGCCAAAACCAGTATTAGTGTAGCATAATCATGACAAATTTGGGGCAGCAGAGAAAAGATGGAAGTATATATAACATAAGCAAGAGTTAAAGCAAACACATTCGAAAAGAGGAAAATTCAAAGGAATGAAAGTCTTTGAAGTCATTGATAATCACACAACAGTTTGTAGTCATAAAACATTAGGTACCAAACAATAAAAATTAGGTGTTTCATTTAAGAGTGCCTCAAGAGCCCAGAAAGATACTTGTGTTGGCACCAACTAGTTTTTGATGAACGGCCTGCAAGATGAACAAACAGCTCTGTGCTGCAGGCAGACTCAAAGCTATGACACAGTAGATCTAAGAGCTCAACCAGGTTAGAAGCAAGAGGATCCCAGGTGGAAACTTTATTATAGAAGATCTGGGTTTTCACCAAGGACCATATTTTTGAAAAGACTAAAAAACAAAACCCCACTAAGACTTTGCATCCCTTGGAGCATCCTACTCAGCACACCAAACCCTTCTATTTCACATGCACAATACCCCCCTTCTGCTGAGCAAGATGCACTCTGCTGCACTGTTCCTCCACTATGCTCACACAGAGAATGGGAAGCTTTGCTTTCCGTAGCTGTTCTGTCTCATACACTCACACAGTAACGCACATCTAAGACCAGGCACAAGGGCCCAGTTAACACTTCGGTGCGGATACTTGTTGATAAGCCCTAGAAATTTCCCCTTGCAAACCCGCCATCCTAGGCGGCCATCCCTGCGCACTCACGAGGGATATCACTTATGGTATGGCAATCTTAGGGCAGGCAGGCAGATGATTTAACACCATGTATCTGACTTTCCAAGAGACAGAAAAATACTTGAATACGTGTAGCAAAAATGCAGCTAATGTTTGCACTGTATTCTGTTTGAGACTGTTTAATTAGGCCATGAGTCACACATGATCCAATAACTTGCAATGCAGTTTGGAGAGATCCAGGCTTTACTCACAACTGCAAGATAGTGGGGTTTGGTCCCTTGGCCTAGAGGAATTCTGTTTTTCCCCACTGATCAAAAGAAGTTAAAATTAGAGGAGCAAAATCAATCAATTGCGGCTGTCTGAGTGGTACTTGGAAAGCTACTGCTGGCACTATAACCTAACACTCCCTGTGTACACTGTCTCTGCCATGCGAAACCAGTACAGTCACTACCTGAAACTAGAATCACCAGTTTGATTTAATTTTGTATGTCTAGTTATTGGTAATTCTCTCTCTTTAGGTGTCTGTGTTCCTGCTTAATTACCCCAAGTCTCTGCCTCTGGGCAGTGGCAACTCTTTCACACCCATATCTCCAGTTATGTGAAGGAAAATATCTTCTAATCCCTTTACACACCATGTCTAAACTCTTTTAAAAACCCCCAAAACAGGTCAGTAGGTAACACTGACTGCATTACAGTCAGCAGCAGCTGACTTTTCAGGACCCACGTTTCATACCAACTGTTGAGCTGACTTCCAAAAACATTATCGTCTTCTTGGAGTAATCAGTATGTGTTAATGGCTGGTGGCTTCAAAAGCTGCACAAACTTCAGTAGCATTAGAAGCAGACTTTCTTTACGCTCTGCAATCTGAGTTGTGGTCAGATCTGAAAACAAAGCTTCTCAGTTTTGCTTGGTTTAGTTTTGAAATCGTGCAGATACAGATTTTTGTGACATTTATGCCTAATTTCTATTGTAGGCTCATTTAAATCACTGCTGAAATTTGCCTGATTCGCCCCAGAAAATGTTAAGGTAATGGAAAATTTATGGAAAAAGAAAACCTGAAGTCAATCAGATCTTTACCAGTCAGTTTCTGTACCAAAAAGAGGAAAACAGAAGATAAAACATTTTTAGAATATGCAACCAAACAAAACCAGTGCTTTAAGAAGAGCAGGAACGTGTCACTAAAAACATTTCTGTGCTCATATATACCTAAACAAAGGACCACGTTATACCTTGAGTATACCAAACCAGCTCTACTAAACCCACCAGTGCTGCCTAATCATAGCTAAGAAAAAAAATTGAGTCGTTCTACAAAATCACATCAACTGACAAAAAGCTGAGATGTGAACTCACTGTCAGAGAGTTCACATTTCAGCTCAAGGTACCAGCTGAAACGACACATCAAAGCCCAAGCTGAAAGAACCAAAATCCTCTTCTCTTTGGAACCTACATACAGGTATCCTCCCTTTGGTGAACTTGCAGGTATTGCAANACCCCCCCAAATCTTGCCAATAGTATAAAAAAATTGTCAGCAACCACATCAGGAAAAAATTCAGAGCCTGAGCTCCTCGCATCCCTCCAGAATGAGGTCACTTCAGTTTAAGGCTGAATGATCCTGTCACAGGATCACAAAACCGTAAGGGTATTCTGCCCATGTTCATACCCATCCTGAATAAGCAGCAAGCTTTGAAAACGGTTTAATTAAGGGGGTTGGCCTTTTTTTTTTTTAAATCATGTAGTTGTCAAACAACTGTTAAATATACTGTACTGATAATAGATGAAACAAGAAATGCACGAATGTTTTGGTTTCAGCATTTGTTAAGAATGCACAGAGCAGTATAAAGCTTCCTGCTCATTGATACAATCAGTGTCAGACCTTACACTTTCATGCCTACAGCCATACCACCTTTAGCTGTGATCCAGGCAGTTCCTGCAAAGCAAGCAGGGTCAGGTTGGGTCAATACGCAAAGGAGAGGCCCCAAGGGAAAGATCCAAGTGCTGCAGATACTAAAACTGGTAGTGATGTAGCAGCACTGCTCTTCTCTTTCACTGCCTACCCCCAGGGAAGCTGCTATATAGTCACCCACCTGCATACCTGCAGCACGGTATCTTACAGCCCGACAACTCTAAATATCGAAGGAGGCACAAGATGCCCTTATGTAACACAGATAACCTGACTTCCAAAGCAGATACCACAGTATCCATAAAGAAGGGGACAAGGCAGACCACCTTGTACATCACCTTGCATGCCCCAAGTCTTGGCTCACTAACTGCCCTAAAACCAAACCTGAAGTGAAGCTAAACCAAAGAACGAGCAGTTTTTCGTACCTCAGGGAAAAAAAGCCCCAAACCAACACTTATGTACTTTACAGAGAAATGAAACTTCTCAATCAGCCAACTGTCAAACCCTCGTGTCCTGATCAGCTTCCATTTTGGATTACTTTAAATTCTTCACAGTTTCTACGGGGCACAGAAAAGTTCTCCTACTTCTCATCCCAATGCCGCATGTGCTGTCATGCTGTCAAAGAACTGCCTCCTTCCATCCCACGCCAGGCTGTGTCAGAGGAGAGGAACGGGAGAGGAACACTGCCCCAGTTCAAACATACATCACTTGCAAAGCGCGTTAGACCTTCTGTGATTAAGTCTATTACAAGTATGTACTGTTGAGTTATTTTTGTTAGGGCTGTTAATGCAACACAGGGAAAAAGCATCTGAAAAGCACAGAAACTCTTCAGCATTTTATTTGTGAACAAGCCCCTGAAGCCCTTTGGGAAAAGTCTATGGGAGCCTTTAGTATCGGTTAGTAACATGATTGGGTTTATACACCTAGAGTACATGCAGCAATTCTGTCTAGCTGTCAGTTTGACTTGACTGGAGATGATATATACTCTGAGGGACATGTTTTGCAAAGATCTTTGCAATCATTGCAATGAAAGGAAACTCTAAGAGTCAAATGAGGAAAATCCCCAGAACTCTCAAGTATCTACCCCTCAGTGTCAAGGTGATTTCACAGTCACACAGCTTTAATAACGGGACTTCCTCAGGGACACAGCATTCAATGTTTAGAAGAGAAACTGTATTACCAACTTGATTTCTAATCATTTCACTTTTCAGCTACTTAGAAGTACTTCAGGGTTACTCCTCAATGATGCAAAGGGCAATACTACTCAGCTTCTCTCATTAATATTTCCTAAAATTCATATTTTTATTTTTATTGATTGACATTTTAAATTTTGCACTCCACTGGATTGTTTTTAATATTAAGAACACAGCTTTTGATAAAGCGCTATATGAAAACCAAAAGAATTAACAAAAACAAGCCCCAAAACACACTTTCACTTTCCACTCATCTTGCAATAGGCAGTCCATCAGAAACTCAGCCTTCTAAAAAGCATATATGAAAATGGAGGGGACAGGAAGAGAAAGCAAAAGCAAACCACAAAAGTCCTTTTCTGCTGCAACTGCCAGCAGACTCCAGGATCATCGCTGCACACACTCGGTGTGGTCTTAGAAGAAAGAAAAACTAGATTATTCTATAAGGCTGATTTGAGTGCAGTATAGGATAGGACAACTTCAGGCTGCCTTCTGATGGTGTTAGAAGAAAATCTCCAGATAAATCATTACAAGAGTCTTTAAAATTTCTCACATCACGAAATCGCACATAAAATAACCTCAGGAACTCCCCACCCTCCCCCCAAAAATGGATCTGAAGCACAGCATCACAAAAGTGCCCATTTTCCCTCTGTATATCACAGGCAGTGTACAACCTAAGCAGTAAGATCAATACTTGTTAGGAGCTGGCAAGTTTGAAAGAAATTTTACTCTTAGATGCACATCGGGTTTTTTCCCCCCACTGACTTCACATGTGACATGAAATAGACCAAATCTCCAGATATTCCTTTAGGCTTGTGTTTTGGTGTGGGGGTTTGGGGTTTTTTGTTGTTGTCATTGTTTAATTTGGTTTTTTTTTAATTTCATGAAAAAAGCAAACTAACCAACTGGTCTGGGGAGGCAGAGAAATCTATGCCTTACTTTAAAAACAAGCAAAACAAACCAAAATACATTTTGTCCTTTCCGGCCAAAGGGAAACCCAGCCAACTCCAGAGCAAACTACAAAATAAATAAAGCAGGGCCTGCATCTGTCTTCACAGTCTGCTCATTTTCTTGTGACTTTTACAGATGCCATGTCCCTGTTAAAATACATACAGATACACTTTCCCTCCCAGTTGTTCTGGAAAATGCTGCCACCATCAAGGCAACCTGACAGAGCAAAGAAAAAAGAAAAACAAGTGACTCACAAAACGTTGAAATGCAGCAACAAGGTAAAGAATGGATTGTGAAAGAAAAGCCTTCTCCAGTATCTGTCATTTATAGTCACTTTCTAAGTCAAAGCTAATAGACAATGTTTGCAGATTCACATGTTGATCTGTTTACCCCCCTTGGCTGTTTTGCTTAAAATAACATTCAAGAAGAAAAAAAACACAACACCCAAACAAAAACCCAGGAGTGGGACTTGTGAGAGTTAGGGCCTAAGAAGGTACCAGGAGATGAGCAGAGAGCCCTGCCAGTCACGCTGAGCCTGCGCTGCTGCTATCACAGAGGCAGTTCTGCTGAAGGCTTTGGTTGGTGAAGCCGCAGTGGGTGCTTGATGCAGGGCACCCACAGCTCCCGGCTCCTCCGCCCAGCCCTGCCCAAGACCAGCACTGCAGGAGGAAGCAAGCTCAGGCCAGGAGATGTTACTGACACCTGATGCGTAGCACCAACAGGAAGTTGAAGAAAAATATTGGAGAGGCAGCAATTTGTTTTCTTCATTGAGAATTGGGAGATGGGGCTGAGGGGAAGGAGCAGGATGGCACCCCTCAGGACTGATTCTCATTCAAAGCTGCCTTTGTTGTCATGCCATTGTTTGACTGTTACTGCGACCAAAAAGGAAAATTAAGTCGGTATTATAATTAAAGAAGGTGTTCAGCCATTTTAATTCAACATATTATTGTAGTAATGAGAAAATTGAGGGTTTAGTAGTAGCAGGAAGAGGCATTTCAGTTGCAAGACCTTTTTTGTTTGGATTTTTAGTTCTTTAACCATGTTTTATTCAGGGTGGAAAAAAATCCACAAGGCATTAGAAGAAGTAAAACTGAGCAGCCTCAACAAGGAGCAGCAGTTCTACGGTGCTGAGCAGAGGGCTGTGTACTCTGACTATCCCAACAGCACAAGAATCCCTGGTTTGCTCAGTGTAGGTCCATGAAAGGCTGATTCCTTCTGCTCATCAGTTCACCCCACCCTCTGCTCTGGTTTTCTTGATTTCTTCCTTCCTGTTGGACTTCCGTAGCTTTGCCAACAAGAAGAAACTAGTAAGTTTTGTGTACTTGATACTACTCTTAAAAAGGCCAAACAAGAGCTTCTTTTCCAGTCTGAGAAAGAGGCCGTGGGGAGCTTTGGGATCCCTCTGGGTGGGACTGGTCGTCTGTTCGGTGAGACATGCAAAGACATGTTTGGGGGTAATGCAAAGGCTTCATATGCTCCACAGGACCCTGTGCCCACTGTGTGTGTGGGTGTGTGTAATAATAAAGCAAAAAAAAGGGCAAGGAGAAGGCAAGGAGCAAGCCATGGATGCTCTCTCCAAGCTATGAAACAAGATCACTGTATCTCCCTTCCTTTTTGTTCTTTCTGGGCTTCTTCAGTTGGCAACCCAGACCTTAGGCCAGTAAGCTGTGAGGACTTGGGCAAGTCCAATTCCAACCCCAGACATGGGGTTGAATCTTGAGATTTGTAGATAAGATAGAGCCAACGTGAGCTGCAGAGTTATTTGCTCCTTCACTTTGTAGGAGTGTCTTAAAGCAAAGAAGAAAACCCCAAATGCCCAACATCTACCAGGGGCTGTCCACCTCATTAAGTTTGCTGATGTACATGCTGTAGCAGACACAGAACAGATCAGGGAGCAGCTCTTTGCCTTATAAAACAGCAAAGCTCAAGTGGTAAATGCTGATACGAAATCCTCCCCCCCCTCAGTCTTGCCCAGAGCTGTTTGTGCAGTCTGCTCCCATCTCACATTGCAATCAAGTATGGGGAGAATCACAGAATCACTAGGTTGGAAAAGACCTTTGAGATCAAGTACAACCCTACCTGTCCTCCACTAAACCATATCCCTGAGCACCTCATCTACCTGTCTTTTAAATACATCCAGGGTTGGTGACTCAGCCCCCTCCCTGGGCAGCCTGTGCCAGTGCCCCATAACCCTTTCAGTGAGGAACTTTTTCCTCAGGTCTAATCTGAACCTGCCCTGGTGCAGCTTGAGGCCATTCCCCCTCATCCTGCCACCTGTCACTTGGGTGAAGAGACCAACATCCACCTCTCTACACCCTCGTTTCAGGTAGTTGTAGGTGGTGATAAGTCCCCTCTCAGCCTCCTCTTCTCCAGGCTGAGCAACCCCAGTTCCCTCAGACACTCCTCATAAGGTTTGCTCTCCACCCCTTCACCAGCCTGGTTGCCCTTCTCTGGACTCACTCCAGGACCTCAACGTCCTTCTTATGGTGAGGGGCCCAAAACTGAACACAGTACTCAGGTGCAGCCTCACCAATGCTGAGTGCAGGGGCAAATCACCTCCCTGGACCTGCTGGCCACACAGTTTCTGACACATGCCAAGATGCCATTAGCCTTCCTGGCCACCCACTGCACACTGACTCATATTCAGTGTGCAGCCAACCAACACTCCCAAGGCCCTTCTCTGCCAGGCAGCTTTCTAGCCACTCTTCCCCAGCCTGTAGTGCTGCACAGGGATGTTATGTCCCAAGTGCAGGGCTCTGCACTTGGCCTTGTTGAACCTCATCATGTTGATCTCAGACCATCAATCCAGCCTGTCCAGAAAGTCCATCCTCATGATGCTTCTTTACTATTCAGACAAGTTGCAACCATTATAGAAGCACAGGTGGGGCAAAGGCAGGAACATGCAGTGTTGCCAGGTATCGAGAAGCAAATAAATAAGAACTTCAGCCCCACTCCTTTTCTTTTGGTTTTTAGCCCCTTATATCACATGGAAATCTTCAAAATATCAATCTGCAAATATATAAAAAAAAAAAAAGTCTTTGCCATCATTTCTTTAGAAGCTTTGCAACATTACTTTGAAGGGGATGACCATAAGATTTTTCTGAATCTTTGAGAAGGATAATTCATTTTAAGATGCATGACAAAATATACCAAAATGTCACCTTGATATCAGACCAGCCTATTTAGAACAATCTCCATAAAACCAAAAGCAAATTCAAGTTTTTTTGCAGCTGGTTAAAATTTCATAGTATTGGATCACTGGCCCCACTAAAGCTGAACTTAATGCTTCACTCAGTACCAAGTGAACAATAACCTCACCAACCAGCTTTGTTGCATGAAGAAAAGAGCCAAGTAGGGCTTGCTACCAAAAGGCCAACCTGCAGGTTCCAGGCAAGAAGAAACACGCAGCAACATGTGTGTCTGCCTTGTGTAGGTCATGGCTGGTGTGAGCAGTCCGTCTAATTTACCACTGGCAGCTACTACAGGTGTTATGTACTTGGAGACAGGCAAAGTGCACAGGCCTTTCCCACCAGCTCATCTCCCTCCTTTGAGCAGTAACAGGCTGGTTGGACAAGATGCGGCACAGTAGAGGAAGGCAAAAAAAGGAACATAAAGGAACTTTCCTACAGCATGCCTCCTCCCACTCATGGCATAACAGATCTTGAGTGAGGCTGCAGCTGAGAGATTAACTGCCTGTGCTAGTTACTGGTACAGTTTTTAGAAGAGGAAGTTCTGCTGGGGGTTGTGACGAGCCCCACGCAACACACAATAGTGCTGGAGGGACCTAGGACAAGATCCCTGCTCAGCTAAGTCCACTGTAAGAGTTTTGCAGCACCATTTTACCAGCCCCCACCCCCCTCCAGGCACAAGCCAGACCCCAGAAAAGGAGGCAGACTGTGGAGAACACACTGACAGTCTAGCAGCCTGTCACCAGACCATGGAGAAGGAACGACATGATGAACAGACCTAAGGCAAACTGCTCCAAATTTTGTACACAGGTGACACTGTTCAGCCTGTGCAACACCAGCCTTGGAAGGACAACTTAAGAGCCTGATGTTCTCCTACAGACATTTGCATGAGGCCAAAGTTGTGATGCTTTTGGGGCCACAGGCCCCGAAATGTAAGAAGTCTGCAGCTGGAGAAAGGTCACCTCACCACAGTGATGCGGCTCTGGGGGCCTTACCACTCACTTCCCACGTCTCCTGTACTGCAGCAGAGCTCCAACTGCCCTCAGCCAGACAGCTCAGTTATTGCCTGAGATTTTGGAAAGTTTTTCTCCAGCCAATTCCTCTCCAACAAATTCCTTACCTGAGCTGTCAACCCTTGTGCTACTGGCAAGCTCTCAAGCATAAGCTTTCTGACAGCTTGGCTCCTGGTCTCTTCTAAAACCGTCGTGGGCTTTTCTAGTGTATCAGGAACGGTCAGGTCCTGCCACATGTCAGCCTCTCTGGGGAGCAGGATGTCAAGCAGCCACACAAGTCTCCAAGGACAGTCAGACTTTCCTGGTTTTGAAAGAGCTGCTGTTCACCCTTTCCTTCCCCTCTGCAAGATCAGCAATCCCAGTTGTATCGTTCTCTTAAAACGCACAGATGTATCCCACACTTGCTTTTGATCTCTGCGAATGCATTGAGAAGTATCAGCTCAGACAGATCCTTACTTTCTTGCCCAGTTTCACAGAAATCTTGAATCTTTGAGACTTGTGCATCTCCAGATTTGGTCAAAAGGCTCAGAAGCTACTAAGAAGAGAAACAACATCCTAGAAAAAAACTCCAATTTTTTTCTTTCCTTCTCGCATTCTTGTCCCTCCCTCCTACAGCAGATTTTGTGATTAACGTAGTCTGAATATACCCTAAAAGCAGATGTAGAAGTCTGTACATTAGAAAATGTTAATATTGGCAGTTATTCACATTCTCTTCCAGGATTTCACAAAATTCTGTAAATCCCTTGTGATGGGACCTAGATGGAATATGGACATTATGCTATCTTTGCAGCAGTACAAGAAACCAAGCAGAAGTCAACGTACTACTATTCTTTATATCCTTAAAATATCTGCTTTGAAGTGCCATTGATTCAAGAATAGCCCATCAAACACTTATGCTGGTAGGCTTATCAACATTTTAAACTTTAATATTCCAATTTTCTGTCACACAAAACAATGATTTTCGTGTTTGTTTTGTCCTGTTACCAGAGCAAACCATTCATTTTTAACTGTTGGTTTTGGCAGAAGAGTACTCTAAGTTCATAATGGAAATGTGTTTTCAGTGGTAGTACCGAACAATAGCGAAGGCTCTTTCAACTATGGGGCTATGAGGAGAACCATCTGTTATTAAATTTAAGTCACAGGGGCTCTGTTTCAGAAACGCAGCGGAGCCTTTGCTAACTTTACAGTCAGGGCATTTGGAGCAGTGCAGGGAAACAGCCACTTTTTAACAGCCTTTTCTGAAACCAGCACCACAAGATATTACCTTTATTCTAGCCTAATTTGATAATGACAAATAACCAAGTATCTTTCAAGTGAGTCTTTTCTGGGTGTTGTGGTCACAATTTGGGGCCTCAACAACTTCTACCCCAGTGATAGAAATTGAATATGTGGAAGCTAGTAAAAGTCTTAGCATCACCAGGCTCAGTTCTTTGAACTATATCTACAACTGAATAAAGCAAACATCAGGAATTAGAATAATAACCAAAGTGCTTAATTCAACACAATAGAAAAGTCAAATTTCATCATCTGCTTGATTGACTGTTCAACGGCACTTTAATTGTTCTCTGACTCTCAACACAGACCGCATGTGAATTCTACAGAGCAGCCAGGATTTCAGGACCTGGAATAACACTGGAGAGAATGGGAATCAAAATACCCTTCAGTGTAAGGCTTAAAAATCACCTCTCCACTCCGTATGAAGCTATCAGGAACTGCACTATTATTTCTGTCATTAACCAACCGTTCCCCCCCCCTCACCTTCGCACCAATTCCTCTCAAGTGCAGCCAGAGCTTATCAAACCCAGCGATAGCCTTTCAACAGCCTGGCCAGCAGGAAAAAAAAAAAGAAAATCTCTCAAGTTATATTGCTATCACCGCTGCGTGAGCTGACGTCAGGCTGTTGTTTACTGGAGATGGGACGGTGCCAAGTTCCACTGAGCTCAAGACAGTAGTGTCCGGCCTCTTTTGGCTGCGCACAAGCGAGAACAAACCCCTTGTGTGTGCTCGCATGCAGGCGCGGGACGGCAAGGGCCTGCGTGTGCGCCTGTGTGTGAGCGCACACCAATGGGGGCAGAAGAGCAGCTCGCTTTTATTTTCCACTCTGATACCAGAAGCAAAAGCAGAAAAAAACCAACACAATCCCAAATTGCAACGCTCCATCTTCTCTGAGAAACTGCAAAGGAGAGAAAAAGAAATACCGGTGGTTTTCTTGCAAGAACTATCACGCTATGGATGAAAATCACCCCAAAAATGTAACTGAGTCAGAGAAATTCCCTACAAAGATGCTTACACTATTAAATAATTAAACCACTCAATGTCTGTCCATCAGTAGAAGGACGGAGGTGAAAATTTGAATTCTTGACAGCATAGAGGAAATAGCAAAGTTTTACTAGGACTGTAAGTTTTCAGAGTGCCTCTATTACCTTCCTAGGAAAGCTCCAGGTCAGTGTGAAGTAAAAATATTTAACTATAATTTGCTACATGAAAAAATACTAGAACATATTAACAGTGCAAAGGGGAAAAAAATAAAGGAAATCCAACAAAGTCTGACTTTTCTGCAACGTTTGTTCACTTATGTTATTCTGTGCAAAGGGCAGTGAATGTGTGCAGATGGGAAGGGACAGAAGATACATGACAGCATCAAGTCCTATTTTCAAGCACAACTTTTATACATTACAAATCACATTATACCAATGGCTGTAAGGATCCATTTGAAGTTTAAAGTGCTACACTATTATTCCTGCCTGGAAAAACACTCCAGCGTATTTGAATGTGAGGAATACAAAACGCAATTATTTGCGCCTCAAGCACAGTTGCCAGCATTTACCTGCAAGCTCGGAGCACCACTGTCATCTGAGCAAAAGATGTAACTGTACTGAGGATTTTTTGTTCCACTTAATAGCTTCTTCCCCTCATCACCTAAATACAAGCTCCTCTGCCTTCTCACTTCCCACGAATGCATCACAAGAGGATCTTCATATGCACACCAACTCACTTTCCCGATGATTTTAACTCCGCCTTATCCCATCTTCATGGAACTTCTCTTTCAAGTTCATATAGTTTCTCAAAAGTTTCTATTGAGTTCACTATCTGAAGAGGTTTTACAGACCATTAATACCACTCTGTAGGTTAACCACAAACAACTTAAATAATTGTTTTCCTCCTTGTTTAGGGAACTACTGAGTTTGAGATACCCCCTCTCAATATCGGTGGCAGAGTACACACAGAAAATATGCAAAACTGGGGGAACTTAATTTGATCTCCTGGAAACAGTGAACTTAACTCCTTAGGTCTAATGTATTTATCAAGTCTCCTATTAAAAAAAAATAATAATTGGGAACCAGCACATCCATCCCAAGAGAGTGGAAACATGAAAAAAAGCCAAAATACTTAACTTGTAACAGAAGATGTGTGAAGAAGGCATGTTGGCTACAGAATGCAAGTTAGTCAAGAAGTTGCCAACTGCCTTCAGAAAGAACACATGCCATCACTGGTGGCCACTGGTGGTATTAAACTGATACACTATCAGACAATAAAATGCACACTGTATTTCTAGTCTGTGACAAATTTTGAAGGCTGGTGACAGTTTTGTATATGAAAGCTTTGGAACTTTTACTCTGAAATGATACACAGTATCTCCCTATGTTACTGACTGTTTCCTTCTCTCAGTCAATTATTTCTCCTCCATACAAGCTCAAACACACCAGACAGGATATCGCCACCTAAAACAAAACTGAGAACTGGCATTTTGAAGTCTAGACATGATTTCCTCTTTTGGAAGTCTTCTCATCTCTGTACCTTCCTCATGTAACCACACTGGGGTAAAGAGTTCTCAAGGTGGCCTCATTTAGAACTTCTGTATGCAGGCAACAGGTCAAAATAGCATTTATTTCTTTAAACCAGAACCAAACGCTAATAACTTGGTCAGTGCTACATTGAATCACCACGACTTGTTTCTAACATGTTCACCTTTTGCTTCATGTCTCCAGGACAGGGGGATGTAGCATGGATCATGCACACTGCTGAGATGCAAGAACCTGTATCAGTATCTCCCACAACTTCTTTAACTCTCCCTTCCTTGAAATGCAGCCTCTTCAAACACACTGCTCAGCACACACATCTGTACAGCTGTTTGCAGGGTAGTTCCAGTCAGGCTCGTGAGACTTTCTGTTCCATAGCAAAGCACAACTGAAGAGTACCTTAAATTCATACAGACATACCAACACACGCTTTGCCACATGGGCTGACAGTGTCCCCAGCAGCTGAATCTGAGGGGGCTTATTTTTTGTTTTTGTAATGCTGGCACCAATCCTTTCCTTGAAATGTCACTGTACCTAGCTCCAACACCTATTTGGAAATTAACTTTCTGTGGGTTTGCTTGCCAATGTATTGTAGAGCCCTAAAGGGTTCCTTTAAACAAAGTGACCCCCAAGGAACACTGTTTCTGTGGTGATCTTGGTATTATGTTCTCCAGCTACATCTTTTTGAACTCCTGTGTGCATTCTGTGCTTTGCAATTTGTTCTGATGACAGGCTTTCAGAATTTACGATTGCATACAT
This sequence comes from Zapornia atra, assembly GCA_013400835.1. NCBI lineage: Eukaryota > Metazoa > Chordata > Aves > Gruiformes > Rallidae > Zapornia > Zapornia atra. The sequence goes on along the minus strand of VZTU01012137.1, from coordinate 141,180 downwards.
TATCTATATACACATAGTATTATCTATGCATGGTAATAGTCCTTGGGCTGTCCACTTCCATTTTATACTGCACACTCTGTATGTATTGCAAATAGGTTTAGCCTCTGTCTGCATCCAGTCTACGCAGCTTGACCTTTGTTTAGTTGTTCTCTTCAGCTCTTTTACTGCTTTTTCATTAGGGAATCTTCTGCACTTGCCTTACACACACACACTGCTCTTCAGAAAAAAAGCCAGCTGTATTTCTCACTGCGACTGACTCCCAGTTTTATCTGCCTACTATAGATGCTGGGAAGTTTTCTGATCTGGATAACTATTTCAAGGGGAGTTGAACAGTTTTGATTACACCCCGGTGATACAGGAGGGATGCTAGCTGCTAGTGTACAGAGCAGCTGGGGGACTACAGCTCCCTTCCCTTCTGCAGATGAATTTGCCCCATGTTATGTTTGGCAAAATGTAGATTCAGGAGGATTGAAATCAATTTGAATTCAACGAACAGCCCTTAAGATTCCTGTGTCTCTGAAACTAGAGAGCTTTAACCTAATGGAGTTTAGACAATCCAAACAACTTTGGTTTTGGATTATCAAAATTTTTAGTTTTCCATGTTAGGAAAAGAGGTTTTTCATCTTTCAGCTCAAAATAACCCACATTTTTGGTTCAGCCACAAAATCAAAAGCAATGGTTAATCACAGCTCTGATCACTTTTATCACTACTCCTCAATTTGTTAACTACTCAAAAATAAAAATCCCACGACTGAGTTTTACACTACTGTGTAATGCAAATGGTCTCAGATGATCTCTAGATCCTTCTAAAGGAGGAGAAATACCCCTTTCCCACATGGCATTCCTCACACAAGTACACACAGCATTCAAATGGCCTTCTGGGAGTTCGCAGTCCTCTTTGCTTCTCCCACTGGAGCCTGTGATAAATCCTGATTATCACATACACTGGCTTCAGAACCAACACAGAGGATTTCAGCCTCTCCAATTCCCCAACACAACATCACTGAGGCCTGGAAGATATGCAGTGCTGCAGCTAGCATCTCCTCTACCAGCCTGTTCCACACACTAAACAACTCTAGCAGCTTCATTTACTCAGTTTATTTTTTCCTGGTCTAAGATGCAGTTTAACTCTCCAACTCCAGTCAGTGAACATCAGTCCCTTAGGTGTACATGCAGGAGACTGTTTCCTGCCTCTTGCCACCTGACATGTTATTTCCTCCTCCATGCACACACAAGACTAAAAGGCAAGCCACCAGCAAACAAAGAAACCCACCTCAGTACAGTGTATGAAGATTACAGTAGATCACAATTACTGCAAGAGTTCTGATAATAAGGCCAAGCAGATTTTCAGCAAACCCCTTTATCAACTTGTATTTTATTATTACTATTATTTCCCTCTTTCTTTTGGTGAGAGGTTGGCAACCTTCAGTATAAGAGAAAACCAGCCCTTGACCTCCAAAGTCTCAAGAGATATGGATCACTGCTATGATCTTTTGTGTCAGAAGGCCTTGGTGCTGCCAAGGATACAGTTTCCCTACTTGGTCTTCTTTGAGATCCCAAGTTTGAGATTCACAGGTTTCATTTTATTTTGTCTGGCAGATATACCTGGGAAGTACATCTACTACAAGCTAGAAGGCTTCTAGCAATATCAAGGAAACAAAAGAAACTCTTGGCAGATGAGCATACCACTGATACACAGGCAACATGCAAAAGCACGGAGCCTTTAGTGATGGGTGAGTATACAGCACAGCGAAGTCTAGACTGCATAAAAATTGATAGCAAAGTGAGCCTGAGGAGAAGGGTGGCCTCAGATCTCAGCTACAGACCTTTGCATTCAACCAGGAGATCTCATGGAAGGTTAGGGTCTACTTTGATACCAAAGAAATTTTTCGAAGACCCACGCCATGAGGGAAAGACCACTGGCTGCATCCTCCAGCCCCCACACAGCCTCAGCAGCATTCCAGGTCAAGAAAGCTGGCTGCTTTGTTGTTGTTGTTTTGGTCAGTGTCAGCAACATAAGCCAGAAAATTACTCCCACTGCCAACTTGTTTCTACAGGCATCAAAACACCAAAGGGACTCTGTAGAGTTGCCTGTTTAGCCAGAAGTTTGTCAGGACTTCCTGGAACAGGGAGGGCATGGAGGGGCTTTGCACCTTCAGTGGTTCTTGGTTAAGTCAGAACCCACGTCACGAGCACTCTGTGGTGGAGTTACACAATCAAATTAAGCACTGTACTGCATACTCAGTCTCCTTCTCCCTGCCATGCCCCCTCTCACACACACACAGAGCACAGAAGACCCACTCCAACCAGTCGCAGTGATCCCTCAGTAACCCAAGTGTTTGGTTCTCCATTTAAAAGGAAAGGTTCTGATCCATGCTACTCCATAGCATCTTCAGGGACAAGAGGATCAAGGTCATCATTACCCTGAAGGCCTGAAGTCAGAAAAACAGTGCAACTTGTCTTTCCATGGGCCAGCCTGCTTCATGTGCTGTGACCATGCTGGAAGGAGACACAGGCAGAGGACGGCTGTCAGAAGCAGCGTGCTCAGCACAGACATGACACTGGCCCCACACACAGCTTCTGCTGCCTGTGCTTGTAAAGGTGCCAGGGCTAGATACGGTTAAATACCCCAGGGCGAGGGGAAAGCCCCAGTGATTTTCAAGCCGCAGCTGCTACACCATTTGTACAGTGGAGAAAAGGCTTAGTAGGTAGAGAGGCACAGAAGGAGCTGGCAAAGGATTACAAGTTTTTCTTTACTGTCCCTTTTCCTAGGCTGTTGAGTCTCAGGTGTCCTAACAATAGCTGGGGAGCCAGTCCCTGTTTTGGCGGTAGAAAAGAAACTGGCTTTCGGGGAGAGACAGAGACAAGTCAAGCCAGTTCCAGACTGTCATTTTTCCTTCTGGCTCATTCTGCTAAAATCTCAAGCTGGAAAAACTGGAAAGGTAAGCAGTCCAAATTAATGGGAACATCAAGTGAACTGTTTTGTTTATGTATTGGTTTAACTGGAACAGGGAGCACAATTCCAGCTCTGGGCACTAGCTTTGTAGGCATTCCCTTAGCTTACCTTCTACCCAAGAAAGCCATGTGCAGGCCTGAATTATTCTTGGTCTGTCCTCAAAACACATGACAGTCTCTTGAAGCTTCATGCTTACATGGCACCCATCACTACAACTCTGATTACGAGATGGCAACACTCATATCCTACCAAGTCATTCTTCCAACACCATGTAATTAAGAAGAAAAAAATCTGAAACAAGGCAGAGCAGGAAGCTGCCTTTTTACTCACACTACTCCTCATACACTGCTGTTGCCACATCTTACCCAGAGCACAGCGTTTGCCTACCAAACACAGTTTTAAAAAGCAGTTTTTAGGAGTCCTACAACTGGTAGGAAATAATCAATTTCAGCTTAACGATTAAAAAAATCCCCAGGTATATATTTATAGCTAATTTCTACCATAGAGCAGACTTCACCAGATGCTCAATTGCATTTCATCCTTAAGAGCAAACAAGGGCTCCTACAGATTAGACCTTTCCAGCAGAGCTGTTGCAGATGGGCAGATCGTGGTGTCCTGCTAACTATCACTGAGACCACAGCGGTACAATGATTCCACTTACTAAAAGCAGTAAGTTAAAATAAGCACCACAAAGGGGAGAAAAGCGGCATGGATCTTGCACATCATTCCTCTTAAAATTCTTTATAACTGCAGAATGGACCCATATTCTGCAGACAGGGAAATTCGAGCATAGAGGCTTTGTTACAAAACCCAGTGGAAGAGCAAGTACCTAATACCCCTTTACACCAGGGCTGGTCATCCCTACCTCAATCCGTGCTATCAATCCCAGAAACCAGCTTCTTCTGTGTGCACATCAAAGACCTGAACGAGAACACAAACAAGTCAAACCACCTCACACAATTCAAACCTACAGCATGACATAACTGCAAGTCATTGCCATTAGAAGCTAAAAAAATTTCCACACCTGTCAAGTGGAGCTCCATTGTCCACTGCTGAGTTTTAATGACATCTGCTGCATCCTGAAAAGCTGTTCAATAATAAGCTACTACATTTCCCCTCCAGAATCAGAAATCAGGGACTGTCACTTATCTACATAAAAGGCATGTGTAGGAAAATATCCCACAGCCATGTGGCTCACGCAGCAATCAAAATCTTGGACACCCTCTGCACTCAGAAATTTGCTTGTATTAAAATATATTCTAGTTGGTCAGCATGCTAAAAACCTCCACTCAAGATTTCTGGCTTTTCCAATTAAGCTTACAGACAAAACGTCTTTTTTCCTTTAACGACACTGCCATTTATTGCAAAGCTATGATGAGTTCTTATCTCATTGTGGTGCCCCATGATAACTCATTATTCACTGAGCTTCACCATTTGATGTATGAGGAACAGCAACATACACTTAAATAGCTCTATTTAAACTGGCCGTATAGTTAAAACAAATCATTCCAAGAACAGCACCACATTACAGTCAGAACTGCTCAAAAGCTTAGGATACGATATTCTTCAGTATTCACAGAGCTTAATATCTTCAAACAGAAATTACTCAAGCTGATGTATCTCTCATTATTATTAAGTCAACGTTCTTCCAAATGAGAAGAGAATGATTGATAGAGATTACCAGGGCCAACAGAGAGAGAGATTACATTCTTTATGGGCACAAGCAAACCTGTGAGGGCTCAGTTCCCCCACAGCCAAGCATGCTGGGAGTGCTGCAAAGGACCCGCAGCATCCCTTGTCCAAGAGCCCAAGCATCTCCCTCCCTCACTCAACACCAGACCCATCTGGTGCTGATACGTAATGGACCATTGCCTAGTCCTTACAAGCCATGGGCACAAAACAAGCTTTCAAACTTTGCAAGAGGGAAAAACAAAAGAACCCACAAAAACAACAGAAAAACACACCCAAGCCAAAACACAACACACCCACTAGCATAGCTCCAGGTCTCTCCCCCACCCCTCCAGTCACTCTCTGGAAGGTAAATGCTGCAAGACATCAGGACCTTTCTGGGAATAAGCAGCACTCAGGTTCTCTGCTCTGCCTACCATTGATGGGAATAGCTTCAGAATTCAGACTGGACCTGGATTAGAAGTGGGGAGTCCAGTTTGGTATGTCTGGAAACACTCTGGAAAGTGAAAATACTGTCACTGGCCTGGCCTCTTCACTATTTGCTTCCTACGTTGGAGGTGTATGGCACCCTGGTATCACAGGAGAGGAGCACCCAGATTCATGTGCCCTAAATTGCACTTAAGTCTACGTATCTTTTACTTCCTTCCAGGTGACTCCCAACCTTCAAGCAGAGATCCCCAAGTGAAAGTTAGGCCATGAGAACCTGGTCTTCAGCCTCTCAGCAAGTGGAAATACCCACAGCTGACTTGGGCTGGAAGATACTGAACACATCACAGGAGAAAATACAGCTGCTGAGCATACACATATGAACACACAAAATGATGCAGCTCTGCCTCAGGGGTCCCCAGACTTTGAACTCTGACCCGTCACACAAAGAAAAGCAAAACTGAAGTTATATACATGGAGTATGTTGCAACTGGACACTGCAGGTGAAATGTGCAGTGTGAACAACCTCCACCTGCCAACCGTGCTCTGCAGGATCCAGAAGACAGTTTTCAAAGCAAGACACTGTACACATCACCCCATAACCCTTTTACCACCACACTACTTACCAAATTCAAGCTACCAAAATGTTTCCAAGAGCATGGGGAGCATTATTTCCTTTCCATAGGTGTTATATATCAGGAAGGATTGTAAATAGATACCATCTCAGGCACAGGTAAGAAATATGGCAGAATTAATGTATCCCAATCTTTTTCACACACAAGTACACACCCTTGAAATAAGCCAGAAATGCTAATTGTGTTTATTACACGATAGTATAAACAGCAATTGCAAAGCTAAATAGAGTAACAAAGCATCCCTGCCTGAAGGGTCTTCTGCAAGCTATTATGTATCATAGATAAAAGCAGAAGCTTGAGCCATAGTAAAAGAAAAGCTCTCCATAGATACAAAGTCCAGCACCCAGTCCTAATATGCCGAATACTTCACTCTCCAGGCAGAGGACCTTTCTACACCACCTTTTCATATCCCAGCTCCAAAGCATCCTCCCAAAAAAGCAGACAGATAGTGTATCTCTCTCACAGCGTTCAGCTTCAGCAGCACAGGAGGGTTTCACAGTCTCTGCATGCTGTCACAAAAGCACCAAAGGGGCACTGCTGTTCTCACCTCAGAGCAGGAACTCCACCAGAGCCCCTACAGACCCCACTGGCCATTTCCCTCTCACCAAAACCCAAAGTACACACTTCGCACCCCTGAGATCAGCATGCTGCTCTCTAGAGTCAGCTAACAGGAGAGGTTAAGAACAGGTCTGCATCTTAAATACAACCATGACAAAAAAGCAGAAAGGAGGTTCTTCCATCTGTGCACTAAGACCTGTCCTTCAAAAAGCCAAAGTTTCTCACTTGGTATATAAGGCACTAGCAGCAGTGGCCACAGGTCTGTGCCCACCACACAACAGTGCAGGAAGGAGCCGAGCACCCCCCAGCCATTCTCACCACAAGCCAAGTTGGCTTAAGTCTTGCAGAAACACTGCCCTAAACTTCCAGACTACCTGTGTGAGATGAAGAGGTGACTCCCAGCTCCTGCAGCAGAAACAAGCCTGCCTGGCAGAACAGACACTGCTGAAATGCAGAGCAGGGAAGGGGAGCAGAAAGGCTCTTCCCGTTTGCACAGATACTCCCAGGGAGGAAGATGCCCTGGTCCCAGCTCTGAGAACAACTGGTCCAAACAGCAGCTAACTAAGCACCTCAAAGGCCCTGGGGGCAAGCAGCATATCCTGGACTCTCCCCTACCTCATGGTCAACCATCCTTCAAAAGAAGGATGCAACAAAGACACGTCCAATCCCATGGGCATGCATCTGGTCAGTTCCAAGAGTGCCTCCAGGAGCTTTGGCAGAAGAACATCCAGCTTCTGCATTTAGGTTTGAACTGCATATTGAGCTGGTCATTGCTGCAAGATGAGGACATTTCCAGTCACGCTCAGCTACAGAGAAGCATAACAATAGATTTGTTAAAGCAGAGTACTGAGATTAAGGGCCCCTTCTTTCTACTGCCCATTCTGACACCACATTAAACACAAACTACAAAAAGCAGGGCAATAAATTTTTTCCTTGACATTACTGGAACACTTGAGACTAAGTCAATTGAGCCAAGCCCTTGGCCTTACTGCAAATCAAGTAAAGGACAGAATATATACAAGGTAGCCAATTTACCTGAACAGGGGGCATTTTTTTTAAAATCATGCTTTCTTCCTTGCACACTCACTACTGAATTCTGCTTCACCCTGTGCAAAGCATGCAAAGTTAGAAGCAAAACAAGGTCTTCTCCCACACTTGATGTTCCACCGGTAGTGCTAGATGCCTTGCTGCTCCATCTTCCCACACTTGGGGATGTTCCAAGAGTACCCCACTGTTCCCATCCATTCCATGTCACACATTAATAAAGAAAACCAGTTCATCGCTGTTACTCCCATTTCCCAGTTCTGAGGCTGCTGAAGAGGCATCACAAACAAAAGCAGACATCAGGCAACTGCTCTGTTCGCGTGTCCTGAGGACTGGGTCTGCACGCTGATGCCTGAAGAACAAGCACATTGCAAAAGCATTATGTATCCAGTGGCAAGATGGATGGGAAAAGTGCCAGCCACTAGCTGTAACCCTTTGTCATGCCAATTGCTGGCTGCTATGAGAACGTACGTTAGATACCTCCTTAGAAAAGAGCTCTGCATCTTATCCTTCCAGATGGAGGAGGAATGATTCATACGCACATAAGCAATGCTAGAATGATGGCTGAACAGAAAACACTTTCTTTTTCTTTTCTGTTTTGTGTTAGACATGCTCAGGGGCCTTAATCGCAGCAAAAAAATTGAAGACGATGACACTTTGTGCCCCAAGGAACACATGTGAAAAACCCCAGTGGTATTTCTCACTGGCCTTGTCAAGCTTCATGTTGCATGCACACACCTCACATGCCTCATTCCCCTGCTTTCTCATTTTCACAGCATTTCTCTGCCCAGAACATAACAGGATAACTCCACTTAAACAGCCGTCACATTGGCCAGTGACAAATACAGGGGAAAGCATCCAAGAGACAGATCAGGTGTCAGGAGCTCTAAACTGACCAAGGACTGACTTGTAATGCAGAAGCAAAGCAAAGGATCTCTTTTCTTTCCAGACACACCAGGGACCGAAATGCACACATTTACTAGGCCTAGATGGCTGATAAATGCAGAACAGACAGAAGGCTCGGCAGTCAGAGCACTTGTCTGCATGGTGCCCGTTTCTTTTGTGAATGCCACTGCACATATCCTCCTCCCTACCTCACCTGCACAGCCCTCTTGCCACACAGTCACACTCTTCAAGGGCCCTGTGTCCTGTGAATCTCGTGCTGTTTCTCAGCACTAGCCTGTGCATCCCCTCCTGTATCTGCTTCTGGCCTGTCTCAGATCTGTGTCCTCAGAGCAGACATTATCCATCAGCACCCAAGTCCTACTGCAACTAAACAAACATCAATGCATAAGCATCCAGTGTGTATATTAAGCTATGCATATAGCAGCTATCTCTGACAAAAAAGCATGAGGGCAGTAGCTTTTTCCTACAGACAGTGGTAGAAAATTCACACTTCGGGGTACATCCACTGAGCAGGAAAACCTTCAGATTTACCTTCTGTGACACCCATTTCCCTCCTTCCCCCATCACATCATCCATTTCAGAAAACCATGCCCCACTTTTTATTACAAATTATTCTAATCAGTTTTGTGGCATGGCAGAAATCCAGCATGCACAGAAATATGCATGCACACACTGGCTACATAGCTTCTTCATTTCACATGAGCTTTTCACAACAGCCTAGTGCAGAGTCTGGGACGATTTGGCAACCCCCACGGTGCTGACCCTTTCCTAAAGGGTGCTAGATGCATTCACCAATGCTAATTCCTCTCTTTGTGAAAGAAGGATTTTTCTTCCATCACTCACTAAAACCAGGAAAAAAAAGTGTTAAAGCTGTAACTTTTCCTCTGCTGTTTTTCAGGTTAAAGAAGTGTGACTTGAGGGTGGTGAAGAGGCTACAGAGAACATCTGCAGTCCAATGCAGACCTTTTTTCCCACACCACCCTCTTCCAAATGGAAAGATGTAAGATAGGTTGGGAAACTGCTCCAGCTCCTTTGGAATCAGGGTTCAAGCAGGGAAGAAAGTGAAGGGAAAAAGGAAGAAAAAACCCACCAACAAAACCTAGAAAAGCTCCAAAGATAACAAGGATTCTTAACTTTTATTGGGTAATGAGCACAGGCTACTTTTGTAGCTCTTGCAAGAAGCCCTATGCAGTTTGTTCACTCCTGCTGTAACAGCTCCAGAAGGAATCTGGATCTGTGGCTTTCCCATGGAACTACAAAGGAGATCTGAACACCACAGAATAGGGAGAATTAAAAAAGCACAACAGCAAGCAATTTAAACAGAACACTACCACCTTGCTACATAGAGAACTCATCTACAAGTCTGTCTTGGCCAATGAGGGACATCAATCAGGAAGATACAGTAATACTCACTAGCATGCAATTAGTCACTCCTGTAAGCACGTTAACTCTGGATTTCTTGGATTCTAACATCTCAAACATTATGGTCTATAGGAGTGATATGATAGCTGATCAACACCACAATCAAATTATGCTACCAGGGTATTCAGGCAATGGATTATCACAACAAAGGAAATGGATTGTCACGGTTTTTATTCTGAACAAGGGAAGACTATCTCTTTTGAACATGGCAGGAGGGAGAGTAGAAGACCACACCTAAAGTCAATTGTGTCTTCTCTTTTTTCTCTTTTGGACTTTCTAACCTAGGAATACAACAAAAAAATGCCAATCTGAAGAGACAGACACTGCCTTTCCCCAGAATTTGCACTGAAATACCTGAAAACAGGGAATAAATTTAAAACATTCCAAATGAAAGGGCAGTTAAAACAGCCTCTTCATGTTGGCTGAATTCTGGACTCGTGGGCATTCCCCCATTGCATATCTGTCTGCTCCCTCTCTCACTCAAAATCAGGCAACAGCCATCACCACTACCAGGCTTAGAGACTTCAGCTCTGTTTAGAAACTTTACAGAATCGTAGAATCACTAGGTTGGAAAAGACCTTTGAGATCAGCGAGTCCAACCATACTATCAGATATATTCTCTCTCACAGTAAGAAGGGCCACTTACCTTCTAAAATCTTCAAATTAGCAGGTTCAGCAAAGGAATTGTGTTCTTTAAAAAGGTTTAATAGTTTAAAGGTTCCCTTAAAAAGGCTGCACCTTTTAGCTTTACTTCACTCCAGAAAACCCATCCTATTTTACACCTTAGTTTTTACATTGCATCACAAACCAAACATTAGCTTTTTCAGCTTTGCAAATCTTGTTTGGTTTTGCTTATTTTGAAAGAGTATTTTGGTACCTTCAACACATACATACATACTTTTTGTTGCATGGTACTCAAGAAGCCCCGATTCTGACCTCAATTTCTTTGGCAATGGCCAAATATTCCAGCACAGGATGAGGGAAAACCCACTAAGTCTTAATAACATCCCTGCGATGCAGTCTGACAGGTCACTAGTAGTCATGACATATTAAAGATGAGAAAAGACTAAAGCAGAGAAGACAGACAAATAAACAGAAGCAGAAGTACCAAAAAAACCCCAAAAAGAATATAGAACTGAGCTCCACAAAGCCCAGAAGCAGCAAAAAGCCTGCTTTGCTACAGCACAGGGCACATGCCTGAAGCTGATGACACCTGGGTATTATTCCTGGCTGTGGTCCCGACTCCTCCTGGATGACTGTACCAACTCCTGTCTCAATTCCAACAGGCTCTTCCTTCACCTTTTCCTTTTGGACTATGGGTCAGCAGTGGCAAACCTTTTCCACGCCAAAGGCAGAGGACACTGGCATCCAATACTTCAACACGTGCCTTAGCACCGCGTGGCAGCAGCGCAACCACTCTCCATACTAAAGCAAGAAGTGTGGGCCACAAAAACCAGGAGCAGGATGCCAGTCCCCCAGATTTCACATTCCCACTGCAAGCTTTTTATGGAAGGATCAGTTGCTATTTATTTGTACCCTGCGCAGAGCAGTGTTATTTGGAGCTGTTCATGTGATTCCATAAGCAAGCAGCAACACTGGTAGTTGATCAGGGCTAGAAAGAACAACAAATAGAGAAAAAAAATTGGCTGGAAAGAAGTGGAGGGAATAAAAAACGATGACAGAAAAGGGATTCAGCAGGACAGAAAGAAGGAAAGCAGATGATGAAAAGATACTTAGAGGAAAGGAAACCCAAACAAGATAACACAAAGTGAAAAGGTCATCCACAGGAATATGTGACTTCGTTTTAACAAAAAGGTATTTTTTTTTAATGAGAATGTTGAATTTGGATAATCGAACAATCAGTATTTTATTTTGCCCCTCAGCAAATGCATGAATAGTGACTTTTGAATTTTAAAGAGGAAGAATCCAAGCTCTTAACACACTTGTTCTCAGAACTAATGCTTTAACCACGTTAGGAACAGCTTATGAAAAGACAGCAAAGTGACTACAAGTCCTTCCCTACCTACAAGCTACTTTGTCAGAGTCACCATCATTACTGTAATTTTGCAATTATGAGAGACTTTATCCTCATTATTTCTTGGGACCTTCCCCCCTATTTCACACAGTAGAAGCTAAAAAGGTTTTATTCAGGTTCAGCCAAGATATCTTTTTTTTTTGCTTCATTTCTGTGTTCTTAAACCATCCTTAACTGGACACTCATGGCAATGCCAGAGGTAAGAAGTACAACAACACTACAATAACAGGCAAATATTTTAAGAGAATTGGGAATTTACTTGCATACAACCTTACTCCAACTAGCCCCCTGCCCTTCCTGTGATTTCACCTGCTCATAATCATTAGAAAGTGGAGTGTCATTTCTAAGCAGCAGTTGAACACTAAAAGCACCCTGCTGGCCCTCACTGGCTCTATTTAATTGGAGATTAGCAGAAACAATAAAGCATAGGGAGACTATACACATAATGCTGCCAGTAAGAAGGTTTGGGTTACCAAAGAGATAAGAAGAAGGCTGCCTATTTTATCTGTGTGGCCGGACCAGCAAGTTTACATTCGCTGGAACCACGCCTCCATCAGAATTCCCTCCAAAATGTCAACACCAACCGTATTATTAATTTTCCAAGTTGCTGACCTTTACTGTTGCCTGCATCATGAATCCGGCATTTTGAACTGTTTCTATTCATACAAGAACATGCTCCACATGCCTCACGATATCTGAACTCTGCACACAGGCTGCTCATGTGTCACAAAACAGATGCTTGCGGAGGGTCCCTAAAGAAGCTGCTGAGCTGGGCCTTCCTAGTTACCATAAAGTCCACCGGATTACTGCCAGTTATGCTATCCACCACTAAGGCAGCCAGGTTTCCCAGGCTCCTCCATCGCCCTTGGTGTATCTGAACTTGAATGGAATACTTCAGAGCATTTCCTCAAGCGTACAGATATTTAAAAATAAAATCATTTGATTATGAACTGAAGTTTAATTTCAGTCAGGAAGAAGGAGAAAACATCAAGTCCTTGGATTAGAAGACAGACGTTCCCACTTACTGTTCCTCCCAATTAAAATGTTTTATATAGATCATCAGAACTTAATGCATCATACATGTTACACAGTGTTCAACATAAGGCTGTCGATCTGTCATTTCTCTGTGAGCGCTTAACGTGATGAATGATCTGGTTACTTGTCTTTCTGGTGTAAAAGCAGAGAAGCTTTGAGACAAAGAAATAAAGGCCAACGCATATTACGGATCTTACAGTGATTAATATCAGCCCTCCTGACTCACATCTCTGAAAACAGTTAAGGTCACTACTCTCTTTTATATTTATCATGAATTTCAGTATGTCTCATCAGAACCCTCCAAACACTGGAGATAATTTAATTTAAAGCAGAAACAAGAATGCCAGAAACAGAGCATTTGAGCTACAACAAACAATGCCACACCAGCGTGTCATAAGAAAAATAAGTGACCTTCACTCTTGCCTCCGCTGACAGACACACTTGAAGCCACTTGCAGACCAGGATGCTAGTGTGATTTCTGAAAGACAATCTAATAAATAAAGATTTAAAAGAGTTAAAAAAAAAACCCCAGCTACTTATTGTCTGAACTGAAAAAAACTGCCTTTCCAAATCAACTAATGGTTTGGCAAGCTTACATGGAAGGCAGACAAACAAATAGCATCTTTTCCTTTTAACATGGAATCTGCAATATGAAAAAAGAAATCAGCATTTTATTGATTTCCATAATACCATCTCTACAGCTTAACAAACTCACTCAGCTGCTAATGCTAATTCACTGATGCTATGGAGCCTTCCCATATAATTATACACCCTCCACTTCGCAGAGCCCCGGGGCGCTGTTTCTAACTTTCCAGAGGACCACTACACTGAAAGTAGAAACAACAAAAAAAAACCAAAACCCCTTCTCTTTCATTACCCAAAGCAAACTGCAAACCAGATTTTGTTTACTTAAATGAGAAATTAGAAAAATTTCATTTTTAATACAGGGAATAATCTGCCAGTCTGCGTATTATTTTCAGATTTGATATCATGACAGCAAGTTCTCATTTAAACTCTTCTCCACACCCCTATTTCTCTTTCTTCCTGAGAGTACACAACAATACAGCATATAAATACTGCAACAATTATGATTTCTAGGGGGAGATTCTAAAGTCCTTCGTGGCTCAGAAGTGTTTCAAGAGGGTGATTCAGAATCAGACATAGACACTTCTGTGACTGTCACTATAATTAACATTATAAAAAAAACCTATAAAATGTTACCATTGCTATAGGGAATATTTTATAAGTGAATGTATATTTCAAATATATTTTTAATAAGTTTTCCTAAAAAAGCCTCCAACCCCACAAGACACCCTAGTACACCTTCTAAGCCAAACTAAAAAAGAGATCTTCTGAGTCGCAAATCCAAAGTGTCCTAAATAATTAATGAACTTAACTCTGCCATTTTTCTCCATTTCTCAAACAAATTCAGCAGTCCACAACCAAGCAAGCAGACAGCTCCAGTGTACTTCACTGAGAGTTTTCCTTGACTAGGGACTACAGGATTTGGCCCAATTAATCTAGTACCGTCTATCTGGAAAAAATGTGGTGGAGCTATGCAGTGTCAACACCCTCCCTGAATGGCTGTACCTAGTCCCCTTTCTTGCCCCCCTCCCCCCCCACCACTTACCCTGTCTTGGTATTTCACATCCAACCATACTTTTATTCACCATCTCCATCAAGATTCAATGAGGTGTTCGAGCTAAAATAGCTTAATTTTTCCTATGTTTTCCCAGGCATATATTAATTAGGAACCGGTTAATCTATCTCCTCTACGAATGGTGAAATGTGTGGATTTTTGTTCAACAAACAAGTTGACAGTATCAATACAGAGCTGAAGTGCCTCTAAAAACAATCTAGTTTGCATAATTAATGTTAATTACAATAACATCTCAATCAGTGACACAAAAGCTTAGCAATGAACACACTCATATGAGGAAGTAAAAACATGAAACAAACACGAAAGAATTGTGTCTTCCTCTGAAAGAGCATCAGGCAAACTTTGAAGAGATTTAGAAATGAGAACATAAAGGCAGAAGACAGTTCTGCTTTGTTGGACATATTTTCTTTACAGGCTGCTTAGCTTTCTTCTGTGATTGCAATAAGACAGTGGATCTGAGCTATGGACACACCAGATAATATTATCTTTCTACAACATCACATCCAAGCCATTATCATCTGCCTTAAAGAAAAACAACTGAGGGTCTGATCCTGCTGCTAGTGAATTCAATAGCAAACATTTAAACACCACCATGTCAACATTTAGGGGAGGTTCTGGAGGAGGGGAAGGGGAAAAGAAAATCCAACCCCAAACCAAACACCCCACGGAGATATGGATTCCCTCAGGCATAGATGAATTTCAGGACAAGACAATGAATTTTTCAACAGTCTTTGGGATTGCTAATCTTTGCTAAACACACCGAAAACTTACCTACCTGTTTCACTGGTAGCACAGAAGTCTTAAACAGGTTTTTTTGGTACGGTGACTTAACAGAGCAGCTTTACATTTAATCCTCATAAGTTTTCTTCACAACCCAAGAAAAATAGTTATCCAATACATTCTTATTTCGAGGCAAGGGAAAAAATAGTTACCAAAAAATAGGCACTCTACCTCACCCGGATTGGTACTGTAGTACACAAGTAGTCATACAGGCATCGCAGGGAGCACTTGCGCAGTAAAGTACCACTCACAGCATGAGTAAGGGTGGTGTAATTGGGTCTGGTGAGAGAAGGATTCAGAGCTTGTCACATCACTACTACAGGGGCCTTTCTGAAAACATGGCTTACTTGATTACTTTTCACATTAATGCAAATCCACTCTGTTAAAGTTAACGAAGTTACACTGGTGCTACCAGAGGAAAATCATGCCCTCTTCATATTAATTTAAAAGGCTATGACTCAAAGACACACACCACCACCCAGCCACCCCCAATAAAGCCAAAATACATTTAGGAAGTTTCTGGTTACATTGGGCAAGTTACTTCTTGGGATAAGGACAGATTTTTTATTTGGCATCAACCTCAGGGCTGATTTTTTTTTGTTTCCCTCCCTTCTCTTTATAGATAGAAGAAAAAGATTTGTTAAAGACTTCATTGCCTCTATCAATCTACTGATCTTAAGCATATTTAAGACTGTGCTTAAGTAGTCACTAACTAAAGCCATACTTCTTATTTACAAGAGTGCTTGCCTTAACAAAAAAAATAAAGAGCAACTTCATGTGGAGGATTCTCAGAATGATGCTGGTCTTTCCTCCTCATAGAAGTTCAGCAGTTTTGTTTTTCAGATGTCTGAAAAAGATGATTTTTGGAGCACTGTGAGGTTTGGTAAACCTTCAACTCAGCAATTAGTTTCCATAAGATATGAATAACAAAGGATCAAGAAATTAATATTAACAACTAAACGCAGCAAAGTAGTAAGGCTTCAAATACATGGAAATGTTGCTGTACTTGCTGGGGTTTTCCATGTATCTGTTTTATTTTAGCTACTCTGAATGTACAGCACATGAGAACGCACACCACATTCACGTTTCTAAAAATACATTAAGGAGGAAAAAAAAAAATCAATAGCAATGAAAGAGAGACATAACCATTTCACATTAAGCGTTCCCAGTATCAAGCCACCAAAACTCCCCACTGCGGACCACAGCTTCACCCTACGGATACACGCATTTTTCCTGCCACACCAAGTCAAGCCCAGGTAAAGCATCCAGGCACGACAGGGTGGGGAGGAGGATGGTGCACCTGAAAATTAAAGAAATAAAAAGGTGAGTTTCCCTGGTTTTCCAAGGACAGTCAAAGGAGCCCGGTCCAGAGGGGCTGGCCCACCGCTCGACCCGGGCGGCTTTCGGGAGCTCCTTGCTGCCCTCACATCAACCTTCGCCACAGCCTCGACTGCGGTCTTAACCAGGGGATAAAAAAGAAAAATGCCAACCGAACGCGGTACCGGCAGCCTGACACGCATCTGTAGTTGGCAAAACCGACAAGTTTTTACAATTTTTTAAAATTTTCCCCCCTTTTCTTTTCCAGACCGAGGTGGAAAGTATCTCCCTGGCCGGTGCCAGGCTGCGCCGAGAGGCGAATGCCCCCAACTTTCAAACAGTTGGCAGCCAGCGGAGTCGCCCGGCCCGCCGCCGCGCTCCCCCCGCCCGCCCCACCACCTCCCCGCTCAAAC
>VZTU01012137.1:68326-123354 GCA_013400835.1 Zapornia atra | reverse complement strand
TGGGCGCGCCGAGCTGGCACCGGTGTGAGGTCTCGGGCGGGAGTTACTTCAGCGAGCGGTGGGGGAGGCACCGGGCCGGCTGAGGCGGGGGCTGCCTCAGCGAGCGGTGGTGGGGTGTGCACCGGGCTGGCTGAGGCGGGGGTTACCTCAGCGGGGGGTAAGGGAGGCACTGGGCTGGCTGAGGCGGGGGTTGCCTCAGCGCACGGTGGGAGAGGCACCGGGCCGGCTGAGGCGGGGGTTGCCTCAGCGCGCCAGGCGGGGTCGGGCGGGGCGGAGGGAGCGGGCCCGGCGCCTCTGAGACCCCGGGGAGGGGAAGGGCTCGCCCTGGGGCTGTCAGCGGAGCGGGTCTGGCGGCCGGGAGATGTCCGGGGCGGAGAGGGGCTCGCCCCGGGGCAGCGCGGCGCAGCCAAGGTCGTTTCCCGCGGGAGGAAGGAGAGCGGAGCTGGGGCCTGCTCCAGGGGAAGCCGGGGCGGCCCCGCTGGCACCGGGCGGGGAAGGGCTGGCCGGGCGCTGGGTAGGAGGTAAAGCCTGACAGGGGTCTGACTGCAGCCAGCTCAGTTCGGCTGTGAAAGCCTCGGCTCCCCTCGGCCCCAAAGGGCCCCGGGGCTTGGAAGTGGGAACTGGGGGTGTGCTAGTGTCTGACAGGTGTCTCGGGTCAAGGTCTGACCCTCCTTCCTCACCCGCTTTTTTTTTTTTTCTTCCCAATTCTGACAGATTTTTTAGAGAACAAAGCACATCTTAGGTTCCAGCATGATGTTGAAATTTGACCAGATAATGAAAAAATGAAAGTAATAGCACTGACAGCTCTGTTACAAAGCACAGTTCCTCCTGTGCTTCTGGGGAGAATTGACAGGTAGGAGCAGTATTGGTGGTGTAAAAAAGCAGTGCTATTTTCACAGATTATTAATATTGGAGGAATTTATATTGGGCAGAGTGTGGAAGGGCCTGCTAGGAGTTTCCAACAAATATTGGAACCTTACCAGAAATACAATCCCTGTGAAGGAGATGAGGTACTCAATTTGTGAGTACCTCTACATCTCTATGTTGTTCATCTCTATGTACAAACTTGAGGACCTGTTTCTTGCAGAAGAGCATAAAGCAGCTGATAGACTTCTGTAAGATAATGAGATAATGCTACCAGAATAAGGGACTACACTGGCATATTCCCAAACTGCAAAAATACACGGTTTTGTTTGCTTTAAAAACTTGCTCTCTGGACAGAGTGCTATAAATACAGATTATTTTCTTTTCTTTCTTATTTTGGCATCCATGAAGAGCTGAAAAACTATAACCTGCAATAATTTGGTTTTGGTTTTTGCTTCAGAAATAGTGGTACTTATTAAGAGTTTTTCCTGCTTGTTTTTGTCAAGGTCTAGGGAGTTGGAGATTTCACAGTCCCTCATTGGAAGCAGGAACGTTAAATCACACACCAAAACAAATGGCCTTCAGAGTTGTCCCTTAGCATCTAAGACATCATCTGGCCAGCTGTCCTATAGTCCATAGTGTCACGCAAGAAACTCAGGATGGATGATACTCAAATTGCTGAAATATGAAAAGGGAAAGGGGAGGGGGGGG
Source organism: Zapornia atra (assembly GCA_013400835.1). NCBI lineage: Eukaryota > Metazoa > Chordata > Aves > Gruiformes > Rallidae > Zapornia > Zapornia atra. The sequence continues at coordinate 121,779 of VZTU01012137.1, read as the reverse complement.
GAAGAAAAAAGGAAAAAGAAGTGGTGAAAAAAGGAAAAAGAAAAAGTAAAAAAAGTTGTGCTATACAGATTTGGGGGCATTTTTTTTCTTATACCTCTTTTTTTCTTATACCTTTTTTTTCTAAGCCTTTAATACTGGCACACAGGGAATTTTAAGAAATTAGCTATAATATGTTATTATTTTTAACTCAAATGCTATGAAACATACGTGACTTTATGCTGTTGGGGTTTCTCCCAACATGTTCTTCGAACTGGGGCTCTGGTGAGTTTCTTACACATGGAATTGGGCAGTGGCACTGCTCATCAGCTGCACAAAGCCCTAAGTCATTCAGTTCTGAGATAATACTGTGAAAATAATGTAGCTGAATGACTACCCCATCTTCCCCATTTCTTCAGCCTGCTTTGAGAGGATCTGAAGGCTTCCCCACCCCGGCTGGCGCGTTCGTAAAACTTTGAGGATTTGTTGACTAATATTTCCTTTCCTGTTGGAATCTGCTGAGCTCTGCTTTTGCAAACGCTCTTGCTTTAACTGCTCTTGGATCAGAGTAAACTGAATCCGCCCTATTGTTCTTTTATTGCATTTTATTTTACACAAACTGCATTTTGCTCGTCTCTGAGCCATTGGATATTTGCATTAAAATTTATGAATACGAATGTACGTTCGGCTTGGCACAGGCCTGTTTCCATTGAAACCCAAGACGGTTACCTTGGCATAAGGGATTCATTTCAGCTCATCACTGGGAATAATGGAGGGTTTTTATAAGTGGTCCCCATATTTGAATTGATAGCAAAGTAGGGAATTTTAAGTTCTGTCATATTTTTACTTATTTTTCCCCCTCCAGCTGTAATAAGAGGTTAAAATACTTGCAAGGTTCTGCAGCCTTTGGTAATGCTCACATGCTTATTTGTGCTTAGTGACTTCTGAACACAGCACAGAGGAGGGCTTTGCATCACCTTCTGCGCAATTTGGCCAATGAAATGAAGAACAGTATTTAGCATTTAATGACAGAGAGAGAAATATATATATATATATACACATGTATACACCCTCTTCAGAGAAGCTGAGGGGGGTGGGAATTTCAGGACACATCATTGTCTTGGGGTTTTTTTTCTTTGTAGTTCTCTATTCTCTATCAGCGATATTTGAACAGAATTGAGATGGAAATTGAGCTCATGAATTTGGGCACAATAGTTTCTGGAGAGTGAAAGTCTATAAGCAATCATCCTGTTCTGCTGCTACAACCTACTACGGGGCCTTTGTGTGCGCGCACGCGTGCTCCCAGGGACAGCAGCTGAGGTAATATTTCATATCGCAGTGCCGCAGCTTTCCCAATACACAGCAGTTTTTCTTCAGGGCCAGCGCTGGCAAGGAAGCAATTATAGGAAGATCTTGGCATTTACTTTTAAAAAAAAAAAAATTCTCAATTTCACACTTACAGAGACAAGTTTGAAAACGCGCCCCGCTGCCAAAGGTGGCTTCTGTTTGAGGCAGTTTGCTTTGGTCTTTGTTGAGTTCGGTTGGCCGGGGTCAGTTGTTGAGGAGGGTGTTTGCTACAGCTGAATGGAGCCAACCTACTCTTCAGTTAGCCTGGGTTTAGAAATTACAGCGTTTTTACCAAACTGCTTCCAATTACACTAGTGCTGCTTAGGCAGAGATCAGCTCAGCAGGGGTAGTTGTTGTCCCTGGCTTGGAAATCAGTAGCTTACTCTCCATAATTTTGTATGGTGCAAAACCAAGAAGGAAGATCGCGTGTTTTGGGTTGGGCTCTGGCTTTACCTGACTGTTTCCGCAGCTGCTGCTACAAAGACATCAGAGAGAAAGAAACCACAATGCCCAAAGTAAGAGGAGCTCAGGCAACAAGGTCTGCTTGAGGTACATAGTGTGCCTGTAGTCGGGGTAGGTCCCGGGACCTTGATGTAGCTCTCCCGCCATGGTAAATGGGGAGAAATTCCCCTGAAACCCGTGAATGTGAGGTTTCAAAGCCCAAATCGGGGTCTGGCAAGAGGGGCCTGATCCCTCCCAGCCTGCATCCGTGCGTATCCTGGGCAGCCAGAAATCTTTGATCCCTATGTAGGTGTCCTGGTGACATAAACTTCAGGTAAGTGTCAGAGGTTTTGCATTGTGCTCAAGGGAGCGCTTCCTAAAAATATTTCTTTTCAGATTAATTCAGATGATTTGGTAGAGGGTTTCACGCAAAGACCTCAGAGCCTGGCGTTTTTACTGCACCATAGCTGTGTACAAAATAAGGTTGATTAGTTAGTTGTTGACCTCTGGGAATACCTTTAAAAACCTGCAAATATTCACTTGTATGTGAATAAAAGCTATGAATTTCCTTCAGCTGTGTTTGCTTTTTTGAAAACATTCCAGTCAATTAGATTAGTGGCTAGGAACCTTTATAGAAGGAATTTTAAGCCCATTTTAGAGGGTATTCATGGAAAGCAAAATTTTATCTCAAAAACACAGTCATCTTACTGGGTGTTAATTTATGTTCATCAACTCAGGGAATGGAAACCAGTATTACATGTCTGATTTGTTCAGATCACGAATATCTCCTGTTTATCCAGTCTCATCTCTTTCCCTGCCATGCTGTTTCCTACTCCTCCGCTGTGCCAGGCATGGAAAAACGTAACTATTTGTTTGCTTCACACCTTCTGCATTTCCCTCTGAACAGAGGGCTCCTTTCTTGAGGGACAGTGAAAGTAAACGGCTATCACAAAGCAAACTTGGGGCCCTGGAGTATAAAACCGCTCCCTGCAATATTGGAATTCCTTTGAAAACCATCCTCTGCCATATGTCTATAAACACTGTCCAGCTGCAACGAGCTTATAGGTTCTTGGAGACCGTCTGACTTTAGCAAAGAAATAACAATACCATGTGCTGAGATACAGTCAATTGCTACTTAAAACTTTTCCCTTCCATCTTCAGACACTTTTTAGTCTTTCCCTATTGGTGATTGTTAGGTAGCGCGGGGAGCAAAAGTATAGAAGGGTAAGGTATTTGCTTTTCTTTTTCATCTTTCTGAACAGCTACATGAAAATTACCAGGTTGATTACAGGACATACAGCATAACTGTGCAGTTTGCAAGACTGAGATTTAAGTTTAATGACATTGCTACCATCACATAGTCAGGTAATGTGTGTGCTTCAGCAGATCAGCATCACGTTTTCGATCCCTTTGCTTAGCAAATGACCAAGAGAGAAGATCCAGAGCTCTTGTTGCAAGAAAACAGGCCCTATTTCGCCTAAAGGAAAAAAACTTTTAATGGTTTGTAAGCTGCTCCTACACCATACACCGTGCTGCTGCTGCTGAATGTTAACTCTTTCGGCTGTCTGATGTCACAGCACTGTCAAACACCAACTTTTTGTGTAATTTTAAAACTCAGATTACTTCACTAACATCTTGTAAGCGTTTCTGCTCCAACAGCTTGGTTTACAGACGTTTGTGATTTTATGCATCAATGTATAATGCTCTGAGTTGCTTGGATTATTCCATGACCAAAACCCATGTGACATTTATGGTATTAAAATACAATGCTGAACACTTCACTCATAAGTTCAAAGTCTGAACCACGGTTTAAATATGCTCTTTTTTTTTAGTTCGCCCCCCCCCCCCATTTATCATAGAAACGAGCAGAACTTTTACCAGGCCTTTTCAATGCCTGAGAAGTATTTGTTTGCAGACTTACACAGCTAAGGGGGTCAGAAGCATTAAGATTACCTGCAGCACCTAGTATTGCCACCTGCTCCTCTGCCTGCAGCCTGCCTGGGGCAGAGGCTGTACGGTTTGTCTGTCTTAGGAATGGAGTGGCAGGACTGGGACATTGACCAGAATACCATAAATAATAGCAGTGAACCATGCACACTTCCTCTGTCGAATGCTGAGCGTCAGGTAAGCACAGCAGGGATGCTGTCGTGTGGCCCATGAGGAGAAGGTTTAGTTGTAGGAACCGCCTGGTGAGAAAGTCTCAAACACACAAGTTTGAGAACACTAATCTGCGTGTGGACAAGCACGCTGAATTCAAGAGTAAGTTGTATCCCATGGGCTCTTTGTCCAGCTCCAGTTGCAAGTCCCTCAAAACCAGGGTTTTGTCATGGGAGAACTACCGGATGTGTATTGTGAGACACGACCACCAATTCCTTGCCCAACAGTGCGGGCAGAAAGTGGGGTTTAAGTGAAAAGAACCATTTTAGACCTAGGGCAGTCTGGCAGAGCGCTTTAACGTGCTAATTACGCTGCGGAAAGGTCAAGGCTGGATCGTTCGCGGTGGAGGGATGATTTACTTTTATGGTTTATGAATGTGCCTCTCTGAAAAAGAACCAAGAACTAGAAATTATAAACAAAATTTTCCTGTGTAGGCTGTCGGCTCTGGTCTGCTCTTGAAACAGTCTTCCAGAGGCATCCTGAAATTTTACTGGCTTATCCCAGATTTCCAGTGTGACCAATGTAGCTCTCATGCAGGGCCGGACCATCTTCAAGGTGAGAAGAATGCAAAACCCAAGTGTCCAGGCTGTCAGTTGTGGCACTGTGTTCGGCATGCCGAGGGGAATCTATACATGCTGGAGGCAATCCAAAGGGAATCTCTGTGTGCTCACCTGCCTCTGAAAATGCCTTTCAGCTCTGCAGAGGAGGGGTGTGAGGATGCAGGACGATGGGTTATGTGGCTTCCCACCATAAACCCTCCGGCACAGTCAGATGAGAAGGAGTGGTGCTTTCCCTGTGCCAGGGCACTTCCCATCCCCTTCCTATCAATCAACACGTTTTTAGCTGGTTTTATCTTACCAGGGACAGCAAACACAATTTTGTGAGACCTCTAAAGGGGCTGCATAGTGGCAATAAAAGTTCTTTCCCTTACTCAGTTTTCGGACCCAGTCTGGCACAGTCCATAGGGCCAGGTTGTGACACAGCTCCCAGTAAGATGCCTTTAGCAAGAGCCTCGTGTGCATCGAGGTTTTAAAAATGTAATCAGAAAGTTGAGAAGGGATGAGCTTGTCAAGACAACATGCTCTTTTTCTGAGCAGAGGCCAAATGTTAAGCACTATCCCCAAGTTCAGACACAGCTCTCGTATCCTCTCTATCATTTTTCAATCAGCTATTTTCTGTAAAAAAAAATTTAAAAGCATAATACATTAACCTTGGGACTGGCTGTTTGCAGTTGGGTGTGCAGTTCCTCTCCAAGGAGGAAGAGCCAAGCTGTGTTACTTGTTTGCCAGCATTGCTGCAAGCCTCAAATCCCCCTGCCCTGGTGATGTGGCTGAGGTTGGTGCTGTACATCCCTCCCCAGCAGTGAGAAACACCCCTGGAGCCAGCAAGTTTGAATAGATAAGCATGGAGCAGGGCGACATACAAAAACAGAGAGGTAAAGGGATTAAGGATAAGACTCACCTCCCTGGAGAAGACACTCCCAGCCCCTTGACTGCTTTATCTCTGCAGTGCTGATGGAGCCGCAAGGAATTCAGTCTCTCTGGTAGAGCAATGGTTAATTCAGTGAGAAAGAGAAGGAAAATGCCTTGCTACAGATTTTATTCCCACAGTTGTCCTCTCTTCCCTCTGCCGTAAACCTGAGGGCCTGCATGCAGGCAGGAGTGTTTCTGTTAGAAACGCTTCTGACAATAAATATTGTGAAAATGAGCATTGTTTGGTTAAAAAAAGAAAGGATGTGCACCTCCAGTGACCTCTATTTTTCACTTCACTGAAGTGATTATAAAAGGCTTTGGTTCTCCGTCAGCGCCTGGGCTGTGGACACTTGTCATTGTTTTTACCTCACTGCCTGTATCCAGGTATAGGGAATTTTTCACTCGTGTTTCCAAATGCCACCTTTGCCCCGAGCTGAACTGATGGTCTCTGCTCCTGCAACAGCAATTCAGAACTTATTGCTGTGGTTGTCTATGTGCCTAGCATCGACACACAGGCATGGCACCAACCATTCCCATGCGCTGCTCCGTCCTCCTCGCCTCATCTCCTGGCACGGGAAGAGGGCAGAGGCTGGAGAGGGAGATATGTGTGTGAAAAGGGTGCTGGACCAGGGGATCTCTCCTTCAGAGAACGTGGGAGCTGTAGGCTGGCCCTGTGGTCAAGAGAGCATCAGAAGATGTTGTGGGCTGAAATAAGCATCAGGGCTCAGGCTGGCTATGGGAAGAGACACATGGGGAAGTACTTGGCAGGAACTGGGGGACATTTGCCGAGCTCAGTAGAGGGAGGTTCCCCCCTCTTTGGACTATATCTGAGGAATAGCCCAGCCGAGGCCAGGAACTGAAAAGTGAAACTGTGCAAAGGGAGAAGGGAAAAAACCCCAAAGCAACAAAGTGCAGAAAAAGAAATCCAAGCTGAAAAGCTGGGAGGAAAGAACACCAGCCTGCAAAGCGGTGTGCTGGAAATAATTTGTTTAGACTGAATTCGCTGGGTGGTTTCGCTAGCGGAGGGGCAGGGACCTCCCTGTGCTGGGGAACGTTGAGCTCGGACCCACCGGTTTATTTGCAGCATTTCTCATGCTCCCTCTCCTGCGCTGAGGAGAAGCCAGGGAGCTAGACAGCCTGATGGAGAGAGGGAGGGAGAGAGAGAGAGAGAGAGAAAGAGAGGCCGAGAGCCTTCTGCGGTCGGCGGGGGCCTATAAATAGCCGGTGAAGTCTTCTAATACCAATCGGGTGCGTCATTACAGCCCTCCCCGGCTCTGCTCAGCAGCAGCCCTGCCAACGGGAGCGGGAGCTGCAGCAGCACCCGGAGCCGAGCAGCTCGGCTTGGCACGGGAGAGGGAGGCCCGGACGTGCATGGGGGGCTGCACGCTGTCTGGGGGAGAATTTTGGGGGTGGAAATGAGCCACACAACCTTACCAGTTGCAGAGCATATTCCCATTCTTTCTCTGGTGGCTGCCTGGTTGGTGTCGGGGAAACCCCACTTCCCGGGATAAATGGGTGTCCGAGATCTGCATGTCTGCCTGACCTGGGTGTTGGGAGGATTTCTGATGTTCTGCTGTGCTGTTCGCTCCCCCACTTCACTCCTCCTCACCCCATAGTGAGGGACAGAGAAGGAGGAAGAGGAGGTGATGAAGTTCGGCAGTGAGACAGGCAGGCTGGTTCCGTGCCAGACAGCGATCCCTTCTCTGCAGGCTTAAATGTCGCTCTCAAAGGTGACTAAAGGCAAAAGTCTGAGGGATGCTAGAAGAGATTTCTAGCCAAGTTTCCCCTTTGTGTCACCACCACCCTACCCCACTGGAGATAACCCTCTTGTAAATAAGGCTGTTGCTCTTGCCTGGTCTTTTTAAACCGTTGCTGCCCAATCCAGATGTCAGGGCTAGTGTGTTAGGAGACCCGGTGCTTTCACTCCCAGCTCCCACTGTCAGCCCCTCAGATGCAGCTGTGGTAGAGCGCTCCTTGCAAAGACCCCTTATCTAAGACAGTATAAACTGCTTGCATAAGTATGAGGAGAGCTCATACAAATTAAAAGGAGACCCCGGTCATTTTCCCTTCTTTTTGTGACACTGCTGTATTTTTTGAGCATCTTGACCTGCTTCATATTAGTCGTTTCTCCTCCCCATCTCCTTTGTGTCCCTTTATTGCTCCTTGGAAGGTTTTGCAAACTCAGATGCAATTTGGTGTATATTTCCAGGAGCGTGGTTAGTGGAGATTTCTTTATCAGACACCAGTCTTGGTGACTTACGATGCCACTGATAAAAAGCTGAGAATGGACTGACCAAATCTCGTTGGTTTCTACAGTCTCCCAAAAGACATTTTTCCTTACAGAGTGTTGTAGAAATTGCTTATGTCAATCTGATGGAAAGAAGTAGAGTAACCCACGGATTAATTCTTCCCGGTGGGGTCTACTTGCTCAAAAAACAACCTTTTAAATGAAAAGATGCCAGGCTGACACAGGTAGGTCTCTCTGCCGAGCCAATGCCATGAGATATGCTCCTTTTCAAGGAAGGTGCTAAATTCTCCCAGATTTAGGGCTGTCCATGGGGTCTGCCAGCATCGCATCAGCCACAGGGCAATGTCCAGTGAAGGAACCAGTTCTCCATCAAGTCACACCCCACATCCAGTAACTGAAGGCTCCTTCAGGCATCCTAATTCCCTAAATTTCCTGAACATGTTGATGCCCTCGAGCAGCATGGAGTTGATTGAGAGCAGCCTCTGCAAGATGTTAAATGTCCAGTGCAAAACCCAGCACAGAAAGAGGGGTGTCAACAGATACAGCACAGAGTTTAGGTATCAACGGAGGTCACTGGCACTGAGGAGCAGCACATGGGCTCTGCTGTGTCAGGGAAGACTGGAGTGCTTGCAGCAAGGGATAAAATGCCACAGAGAGAGTGGGGCCATCCCTGCATGGGAACAACTCGATCCCAATTTGAGCGTTTGACTCCAAGTGTTGCCAGTTTCTCAGTGTCCCCAAGGCTTAAGGTTCAACACCCTTGTTTTTGTGAATGTTTTGAAAGGTCAGGTGCAGATGGAACAAGCAATCCTGCCTCCCCACACACCAAAAAACCACCCTAAAGTTCAGTGAATAAAATTCCTGATGTAAAACTTCCTCCTGGGCTGACTTCTAAGAGGAGACAGCAGATTTGGGAACAATCAATAAATTATTATAATATAGTAATGGTATGTTACATAAAATATAATCTCTACAAATTGAGTTCTGCAAAGCAGGAGCCAGTTTCACCCTCAGATGTGCTCTTCTGCATCCCTTTGCATCCAAACCGCACTCTGTACAGGCTGCAGGAGCCTGGGATGGAGATGGTTGTGCCCTGTCCTGCTCCAGGCAAACCCCATTCCCAAGGATGTGATGTCTGGGGTCCCTGTGTCCCACTGACTACTTGCATTTTTCCCTCATGCGGGACATGTCTCCATCACGCTCATCTGCTCCTTGTCTCTGCTCTCAGCAAAACGCAACAGGAGCAAGAGCAGCCCCCCCTCCCCCCCAAAGCAGAGCTGTCTCAGTCCAGGGAAACCTCAAACCCCATTTCCACATCTCGCCTTCCCCTCTTCCATGTCTTCATTAATCCAAAGGAGTTTGGGTTTGTACATCTTTTCACAGGGAAGAATAACATCTGTGACTTAACAGAGGTTTGAAGCAGCTTTGGGTTTTTTTGGCACAGTGAGCTCCATATCAAGCAACAGGCTTGATATGAGCTGGGATCTACCTTTCTGAACTGGAATCAGGAGGATTACTCACATGTTTAAAATAAGCCCATGTTGAAATTCCCTTGTTGGATTAAGACCTAAGCCCTGCAATTGTCACTTTTCCCACCAGAGGAAAGTGGCAGTGGCTTAACTAAATATACCATCCACATCGCTGCCTGCCCTTTCCAGATTGTTTCTTTTACCCTTTTTACTGGAACTCCCCCATGTTTCTGTAAGTTTATTTTACTTTTTTGGTTGGTTTGCTTTTTTTCACCAATTCATCAGCTTTCCCTCTACGTCCCTTTCCCTGAGCCGTGCGTGAGCTCTCATCCTGCCTTTTCCACTTCTTCCTCATCTTTCTCTGCCTGTTTTTCTGCAGTTTTCCTTGCTGGAAAAGATGCTAAACTATAAAAAAAAAAAAAAAGGAGGAAAACTGACTCCCCTAAGAGAGAGGAAGATGTTGGGTTATTAGCTTTCCACTCAGTAGGGCTCTTTGTCCCAAAACCTTGAGGAAAAGCTTTTCTGTGCATATATATTGCTAAAGAAAAGAACCTGAGAGCAGCCTCGAGTTCCAAAGCCAAACACTAGGCTGGCTGCACACTCCCTGAGTGCTACTCATGTAGTGCAACTCCATGTAGTCCTACTGCATGTAGTGCAAAGCCATTGCTACTCCTTCTTGGGTGGGTTTTTTAATATTTAAAATAGCGTGAGCTCTCTGTTGCAGCCTGCCAACAAGGTGTTTTCATGGCCTGATCAGAAAGGGGGGTTCTGCATGCCCCCACATGTGGTATGATGGTGTTCAGGGTGCAAAACCTCACTGGGATAATGTGGGAGGATGCAGGGATAATGTGGGAGGATGCAGGCTGGAGATGAGCTTGTCTCTGTTCCAGGAGAGCATCTGCAGCACCTGAGCCAGGGAGGCAGCTAACAGGCAGGCATCCCACCACCGGTCCTCTTTAATTTTGTGGCTAGTCACAGCCTTTGGGCCCCTTTTCCGTCTGCTGAATTTGGTTTCTGCCAGGGATGTGGGACTGAAGGGGGACAGAGAAGGATGTCAGGAGAGAGACGTACGCTTGAAGACCTTTTCCTCTGTAGGAAAACTTCCTGAAAAGCTCAAATGGCCAAAAAACTCCAAGAGGATACCTTTCTAGCTGACTCCAAAAGTGGCTCCTGATGTTTTGGCTGCATTACAAGGCATATCCTTCCCTAACACACTCGCCCACCCCACGTTTCTAAAGTAACCCCTCTGTTCACTTCCTGATCCCGTCTCGCTCATCATGAGCAATGTTCTGCTTCTTCTCAACTCCCAGAATTTGCCAGCAGCAGCTCTGCCAGCCCATCCCTCTCCACCAGCAGTATCTTAGCCCAGGGTAGAGCAGGGTGCAGCCCAGGACTCGCACACCGCTCAGACGCACACGATTATAAAGGAACGGGTCCGTCCCACACCTCAAGGGGTTGATTTTACCCATGTCAGGTCAGGATGTTAATTCCCAGACATCTCCCCTTCGCTGCTATTTATTTTTGCTGAAGCCAAGAGGTCACAGCTGTACCTTCCAATTCCCCAACAAACCTGTGCTCTCAGCCCCCTGGAATTAGCTTTCTACCAAGAGTGGAGGTCTTTGTGTTAATAGGCCCCGTGTTTTGATAGCTCAGTCAATATTTTGGTAGCTTTAAGCAACACCTATAAATTTTGACAAGTGTGCTGATATGATAGACCCCTCCTGTTAGCTGCTGAAAGCCAGCTAATGGAATGTGATGGGGTTTCACTCCTCTGCCCACCTTCTACAGCCTGCTTGCAAGGGCTTCAGTTTTCCATCATCACAGCCCAATCGGCCACTCAGACCCTTACAGCGATGGCCGTGATTTAATCACGTCTCCAGCTCTGCAATAACAGCCCTGTTCGATGCCTGGAGTTCGATGGCACGTGGGGTATCTACCCCCACACAAGGAGGATGTGAAATGCTCCTCAAGTGGGATTGTCTCTGCGGGCACCTCGCCTGGGTGCCAGTCCACCAACGATGGTCTCGGGTAGGAAAAGACATGAACATTGTCGCTCATAAAGCAGGACAAGCTACCCCCACCTGTATTTACAATAAAATAGCTCTTTCTTGCTGGGAGGAAATAATTCTCCCTCTCCAAGCTGCTCTTCTTTTTTCTCTCCTGGTCTTCCTAGTCACCGCTGTCATCCGTGTCTCAGACAGGTCTTAGTTGGAGTAGTTTCCTAATGCCCAATGTGTGTGAGACTAAGCTTTTCTCAGGAATTTGCTGGAACAAAAGAAATGTATTTCACAATTAGGAGAACAGTTGCCATAATAAGCATCAAAGCATGATGATACCCACTTTGGAGTTGTGTTCCAAAGGACACTTTTCATTCAAACTCCCTCTTTTCAGGAGCTTCCCCTTCTGGAATGCCTTGCTGTTGTTAAGTAGCCCAAAGGGGGATTTCTGTTTCTGTGTGTGGGCACAGGAAGTTTGGCATAATTCACTCTGGATATTGTGGTAATGGGGTTATGTTAAGCATGAAACGCAGCAATTTTCATGCTTTGTGGAAGCTGTTCTTCTGTTCTCCTAATTTCAAACCATTTCCCTTTTGATGGGTTACTTCTGCAGGTTGCACCTGATGCGAGGCTGCATGCTCTGGACACCAGGACAATGCATCCGACCAGCCAGGACTGATCCCAACCTGGGCACCAGGCTCTTCCCCATCACCTACAGTTAAGTCCCATCTGTGTGAGCAGGATCCGTGGATGAAGACAAGGAGAAACCGCAGTCTCTGATCGAATTGCTCGCTCCTCCCAGCAAGCTCACTCCATCTCCTGCGTGGAGACCAGGGAGGTCTGATGGTACCCCCCGAAATAGATAGGGGTATTGGGGTATTGGGGTATCCTGCAAATTTGGGAAGGCTGGCAGCAATGTTTCTGGACTTGCTCCTTTGCTGGGCTGGGTGAGCTGGGATCTGCGCACACAGATGCTTGTCTACTTGCCACTTGCCTTGCAAGCAGCCAGTGCCTGCTCTTACACATCCTCCAGGCCATACCATGCCATGCCATGCCATGCCATCCCACCCCACTCACATTATTCCCTGTTAACCATGGGTTAGAGGGTTTGAGTGTATTTAGGCTCATGGAAGTGGGAACAGATGCTTAAAATCCCAGTGACAGCACAGGGAGTTAGACGCTGAGCCAGCTTAAGTGGTTTTGGATCTTCCCATCCCACAGCAAACTTCTGCCGAGCTCCTTGCTGCGTCTTCAGGGATGAAATGGCCTTGGGAGTTTCACCTGGGAGCACGAAGGCTGCACACTGGCGCTTAGCTGAATTAGAGCCTGGGGGGTGTAAGCTTTCCCTCAGTTCGGAAGGGGGATGATTAGCAGTGGGTTTTGCTGTCCCCTAGTCCTTCTGACCATTATCCTGAGAGCACAAGGCAGAAGGCATGGTTCTGATGACGATGATTTATAATACCCATAAACGCTGCTACTGTGGCAGCTAAGCCCTGCTCCCCCCGCCCCCACCCCACGTGATGCTGTTGTTACGGGTGTATAAAACACACATGGCGAGCGAGACTCGGCGATTCCAGGAGTCCAGACCCCCCCCAGCCCCCAGCGTGACGGCGCTGCCCGTTGTGCCAGGCGGAGGAGGGAGGAAGGCTTGCCAATGGAGGCTTTATGTCATCTCGGGGCTGCCCCCGTGCTGCAGCTGGCAGGGAACCAGTGCGGCTCCTGGCACCCTTTCTCGCTCTCTCAGGGCAGCTCTGATTTACGCCTGGCTCCAGTGACCCTCCATGGGCTGTCCCAGCCAGGGCACGGGGTGCTTCCCCTGTGTCCTGGCCACCTCCTGTGATTTCCTCCCCAAACCCGGTTCTGGGCATAGCAGCAAGGATAGCTACGCTCACCCACGGTGTATCTTGAGATCCCAGATGACACAGGAAGCTATAACCTGTGTGGCAGACAACATGCTTGTTCACACTGTGAACTAATCAATGAACCTGCTTTTTGGTGGTGGGACTGAGCATGTATTTCCCTGCGATGTGAGACAGGGGCATTCCCAGGCACCGGAGCTTACAAAGTAACAAAAACCCCCCCAAACCTACTGAAATTCTGATGCTGAACTGTGAAATGACAACCAGAAGAAAGGCTTTTGTTTTCCCTCTCCTTTTTACTTGAACCAAACAGTACCTGACTGTTTAACTTGCAGCTAAGGATTATTTATGCAGGGCTCTTGTGTAGGTAAAGCACCACGTCCTTGGCCCTCTGCCCACGTAGCACAGCGCAGGATCTCTCCTTACAAATTGCAGCTGTATAACATAACAGGAAACGTGGGGATTTAAGTTATTCCACTGGAAAGATTAATTATTTGGAAAACAGTTATGCAGCAGCTTTGTGTATTTTTGGAGCTAAGGTGACCAGCACCATCTTAAATTGAAAGAAAATCACCGGGAAGGAAGAAAAAGAGGTGCTTTAGGGAGGGGAAGCATTGTGGGACATTTTATTTTATGTTATTTATTTTATTTGATTTATTTTATTTTATTTGCTGTCTGAATTGTCTGCTTTCACAGAAGGAGCAAAGCTGAGCTCTATGAAGGGCAGCCCCAGACAGGTAACAGTGTTGGAAAAATGGGAGCACGTGGGAGCTACTGGACCTCGACTCTTCCCAGCAAAAGACCCATCCACCTGCTTGAGGGGAAGATGCAGGAGTCCTGCCAATGGGGGAGGCTGATGAGAAGCAAGCTTGGAGTCAGAGGTTCAGTGCGATAGGTTGTAGTCTCCTCCAAGTACGCTGCCGAGAGCCCGTGGGAGGACACAGGATCCCAAGGAACTTCTCTCCTCCAGGTAAACACTCTTGAAAAGGCATCCTTGGTGTCTGGAGGGGCAGATAATGGGGTGACAAGTCATACCTCCTGCTCATGTCAGTCTGTCCAGCCTCATCCATCTAGCTTCTTTATATAGCCTTGTTGATGGGATTTTAATTTGCTCCTCTGTGTGCAAGCCATCACCCCAATTAAAGGTGCTGCCACACGTGGGTGTGGGTGACGGCCAGGTTCTCCCATCGCCCCTGTGGGTGCTTCCCAGAGACTCCACAGAGGTCTGCAGCCACAGCAAAACGTCTCACTGATGACAATTCCTCTTAGCATCCAAATGTGCTTAAATTCTGGAGCTCTCCAAGGGATGTGGTTTGGATAAAGGAGCGGTTGTTATTTTTAGGCAGCACAATGCACCTCTTAGTGAAGTTTTTCCACTCAGACACTTAACTCACAGCCATTTCGTGAGAACAGCTATCCCATGCCTAGCCTTGCACTAACCTGGCCTCCTGGGGCTTTTGCCTATGGCTGTGGTAGGGACCTGGTGGTCTCCCTCTCTTTGCTCAACAAGAGCTGCTGAAACGAAAGCCCCAAGGGAGAAACCCTCCTGCCTGAGCATCTTGGTGGGGTTTTGGAAGGAACACAGCGAAGACCATGACTTCTGGCCTGGTAGTCATATTCCTGGGCTCCTCTTCTTCCTGCAGACAGGAGGAATGGGCTGGAGGTGCCCAGGAACAAAATGGGTATCACAAAAAACATGTCCAACATCCCTCTGTCCATCAGTTCACAGGGGAAGACTGGGAAAAGGACAATTAATGATAGGCTAATAACAGCAAAGGGCTGCATTCAAGGTGTAAATGCCTCCTAATTGATGCAGGATGGTCCATTGTTTTTAATTTTCATGTTCCAGGTCCTGGCAAAGAACAACTTCAGATTCAGGAAAGGCGAAAGTTTCTTATAAAAGGAAGAATGTGTCCTACGTAAGTAGCAAACCAAACAGAGAGCACAGTCTCCTAGCTTTCCAAGTTTTTTATTTCTGCCTCATTTGCTGCTACCTCAGACTAATCAGAACTCCCTGTTTGTCTAATATAAAACAACTATTTTCACAAAACTCTTCAAGCCACAGTAGTTGAGCTTCACCACAATAAGTCACCACTCAACTATGGCAAATGTTAATATATAAAAAACCCCATGCTGGGTATAAAAAAAAAACCCCAAAGAAAAGGAGGAGGAAATTATTTGACTCAATGCTCCTGCATTTCAGTGCATTTGATACAAGACAGAAGGCATATTTTTCACCAGCCAAAAAATAACATTAGTGGAAGGCTACTTTCTTTGCCGTGTCACACCTCATGTTGCTGTTGGCTGTCAAGCCAAACCCCACACATACCACCAAGCTGAGTTGAATTTTATACCCAGAGTGCTTCCCCAGAGCAGATATCCACAGGGCCCTTCTAGTGTGTGACCTGGGGAATCCCACCCTGCCCCACAGCCCGGCTCTTAGTGACTGTCGTTTTGCATACCTGTGTGATGTCTGGACAAAGTGTCCCTGGTGTCATCCATCGCATCACTAGGCTGTCCAAGGTAGGCCCCTAGTCGTTCAAGGCCATGTCTAGACTCAGTGGAAAGAGAGAGTCTGTAGAGGACAATCCTGCTTAGCTGTAACTCCTCCTGGGAGAAATGGCAGTTGCATCTTGTAGGGTCAGGGTTAGGCTGTGGTTGAACTCGATGATCCAAAGGGTCTCTTCCAACCTCGGCGACTCTATGATTCTATGATTGACTGTAGAGGCAACCCAGGACAACAAAACTCCTTATTTGGGTTTTTCAGAGAACTACTTGAAATTGAGTGAGACAAACACAAGGCAAATGTGGGGAAAAGGTCAGTAAATCCTTTACAAGGAAAGAAGAGGCTGCTGAAAATAGCAGAGGGGTGGTTAGGTCTGAGGCTAGCAAAAAGGTTCAGCTGAGAAACAAGGACAGCATAGATACACCAACAAGCTTTCAAGAAACCAAGTCTTTTGAGTGAAGCAACAGATCTTCTACATGCAAAAGTCACCTGAAGACAGAAAGTGGCTGGGAGAGCAAGATTTTACTGCCAGTTTACGTACAACCTCAAGCAACGCTGGAGAGGTTGGTCAGCACGATGGCCATTTGAGTTTGCCAAAGAGCCAGATGTTCCTTGCCACGGGGAAATTATCTTCCACACCTTGGCATCTGGTTCCTGTAGCTGCCAGTAAAGGAACAGGACGGGCCCATTGTGTGGAGGGGCAGGTGGCACAACGCAGCAGCTCTTCCAAATAATTACCAAGAAGAAGTATTAGGGCAATTTTTGGCTGCAGGGGTACAGTGAAGGGCTGTGAACGAGCTCTGTGAGCTGAAATTCGCATTTACGGCTTGGTATTTGAGAGTGCCAGGGTAGAGGATTTCAAGAATGAAGGATTATTTGGCAATCAAACCCTCTTCCTGGTGCTACCACCTCAATGAACAGATCCCTAAGTGAGCAGCCAGCCAGGCAGGCAGGCCCAGAGTTACTGCGTGCCCACCCATGCTGACTTGCACGGCAAGGGGGGAACACCAGGCTCTCACCAGCCTTCCTGCAGGGTTGGGTATTTCAGAAGCTGACCTAAGAGGAAGAGGAGGGCTTGAAAAATAAGACAGAAACCCAGCAATTCTCTTTATACTCCATTTGAGGAAGGAACAAAATGCTTTAGAGGCTTTTGCAAATCTGGCGTCTCAATTATCTCCTGGGCCCAGACTGTTGCCTTCATAAAGCTCCTGTGAAGTCCTTTACCTGGTGAGAAAAGCAATATGAGCACAGGAACAACAGTTCCAGGAGCAAATCCTCTGCTCATGGGAGAGAGCTGTCCATTGCGGATCCCCACAGGGTTAGACCAGCCTCAGTGCTCCCCATCCTGGGTCAGAGGTGATCCAGTCAGTCCCTCTCACCTTTCCCTGGATGCTGATCTACCACCTTCTCACTTTGGCCCTTGTCAATCTCTGTGGAGCTAAAAAAAAAAAAAAAAGTAATGGGAAGGTCTGAAGAAGCCTGCAGAAATCAGGAATGCTTCCTAAAACCCTGGCTTGTGTGACATCCATCTGCTCAGAGCAGGCGTTAGCGGGTTGTTTCTTCTAAATTAAAAGCTGTGATAAACTCAGCTGCTCTCAGCTCCCATCCCCATCGTTATCCCTCGGGGTTAATTTCCTGAGATGAAAGGGGCTATTTCCACCTCCTAGATAACCACTTGCAGGAGTGTCCTGCACACTGGGACAGACCTCCGCACCCCACCCTAACAGGCTGTGGGGCTTTTTGATTTTCCCAGAGCTTCTGACACAACAGAGCAGGGTTGCAAGTGACACCAGGGCAGCCTCAGGATGCATCTTGGGCCACGAGCAGTGGACCTGCCCGGCTCCCCCAGCATCGTTACTATAATCACTGGCAGAGCCTGGCAGACGCCTGAGCCACCGACACTAGCAATTAAGTGCAATTATCTAAGGGGGGTGTGTGTTATATGGAAACACAGCCCTGCTGTGAGTGCTGATGTGCAGAGGTAAACATGGAGCCGAGTGGAGAAATAAAAGTCAGCTCTGAATTTTTTTATTTTCTCTTTTTACAGATCTGCTCCCTGTTAGAGCTGAGCCTTAGGGTTTGGGGGTGGTTTTTCACCTGTTCTGGTGGATGAGAGACACCCTGCTCTCCCCCAAATGTCATAAAGGGATGAAGATCTGGCCACATCTTCCATGCAGAATGACCCCAGCAAATCCTACCCACAGTGGGGCGTGGGTGGGACCGGGGAGGCATTACCATGAGGGAGTGAGTAATCTCACGAGCTCTCGACATGGTGGGGAATAGGGTGGAGAAGGTGAGGTGGACACCCAAAGCATGGGTGAAAACAGACCCTGCAAACTGGGAGCTCCTGGTGTTATGGTTTATACGTGGTTTTGGGTTACCTTGAGCAGGGCTGAGCAGGAAAGGTAAAACAATGACCCAGATAACAGTCCTGGGGAGAACAAAGGAGAAGATGTTGATTGGGGAGTAGCTTCTAGCTGGCTCCAGCCCGGCGGCAACAAGTTTACTCTTCTCAAGGCTAAATCCGAGATCAAAAGGGAGATCCCGAACTTTAGAGGACCCCAGGGTCCAGGTTGAGGAGGAGGATGGAGAGGCTACAGAGCCGTGCTCACTGCTGGCAGCCAAGGAATCATAGAATTATAGAATCATAGAATATCCTGAGCTGGAAGGGACCCACAAGGGTCATTGAGTCCAGCTCCTGGCTCCACACAGGCCCAGTGAGAAGAGCAACCACATCTTCAAAATAAATAAAACCGGCTTTACTTGGATGGGACTGGTCTGAAATGGCTCTGACTGTCCAGCTGGCCAGGCTCATGTGGCTCCAGGCAGAAAGGACCACTCTGCATGAAATGCCAGGCAGACTGTAGCCAGCCGGGAGGGCTGTCCCTTTATCTTAGGGGACCACTGGACCACCTCACTTTGACTTTCATCTGTTTGGCAACATGTATCACCTTGAAGAGACGCTCGCATCTCCCCTCCCTGAAAAAGCAGCTCTTGGAGAAAAAAAAATTGCAAGGAAAGGTACTTTGCAGGATGTCTGTCTTTGGGCTAAGGAGCTTCAAGTGGTATCAAGGACGATTTTCAGATGTGGCTTATAATGATGAAGCAAGACACCGTGGGTTTTTGCCAAAGTGTCCTGAAGCTACCAGGGGTGTGACCTTGACTCTGGGAATTGAAGGGGATAGTCTATTATGTCCCCTCAACTTTAAATTACAAATGCCTGGGGGCAGCGGGGTTTTTACATATCAAGCAGAGTACTTGGTGAGAAGCTCTGAGGTGAGAATGGCAACCCTTTATTTTTCTGAGCATCCCAGAAACGTTATCGAGGCCGCAGGGAATGTTAATGTATTTTATTGGACGAGCCGCTAGAGCTGGAAACAGCTTGTCAGCTGTTGGGCTTCCAGAATAAAAGGAAAACAAAACAAAACAACCCCACACTTAAGAGCTTTACAAAAGTGCCCAGAAATACTTCACTCATGCCAACAACACCTTAAATAAACCATCAAAAGTAGCCAGACAAAAACTAGAAATATCCCCAGAAACCAAAGTTCTGTGAGTGTGGATCAGCTTTGGGCAAATGATAGCTGGTTTGCTTGAAAGGAAAATATTTCCCTGCAAAATTTTCCTAGAGAGCATACTCAATCCTCCCTTCTTTTCTACCAAAACTTGAAAATTTAATGAAAAGATTGATTGAAATCCAGCCAGGCTTGACACAGGTGGAACGTTGAACTAAGCAGTTTTTCTTTGAATCTAAATTCTTTTTTTTTTTTTTTTCCTAAAAGGAGAGCTGTAGGAAATCCCTCTGGATTGGCAGGGTATTCTTGTGGTTGCTGGGAGAGCCTGAGCAACACGGGCTTCTTGAACGAACAAGACCTGAC
Organism: Zapornia atra; assembly: GCA_013400835.1. Classification (NCBI taxonomy): domain Eukaryota; kingdom Metazoa; phylum Chordata; class Aves; order Gruiformes; family Rallidae; genus Zapornia; species Zapornia atra. Next base: position 102,429 of record VZTU01012137.1, on the reverse strand, counting down.
AGCAAGAGAAATATTGATTTATGAATGAACCTAAACTGGGGAATTCCAGCTCTGAAGCTTCATCCCACTTTGTGTTTGATCCTATTCAGTATCCAGGACCAGGCAGTTTGTGAGTCTGAAGGTCTCCCAATCACTGGGGTAGTCTGAGATGTGGCTTTCTAAGAAATACAGTTTAAAAGACAAAATCCAAGGCAAAAATAGAGCATTTCTCATTCTCTGCATCTGTTTGTTTCTCACTTTCCAGCTTCCCTTTGTTTATGCTAGGAGTTGTAAAGAAGATTTGACAGTTCACGGTGAACTTGTACAGCCAAAGAGTTATTTAATCCCTCATTACCCAGGCACTTGCTGCCTGCTTTGCCTATCTAGAAAGCAATTTATAAATGAATTAATAAAGAAATGGTTTGGCTCAACGGAGAGCCTGGATATTGCTCTGACATTACTTATTCATAGTCGGAATTTGCCTCACCTGGTGTTGAGTCAGGTAGTGGAGTTTAATCCTGCGTCCCCTCTCACTCCGAGCACTTCTCCATCCAGAGAAATAGAGAACGTTACAAGCAAAGTCCACGGGGCTGTTGTTTCCTCTATTGCTATGCAAAAGGCACTTCAAGCGAGGTTGACATCAAAGCGCTACGGTAAGCACCAAGCATAATAAGCACCAAGGAAGGGATGCCATGATTCATACATCAGGAGAGGAGCAGAGACTGCAGAACAGCATTTCCCTCTCTCTGGTCTCCTTATTGTGGTGAGGTTCTTGTCAAAGGCACAAAAACCCCCCAGCCCCTTGGAATATCAGACATTTGTTTAAGTCATGGTGGCAGCCAGAAGATAATAGCCGTCAGTGTAAAATCACAAATCATTCAGCATAATGCAGTGCTGATTACAGTGGAAGCAATGGCATTGTTTGAATTGTACTCTCTTTTCCTTTGCCTGTCTTTGTTGCCATGCTTGGCTGAGGAGCGCGGCGCGGCAGCCTCGCCACCGCAGCCTTCCTGTGCCCAGACCTGCGTGGCTGGAGCAGCATCACTTGTGAGTCTCTCTCTGGATGCTCAGCAGGTACCTTAGGGCAGGTGGGTGATCACAGCTCACATCATCCCTGCAGATAAGCCTTTGTGGGCTCCTCCTTAGACCCCCTTCACCAGCAGCAGCACCGTACAGGTCTCCTGTGGTGGGGGAAATGATTTCCACCTTCCTTTCAGTTCTGAAGAAGGGAAGCACAAGCCCAAGCTCAGGTTAAACCACGACATCATCACTGTGTTATTGCCACAGGATGGTCCTGGAAATATTGACCAGGTGGACAGTTAATGGAGGATGCTTGGAGAGGTACTATTTTGTGGTGATCAGTTATCCAGTGGGAATCCCCTGCTGAGGGAGGAGAACATTTTGTAGCTGTGACAAAAGCTGGCACTTCATTGCCATCCACCCTCAGCAAGTACGCCGATGATACAAAGCTGGGAGGGGTGGCTGACACGCAGGACACTGCGCTGCCATCCAGCCAGACCTGGACAGGCTGGAGAGCTGGGCAGGGAGAAACCTAATGAAATTCAACAAGAGCAAGTGTAAAGTCTTGCACCTGGGAAGGAACAACCATTTGTATCAGTACAGGCTGGGGGATGACCTGCTGGAGAAGAGCTCAGTGGAGAAGGACCTGGGGGTCCTGGTAGATGACAGGTTGGCCATGAGCCAGCAGTGTGCCATGGTGGCTGAGAGAGCCAATGGGATCCTGGGGTGCATCTGGAGGAGTGTAGCCAGCAGGTCAAAGGAAGTGATCCTCCCCCTCTACTCTGCCCTGGTCAGACCCCACCTGGAGTATTGTGTCCAGTTCTGGGCTCCTTGGTTTAAAAAGGACAGGGATCTCCTGGAGAGAGTCCAAAGAAGGGCTACGAAGATGATTAAGGGCCTGGAGCATCTCCCCTATGAGGATAGGCTGAGTAAGTTAGAACTCTTCAGCCTTGAGAAGAGAAGACTAAGGGGGGACCTAATTAAAGTCTATAATTATCTTAAGCAGGGGATGCAGGGGGAATCAGCCAGCCCCTTTTCAGTGGTCTGTGGGGACAGGACAAGGGGCAATGGCTGCAAGTTGGAGCACAGGAAGTTCCGCACCAACATGCAAAAGAACTTTTTCCCAGTGAGGGTGACAGAGCCCTGGGACAGGCTGCCCAGGGAGGTGGTGGAGTCTCCTTCTCTGGAGATATTCAAGACCCGTCTGGACGCCTATCTGAGTGATATGTCCTAGGGAGCCTGCTTTGGCAGGGGGGGTGGACCCGATGATCTCTCGAGGTCCCTTCCAACCCCTACGATTCTGTGACTCTGTGATTCGTTCTACATGAAGTTCTAGTGAAGCAGAAAAAGATCATCCCCAACATTTCTCAGTGCTACCAGATGAGAGGCTGCTTGAGTCAGGGATGCTGCTGTGGGGAGCTGACTGGGTTAAGAAAATAATTAAAACAGATGTGGGAACAAAATAGAACAAGGGGGATAATTATGAATCAGGGAGCAGAAGAAGGGCTGTCACCTTAACAATCGGGAGACCCAGTCAGGGCAGCTATGCAGTCACAAACAAAATGTGCTTCAGCACCTCTCCTTGCCTGGGCAGGCAGGGCTCCCACCATCATCTTCTGCAAAGCACACCCATGGGGCAAAAAAGCAAAAGGACAGCACATCTGGGGCCTCAGGGCCAGCCAAGCGCGCCTGTCAGCTTCACACTGCTCCCTGCCTTAGTCAGAAAGGGTTTGCCAAAAGCGCTGTGGAGGTGCTGTGCCTGCCCACCACCAGCTCCTGGGTTTGCTGGTGGCATGTGGTCCTGTGGGGCTCAAAGAGCCCCTGTTTCCTAAGCCAGGCTCTAACACTAATCCATCATACATATGCTCTGCTTCATAAACATATAGGTGTCTCCTTCCTTCTGTCCTGTAGAGATTTAGCTGGTGAAACTCAATTCTTGTGGCATGCCCTTGAGTCTCTGGCTCTGCTGCACCCAGTGCTGCTCACATGGGGCTATGCCTCTAGTACAGATGGGCTTTAGAGTGATGCTCAGGTGCTCTCCTGATCCCCACTCCCACTGCTTCTTCTCGAAGGAGTCTGAAGGGCTTTTGTGAGGAGCCTGAAGGGCTTTTGTGAGGAGCCTGAAGGTGGGACTTTTGCATTGTGGGAGGAGTTATGGGTCACAAAAGCATCTGGAAAACATGCCAGCTCCCTCAAAGGAGCTGACATGTCCCCTTCCCGTGCAAGAGCCTGCTCTGCGTACAGCCAGATCCACCTTTAGCTCATAGCCAAGCTTTCCAAAGCCCAAGAAATCACCACAAATGAGGCTTTCTGTGTTTTTATGCCCCCCACCCCCCCATGAAATGCTGCTTCCCCTCTTCCTGCCATCGCAGAGTTGCTAGCAGTGCTAATTCAGAGAGCAGAGAAGAGCCGTTCATCTTCTTTAACACCCTTGGTTTTAGCTTAGGTCAAGATGTGCTCATCTACCATTTTCCAGTGATTCACAAGCCAGAAAAAGCTCCTGGCTGCTTTAGAGGAGGGATACACGAAGCCCTCAGTCACTGTCTCTTCCCTGCCAAATGCTAATTTTGCATCAGAAGCATCATGTTTTACTTGGATTTTGAGATTACTTCCCCCCACCTCCCCCATTTTTGGGGTTTGTTTTTTTTTTTTTTCTTCTCAGTTCTGTCATTTAAGGACACATCCTGCCTGGGAGGTGGTGAGCACCAAAAATTCCTGTGAAACGTGTGGGTGCCAGAGCCTTTTATGTGGGATTTGGAAACAGATCGTCCTGGGGTGCAAATTACTGTAGACCTCCTGATTTTTGAGAAGCAACTTCATCAACTTTGTAATTGGTCTAAGCAGAATGTTAAAATTCATCAGCAAGGTGAAGCTTCACATAGGCTTAGGTGAGGAGGAAGGTTCCTTAGGGGGTCATTGAAAGCACCTTTTTTTTTTTTTTTTACCCTCCTTTGTTCTATTTGTGGCCATCCACCATTGTAATTTGAAAACCTTCTTGCCCAGTCACAGCAATAACAAAGTCTGGTAGGTTTTATGGCATTTCCAGGACTTTTCCTTTCTGGTGATCTGTATGCTTGATCTTGATCTTTAGCCATGTTCCTTTCCCCTTCCTCTTCTAGAATTTTATCAAGATGAACCCGGTGATTGTTAGCTGCCATAATAAATACAAGTCGAAGATCCCAAGTTAAAAGAAATTGAGAGGTTGGTACCACTGCAACCTTCCCTTCTCCTTGTAGATAAAACCTGGTAGGTCTTATTAGATCCACACATGCTGTCATGTTTAGCTGATTAAAGATTGGCACTCGGTGTCCAAAGCCTCAGTAGCACAGAGCAGAGATGAAGTTTGCAGAGGACATCCCTCCTCAGTAATGAAGCCAGTGGAGATGCCAGAGATTTGAGTCTCTGTTCCCCTGCAAAGATGGTGCAGGCTGCACCATGAGCAACCATGTGGAAGTTTCTCTTCTTTCTTCCTTTTCCATCTAACCGAAGATTTGACTCTTCCACCTAATCAACGGCCAGAGTAGAGGCTACAGACAGATGACCACACTGTGAGATGGCCTAGTTTAGCAGGGCAACGTAAAGTGGCTCCACTGGGAAATGGGAACTGGGGCCAAGTTGGGAAGGGAGGCAGGTGAGGATAAGAAGAAATAGAGGAAGTAGAAGCCAGATAATTCTCCTTTGACCCCTCTCCCACCACTTGTGTGATCACTCTACACTCCTGTGAACACTAAGTGCCAGTGAGACCGCCTGAAACACCAAACGAAAGGCAGGCTGTAGCCCCAGGGGTGGTAGAAAGAATGAAGATAGCCAAGCGTTACCCCTCCTCTGGGAGATGTGGGAGATGGGGAACCTGCTTTGCATCTTGCATGAAATATACCCAGGCCACATCTCCAGTGCCTGACCCCCAGGTGAGGGCTCCTAATTATTCCTTTCCACTTGTGAGTGTCTCTGCTTGGCGCTCGCGTGGCTGTGTGTGTGGGGGGAGCTCGGTAGCCAGGGATGGGAAAGCCCTGTTAAATCATTAAGCCTCTCCCCTGAAGAGCAGGCCACGTGCTCTCCATCTGATAGAAACCAATACTGCAGTTTATCTCTGTCAGAAGCCCTGCCAACACTTGGTGCCTGTCTCTTAATCTCACCCTTTTCTTAAAACGCGTCCTTGGGCTCTGCTGTTGTTTCAGCAGGAAAAGGGAAACGTGAAGGGGGGGAGGGTCATGCTTAACCAACCTGATTGCCTTCCCCCATGAGGTGTCTGGGTGGATGTGGGGGTGGGTGTTGTTTACCTTGACTTTACTAAGGCTTTTGGCACTGCCTTCCAAAGCATCCTCACAGGCAAGCCAAGAAAGCGTGGCTTAGATGAGTGGATGGTGAGGTGGATTGAAACCCAGGTGAATGGTTGGGTCTAGAGGGTTGAGGTCACTGGTGGAGAAAAGTGGTGTTCCCCCAGGACCCTTCATTACTGACCTTGACAGTCAGACAGGGTGCATCCGCAGTGAATTCACAGGCAATACAAAGGCAGGAGGAATAGCTTATACACCGTGTGGTTGTTCTGCCATCCAGAGGGGTCTCCACAAGCTGGAAGACTTGTCATGGTGTTCAAAAGGGGGAAATACAAAGTGATGCCCCTGGGAGGAATAACCCCAGGCGCCAGCCCACAGTGGGGGCTCACTGCTTGGGTGACACCTCTGCAGAGAAGAACCTGTGGGTCTCAACGGACACCCAGGTTGCACATAAACCAGCAATACATCTTTGTGCCAAACAAGGCCAACAGATTGGGCTGGAGGAGGTGATCCTCCAGGTGATAGGGGGAATTGGCCAGCCCCTTTTCATTGGTCTGTGGGGACAGGACAAGGGGCAATGGCTGTAAGTTGGAGCACAGGAACTTCTGCACCAACATGTGGAAGAACTTTTACACAGTGAGGGTGAGAGAGCCCTGGGACAGGCTGCCCAGGGGGTGGTGGAGTCTCCTTCTCTGGAGATATTCAAGACCCATCTGGGCGCCTGTCTGTGCACTATGAGCTGGGGAGCTGCTTTGGCAGGGGGGTTGGACCTGATGATCTCTGGAGGTCACTTCCAACCCCTACAATTCTGTGATCCTGCACCAGAAGGGTTGTTGCCCCTCTGCTTGGCACTGGTGAGGCCACATTTGGAGTGCTGGGTCTAGGGAAGGGGTTCTCAGCATGAGAGAGACATGGACATACTGGAGAGAGTCCAACAGCATCTTGCACATGAGGAATAGCTGAGAGCTGGGACTGTCCATCCTGGAGAAAGAATGCTCGGGCAGGGGATGTGAGGGGTGTGGGGGATTATCTCCTCAATGTGTACAAATTACCTGAAGGGAGGATGCAAAGAAAACAGAGCCAGGGTCTTCTTAGTGGTCACCGGTGACAGGACCAGAGACAATGAGCATGAAACACAGGAGGTTCCTTCTGAACACCAGGAAATGCCTTTTACTGTGAGGGTCACTGAGCACTGGCACAGGTTGTCCAGGGGAGTTGTGGAGTCTCCATCCTTGGGAATAGTCAGGAGCAGTTGAGACATGGTCCTGGATAGCTGGTTCTAGATGGCCCTGCTTGAGCAAGAGAGCTGGACCAGATGATCTCCAGAGGTCCCTTCCCACCTCAACCATTCTGTGACTCTCTGATTCCCTTTCTGAATTTTTTTTCTTTTTTTTCCAACTGAGGAAGCCTCCTCTGCCTCACACTACCCAGCTTTTTCTAGGCATCATCAGCCACAATTTCCAATATGGGGAAACTGAGTCCTATTCCTGGGGCTCCAAAGACAGATACTCAGCAACAAGCGCTACATTTCACCAGGTGTCTCGTCCCTCTTCTCTGAGGGAAGGGTCTCATAATCTTCAGTGGGTATCAGCAGCTGTGGGATGTTTTAATCCAGGGAACCAGGGCTGTGTTGCAGCACTGTGGTATTAGCAGGGTCTTCCTCTGTCAGATCTTGCCTGTAATTTATATTTCGATAGTGGAAACCATTTGTACCCCACCATCTCCTGAGCTGGCCCAACATCCACAAGCCTATTGCTAATCTGCTTTCTCTAATGAACGCATCAATTCCTAGCAGCGATTGTTGTCGTTAAATCAATAAGACATGTAACCCATTCATTCTTCTGCTGCCTCACACCAACACTTGAGCAGCTTGTTAACAAGATTTGCTAATGCTGAGGTCCCACAGTCCCGAAGTTTCACACAAAACATAACGGTATTTGGTTTATGGGGCAACTTCCCCAGTTTCCTTTGTTCTCCTAAATATTTTAACCCCCTTTTTCTGTTTCCCCTGGGATTTTTCAGCATTCAGAACCTGTGGAGCAGCATTGCTCGGCTGGAGGCTGCTCAGGCTTGAAGGAAGCACTGACAGCAAATGTCAGGCATCGCTTTCTGCAGGTAGTCAAACACTGCCCCAGAGGCAGGCAGCTCCTGGTTTGCCCAGCAATTTGTTTTCCCCCCAGGGAAGCACCATGCTAACTCCTAGTCATCCCTAAGGGGTTCCCTTCTTTCCCTGGGATCTACTCCTGATATATTTATTTTTTTTTTTAATCACTTGAAAGTAAAACTGTGGCCTCTTACAGTCCCCCCAGCACCATTCTGGCTGGTAAAAACTCCATTCCTGGAAATCTGGACGCTGGGTAATGTTTTAAGGATGAGGAGATGACCCCAAGGTGGACAGAATAATTCCTGACATCAAAGTGTGGCTGACGTGGCCCTTCTCTGGGGCAGCAAGAACAGCCTGTGCTGGCCAGGGGTGTGAACTTGCCTTTCTTACCAGTTTTACAGGGTTTTGGTGGCTGGGTCTGACCACTTCCCCAAAAGACCTTCATCCTTGCTCCATCCACGTGTGCCTGCGCATTGGCATAGTGGGATCGAGGGCTGAGAAAATAAGGCTCACACCTGACCCAGTGGCTTGCTGACCCTGATTTGTTTCTGCCTGAGAAGCATGGCAACAGCGGAACGTGGCACATCTGGCAGTGTGGGGAGGCGAGCGGGGAGGCAAAGGAGGCTGGTGATGCCAGGGGAAGAAGAGGAAGACACACAAAAGGAGCCGGTGAAAAGAAGGCCAGAGGTGCTCAAGGACAGACACAAAAGTCAAGCTGATTGCAGAGAAGGAGAGGCTGTTCTTTAAAACATAAAGGGGAGCAGCACAGGGGGATGTGGAAGAGTGAGAATGACAGGGAGATGTATCAGATGGGCAAGCCTGGTGGGGGACTGAAGGCGGCGGCACAAAAGGGCAGAGACAGATACATACGGCTGTGCAATTAGTGGCTATGATTTATGGTCGCTTCTTTGTCCTATCATCCCTCCCTGGCAGATGTCCTGCAAGCAGCGGCAGCCAGGGCGTGAGGGGGGTGTTCAGGGAGGGGAGAGAGGGGATTTTAAATCATCAGCCCATCCGTGAGGTACGGAAGGGCCTTGCTGGTAGTCTGTACAACATACCCAGGCGATTCTCATTATAAATACATTCTAAATCACATAGTAGCTGAACTTATTCAAATATCTTTAAGTGATTCCCTTCTCCCTTTACCCCAACATTTGTGCTTCTCACAGCAGGTTTCTGTCCCCTCAGTCAGAGCCTGAGTGCTCAGAGCTGGTTTGGGTTTCAGCCGGTGGCTGGCGAGGCACTGGGAGAAAGGAGGCAGGAGCAAAGGTGGTGCAGGGAAAAGCTTTCTTGTAACAAATCTGCTGCACTGCTCCCCTTTCTCCTCAGCCTAACCATCCCCCTTCCTCTGTGTACACACACAGAGAAGTTTCTATCCCACCCATTGGGCTAAAGCTCGAGGAAATGTGTTTGCGAGGTGATCGTTTAATTAGCTGGTGAGGCTGTGAGGTTAACAGAGGAGCTCGAAACCAGGGAGAGGGCTGAGATACCTGGCTTTGATTTATTTTCTGTGAGTTTTTTCCATCTCTGCTCACACGGCAAGGTTCACACCATAAGTAGGGAGCAATGGGCTAATCTTAAACCAGGGCTGGCTCGGAGGGCCACCTCCAGTCACCACCATGGAGGAGGAGGCAACCGAAGGAGGAACTGGGGGTGCACAGGAGGAGAAGCAGGAGGCAAATGGGGTGAATTTGGAAAAGGAGAGGTGCAGTCCTTTGGGAGTAGAGGTTGGGGAGGCTTGGCTGTTCAGACAGGGCCAGCAGCAGCCACAGCAAAGGCAAGCAGTGGGGCAGGAGGGATGTGTGGATGACCGCGAGCTCCTCTTGGGCAGTGAGACAGGACTTGTGGGCTCACCCTTTCCTATAATAGCAGGGGCCGAGGGTGTTTACCTTGTCTGCTCTGGCAGCCCCAGCACAGGCACCCTTTGTAGTCCTCTAGCCCCTTTGGGAACCCACCCACAGCCCTAGGCTGATGGGCTTCATGCCTGGGGCACCTTGGGACTCCTGTGCCTCTCAGGGGAACGAAGAAATAAAGCACCTGGGATTGACTGTGTCCATCATGAAACTATAGACCCATATATAAATGCAGCTATATTAATATGTTAATTTTGCTTTGCTGCTCAGTAGTTCCAGGATAACTTCTGTTTGGAGTGAGCACACCCCAGTAAATCACCCCCAAACAGCTAATTTGTTGGACTGGCAGGACTCACACCATGACAGCTTGGAAATGAGACTGGAAGTGTACATCCCCTCACCCCCCCCTTTTGGAACATACTGTGTTGTTTGTCCTGCTTTCAGCTGGGATGAGGAATGGAGTTACTTTTCTTCCTAGTAGTGGGTACAGTGCTGTGTTTTGGCTTTAGGATGAGAATGATGTTGATAACACACTGGTGTTTTGGTTGTTGCTAGGCAATGTTTAGGCCAAGTCAAGGACTTTTCAGCTTTGCACACTGCCCTGACAGTGAGGAGACTGGGGGTGCACAGGGAGCTGGGAGGGGACACAGCCAGGACAGCTGACCCCATTCCATACTATATGGTGTCATGCTCAGTATATAACTTGGGGGCAGCGGGGCTGCCCAGGGGTTGGCACCATGGCTCAGGAATTAGCTGAGCATCAGTGGACTGTAGATGGTGAGCAACTGTGCTGTGCATCACTTGTTTTGTATATTATTTTATCATGATTGTCATAATCATCCTCATCATCTTCCTTTTCTGTCCTATTAAATTGCCTTTACTTCAATCCATGAGTTTTCCTTTTTCCCCCCCTGGTTCCCTCCCCCATCCCCCGAGGGTGGGGAGGGAGCAGACAGCTCTGTGCTCCCCTTAGTTGCCAGCCAGCTTAAAACATGACTCGGTTTCTTCTCTGAGCCGCGGGTCCTTTGGGGGAGCATCCAGTGCCCGTTTGCCCAGCTTGGGTGCTTTTTCTTGAGAGCCCATCCTTTTTCCCAGCTTCCTCGGATGCTGCAGCAGCTTCCCTGCCCTTAGAGGATCTCAGGAGGAGCTTTGCCTGGGAAACAGGGATTTGCTGCCTCTTAGGCCAAACAAGAGCACACACTTGTGGTAGTGAAGCATTAAATCTCCTCTGGCGTTATGTGTAAGAGATGCAGAACCCAGATTTTCTCTCTGGTCAGGGGAATGGGCAACCCTGGCTGAGAAATATGCAGGGGCCTTATTTCCACTGGAAGCTTTTAAGGGCATCTGTATATCCCAAAAATGCTGGAAACATCTGCAGGAGACAGTGTCTTCAGCTTGCTACTGGCCACAGCTCATCCATGTCCTCAGAGATGATCTCTCCTCCTAAGTGTCTTCTGCTTCTTCCTGGAGCCAAGAGCCCACAGCTGGCTCTTGCAAAAGATGCCTTGTTAAAAGGTTATCTGTGGATCCCAAATTATGAAATAAAATGAAAAAGTAGAATACTTTAAGAAGTAAATCCATTTTTATTCTGGAAAGCAAAGGTTACTGTCCCAGCTTGGCTTGGTGTCATGCTTCAGGTTCTTCAGAGGAGAAGAGGAGGCTCGTCCCTTCCTTGGATGGAGCAGCTTTGACAAGTTTGGGAGAAAGGGAAGTGGTAGACAGGGTTGAGAATGAATAAAATAAAGCCAGGGGAGAAAGAATTTCCTGATATTAATTTTCACTGCCCTGTTTGCTGATAGGGAAAAAAATGCTTGAATGTTTTCTGCCCTTCCAAAGCACCTTGAAGTGGAAGTTTATAACTGTTTTAAAAACTGTATTAAATTATCCTTACCTGCCAAACTCAAGGGGGGTAGGGAGGAAGAAAAAAAAAAAAAAAGACATCAATTGGAGAGAGAGTAGAAAGTATTTTGACTGAAAAATGACAAGAAGCTCTCTGAAAGCAACAACAAGCCGCAGTGATTGTTCTTGTACAAAACAAGCCCTTCTCCCCTCCACAGAAAGTTTGCTTCATTTTTCCTGTTTCAATCACCTGCCTTTCCCACAATAAAACCCTCCAAGCATCCAGAGTCTCCTGTTGAACTCTCCAGAAAGGTTTGGGTAACGGAAAGGAAGAGAGAAAAACAAAAAAATCCAGAGAGACAAAAATACGACACCAAGGTCCAGATCCTCAGAAGACCTAAAACCCGCTCTGAGGCCTGAGTTCTGCACTGGAGATGATGTTTTGATGGAGAAGCTTGCACACCCTGGCTCCTAGCTCAAATCTGGGCACGGAAAGGGATTTTCTAGGTGTTTGGGTGGTTGCAGGTTTAGTGGCTTGCCGGTGACTTCGAGGCTTTTTTTATTCCCTAATCCTATGTGAGCATTGTAGGCTGAGAGAGACATAATCCAGGCTCCTTGAATGAATCTCATGGAGTTTTGTTCTTAGACAGAAAATTAATTAGGTTAAGCAGAGATTAGAGGAGACACGCCACATGCCCGCTTGGCCCCATGCAATTGCAATTGTTTATGTGTGGGCTGGGGAAAAACGGGTTTGGGAAAAAGCAGCTGTAAAAATCAATGGGTTTCCAAAGGAAGGGAGGAAAAATACAATAATAATTTAAAAAAAGGTTTGGGGAGACGTTCTCCAAATGGCAACCCCATGGCACTGAACAGCCCTGAAGGGCCGGAGCAAAACATACCTGGATGGAGCCAGCACCCATGGAAAAGCCTAGATTCATTGGCTGTGGATGGGTCTGAGAATCTGAAGACAGAGCTTTGCTGAGCAAAGAAGGGCTGGTAGGAAGAGGATACCTTCAGACCGTAAAGGTCATCAAGATTCAGGTGGCGTTTAATAAACTGCAGTCGCAGCGGGTGGGCGGTGATGGCCCATGGGTCGTTCCTCCAGCCCTGAGGGACCAGGCCCTGCCCTGCGTGCCGGGCCCAAGCCGGGCTTGCCAAGCACGGAGCGCCGTGCCTGATTTCTGGGCTTTCTATTTTCAGCAGCTTCCGTCAGAGGTGAGGAGTTGAAAGTTGCCATGCCAACAGGGAGATTTCAGGCCCTAAAATAGGCAAAACTTGCTCCTGCAGCATGCGAGCGTGCGTGTGCTTCCTGCAAGGGAGGCAAGGACCAAGCTAGGAGGGCACAGGGGGGCTGTAAGGATCTGTCCTATGCAGGGGGAGAATGACTCCCTCGAGAAAACATCCATAGGATGCTTCCAGACTCCTTCCCTATGGGTATCTGGATAAATTAAGCAGCAGGTAGCAGACAGCAGCAGCAATGAGGGGATCCTAGTGACCACAGCATTTAAAACACCTGATTATTCCTGGGTTTATGATGATCATCACTGCTAGATGTCCTAGCCTCTGGACCCCGATAAAGAATCCCGTCCTTGGTGTGAGGCACGGAGAGCAGAGGTAAAGGGACTGGGTGGTTTAGGAGGGAGTGTGCATCTCAAAGAGATCTCACACTGTGCTCACAGGGTAACAGTGGTCCACCGTGATGTAAAAGGCTTGCAGCTCTGAGCTGGAGACACCTGAGGGCTGCATCAAGCATCCAGATGTGTCCTGCCAATCGTGGACCTGAAGCCTCCTGTGTGCAGGGCTTTTCCCCTGCTGTTCCATCTAGTTTGACCAAAAATCCCAAAATGTGGGTGTTTTGGGGTTTTTTTTTATGTTCTTTAAAACTGGGGTAGCCCCGGCAGAGATGCCTGGACCACTCAATGGAATGGTGTTGCCTCTTGTACATGCTCAGGCGACATTATTCTCCAGCCTTACAGAAGGCTGTTTAGCCATCCCTGAGAGAGGAAAAAATCAATCCTCTTCACATGCTCAGAGCCAGCCGTGTTCCCGGCCTCAACAGGTGCTGGAGCATCTCTGTGGCCACCAGAAGTGAACCCTGGCAAAGCCCAAGAGGATCCTCACCATGGGGAGATGCACCAGGCGTTTCAGCAGGGAGAAATCATAGCTCATCTTTTGTTTCCCGGGTTCTGCTGTTTTTCCTTTCTCCCTCCCTATTGTTTCTCCCCACTCACCCCTCCAGCCAGTTGCCGCTCCGCAGCCCACACTTACAAATGTAATTTCTTCTGATGTATGAATATTTCACAAGCACTCCCTCCCTGGGGACGGTGCGTGCCGAGGAGGAGGCAGCTTCTGAGGGGATGGAAATGGTAGCAAATGACAATCTTAATGAAAGATCTCTTCTCTGAGGGCATCTCTGAGTACTCCATCCTGCAAGAGCTCCCAGCTCATCAGGGTACGTCCTGCTATCCGGCTGCCTGACTTGCCTTTGGCCATGGATGGTGGATGTATAAAGAAATACAACTTGGCCTTTTCCCAGGACACTCTGCTTCATGGGTATGGAGATGTGTTGGGTCGCTCTGGTCTGAGCTCCTCATTAGACTAATGGAAATATCTTCCCTTCTGTAGATGTACAATGGGATAACCCAGAGAGTAGCATGGTGCCTCGGGTGAATTTTTGTCAACTTGATGTCCAGACAGAGGAAACCCATCGCATAATTCCCCCGTCCTAACACACAGGAGTAGCTGATAATCCAAGTGCATATCAAACCTGAACAGCAAACCAAGCATCTTCACTGTACAAATGTGCATGTGGGCTTACGTTTCCCTATACCTCTGCATCTCCGTCCCTTCCCAGTGTCCTGCCCATCTCTTCTACGTCTGTCAAGAGGGGCTGGTACCCAAGTGACATGCTTTCCTGGGTGCTTGTGACCCCCAGGCCCTCCCAAAGCCCTCCTTGATCTCTGGGTCTGCATAGGACCTCTCGCTTCCACCCCATGCGGACTCGGGATGGTGGTGTGCATCAGCACGGCCCCGTGCCTGACCCCCGCAGTACCTGTAGAGCTGTGTGTGTTTATCCCTGTGCACGCGCAGAGCTGCCTGACAGGCATCCGGCCTCCTCGGGTACCCGCATGACGTGTCTGAGCTGCATCTTCAGGGATTCACGGAGGAGCAAGCGCGGCCCATGCCGGAGCAGCGGCCACGGCGCCGTCTGTTTCTCCGACAGTGGGTGGCACTATGCAATCAAAATAGCTTTGCGTCTCCTTCATCCCACTACCATCACTCATTCTTCAGCCCGGTGGGGTTAGTGCCATGCCCCTCAGAGGGGCAGGGAGTGTGGGTTTCACGCCCACAGCATCTCCGGGAGGGGCGGGAAGCCGTACGGCAAACTGCTTCCCTAGGGAAACCAGGAATGCAGAAGTTACCCCGAAGGCCGAGTCGTGCTCTTTGCTTTTTATTTTTGTTAACTTAAGGGGCAAGGTGTCTCTGTTGGGAAAGATTTGGCATCATTTCCACTGTGTTGCCCTTCCTGCTTGCAAAACATGAAATAGTTGCTGGTCCACTTTTTCAGGATGGTGTTCATTTGTAGAACTCCCTCTCCTACAAATGACTTCAAAACACTGGGACTCTGTATTGGGACCTGCTCTAATAACAAGAGGTGTGGAACTCAAGTCGCATCTGTTGCAGTAATTTTCTCTTGGCACTTCTCATCTGTTCTCTTCTGAATGACAGAGAGATGGTGCGGTCCATGAGTCTGCAAGTGATGCTACTGGCAGGTTCATCACCAGGGGAAGGGACTCAGAAGTTTTTGCCCCTATTGCTGGGCTTGGCAGGAGCACAGAGTAATCAAACCTGTATGCAAATTATGTTCTCAAAGAAATTAATACAGTTTCTGTGATATTCTCCTGCAAACTGCCCAGCGGAGGGCTGCAGAGATGATTAAGGGCCTCCTCCCCTACGAGGAGAGGCTGAGTGAACTGTGACTGTTCAGCCTTGAGAAAAGAAGACTGAGAAGGGAGCTGATTAATGTTTATAAATATCTGAAGTGTGGGACACAGGGGGAATTGGCCAGCCCCCTTTCAGTGGTCTGTGGAGACAGGACAAGGGGCAATGGCTGTAAACTGGAGCACAGGAAGTTCCACACCAACATGGGGAAGAACTTTTTCCCAGTGAGGGTGACAGAGCCCTGGGACAGGCTGCCCAGGGGGTGTGGAGTCTCCTTCTCTGGAGACATTCAAGACCCATTTCGATGCCTATCTGTGCAATATGAGCTAGGGAGCTGCTTGGGCAGGGGGGTTGGACCCGATGATCTCTGGAGGTCCCTTCCAACCCCTACAGTGCTGTGATTAGGAAGCACTGAGCTGTATGGCAAACTGTATTTAAGAGCAGAGTGGTGTTGTTTACCTAAACCACCCCCCTGACAGGGAACAGCAGGATGCTACAGAAATAATGAGAAAACCCCCCACATGTTCATGATAAAAAAGCAGGATCTCCTGGCATCTCAAAGGAAGACTCGGGTTCAAGGTGCCCCCTGCACCAGAGCAAAATCCTGCGTGTTGTGGTGGGTGTATCCTGAACTGGAGATTCTCAGGTAAAGGCTGGGGTGTCATTTCCAAGTGATGCATCATACCAGGAGGTGTCAGTGTCTCCTGCTTCTGCCCCGTGTACTTGCCAGAGCTTTCAAGTAGGAGCTGCTCAGAGCTAGCGGCTGGGACTGGTGCTAGGAGCTGTTTGGTGGGAAGCTGCCCCTGCTTTAAACTGAGGAATGGGACTGGTTTCAACAGCAGCATGGTCCATGGAGCAAAGCAGCAATGTTTAAAGGTGTCAGGATGGAAACCACAACTTCTCTTTGGCTCTTCAAATAGGACAGGGGTACACCCACATTTGTACAAGCCCTGGTTTCACCAAAAAGGGAAATGACCCCTAGGTAGGGTGCTAGCAGCAAAACACTGCGCTCACACTTGCCTCCGGCAGCCCAAGGAAAACAGCAATGCCTTATCTCCATGGATGGTGTTTTGTCTGAGGGTCCTCCACTCTCTGCCACATCTTGGCCAGTTCAGGTTCCCCAGGGCAGATGAAGATGCGAGTGAGGAAATCAGAACACAACCATCTTCAGTGCAAAAAAGGTTGTGTGACCCTGCCCGCAGCACCTCAGGCTCAGTTTAGGGGACAGGCTGTGCCCTGCATCAGCAAGGATGTAAGCCATGCCTGGAAATAAAAGGCAAACAAAGCCATTCTGCAAACTGGAAATGTGCAATGTCCAGCTGTCACGGCTCAGCCCCAGCCCCAGCTGAGCACCACGAACTGCTTGCTCATCCCCCCATGGTGGGATGGGGAGGGGAATGGCAAGACAAATGTGGGCTGAGGTAAGGGCAGTGTACTGGGACAGTTGGGAGAGGGAAATAGCAACAACAGGACTTAGAACAGAATGTACACAGTGGTGGTAACATGGGGCACTTGACCAACCAGACACTCATCCCATACTCAGACCATTCTGGAGCCACAAGGAGATACCCCTCTCCAGTTAGCCCCCTTTCATGGTGAGCATGAGGTCCCATGGTATGGAAGACACCCTTGGCTGGCTCTGCTCACCTGTGCTGGCTCCTTGTGAAAATTAACTCCATCCTAGCTGAAACCAGGACACCTGTGATGGGGTCTGCACTGGTTCTGGCAGCTTAGGGAGACCATGCTTACGGTGGTGATATGGGACCAAGCTTTCCTCCACAGAGAGAGCATCCCCAGAACCTCAGAAGGCTATAGTCTACCTTGGAATTTTGCAGGAGCCAATCCTTCTTTCTCTTAGATGTTTGGAGGAAGCTTTGGGAAGAAGAACCATGCTTCTTTTGAAGGCCCAGACTAGAGAAAAGGAGACTTTCACAGCATTCAGAGCCCTGGTCTCTACACAAAGGGGGAGCAGAGATGGACATCAAATCCCCCTGAAGTGCAGGAAGAGGCTGGGTGAGCATACACATGGTTCATACAACATGGTGGACACTCACTGCAGACCCCAAAAGAACTGCACCAGCAAAAGACGTGACTGTGCCAGGGGAGGGCTGCTTTTTCTGCTTCCAGAGGAGACCTCTTTGGCCATGACAAAGCACATTCCAGTTCTGCAGGTGACTGCTGTCCCTATGTACTGCAGCATCCAGCCCAAGGGATAACAGCTCCCGTGATGGTGGTCCATGACTGATCCCAACCACCTTGTGCTAACAGTGCGTGTCTGTGTGTCTCCTTTCACAGCCAGACCACTGCTGATCCCAACCACCTTGTGTCCTCTTTAGCTTAAAGCAAATGACTCTTTGGGCTTTCTGCTAGCACTTTAGATTCTCTAGTGTCTATATATTAGCCATGCCTCAGTGACCAGTGGGTTTACATTAGCCCACCCCCCAGCTAGGGGCTGGCTCAGCCTGGCTGCTGATGGCGATGCCGTATGTTCTCATTTAGCTCCAGCAAGGTTCATCTTCATGGGAGCAGATGGGAAAACAAGGGGCTCTTGTCCCAGCGGGGGTGTCTGGGTGTGAGAAAACACCAGTTTCCCCAAGGCACACTGCTGTTGTGCATCTCAGCATCCAGACCAGCAAAGGCCTCCACACAAGGCCAGCCCCTCTCCTCCCTTTTGCCAAGGCCCTGGGGCTCAGGCGTGTGAACGACGTGGGCCAGACCTTCGCCCTCTCCTTCACAGTATCTGCTCTGCGTGGATGGATGGTTCTCAGTCGCAGTGGATCACCAGGTGACAACATCTGCTGCCATGGGAGTTGCTGTTGGTGTGGTGCAGTTTTTCTATTTGCTGGTAAAAAAGCCAAACTCTGCCCTCACAGTGAAATCTGTGAGGTTTTCTCAGAAAACCAGGCGAGGTAACCAAGGTCCTCCTCCCTATGCCTGAGCCGGAGGGGCCAGTTTCTTCTAACATCAGCCTCACCAAGAAGATTCTTCCTCCAATGGGAGCAGAAACTCATTGCCCAGGAGCTCTCCCCACCGTTCCCTCCCCATACAGCATATGTCCCAGTTCCTTACCCTTTTGGTGGCAAAACTAAATTCTGCCTACACAGCTGGGAAATGCCTAGCTTCGCCCAGACTTGTGCCTGACTGATACCCACACAAGCTGCAATGCTCAGAAAGCCCTCAGGCTGAAGCCCTTGGCTTCGACCTGTCCACCCACCTTTGCTCTCCATCAGTCCTCTTCATGTTGAGTGTGGGACTTATGGTGAAGGTGGAGGATTCCCAGCCCTGGCCTGAAGGACTTACCATCAACAAGATACCCTTCGTGAAATTACTTCTGCCAAGGTCATTTAGTGAGATGTGTTTTGCCATGGTTTATCTTGGTTGGAGGCCTCAGGAGGGACTGATGGGAGGTTTGCTCCAACGGGGCCAGAGTCTCACCCATGAGCTGGAGACTTTCAGAAGTGGCTTTGGCTTTTCTCAAATTAGGCTGCTTGTGACTCACAAACTTGTGTGTTGCTTTCAGATGAGAGAGAGATAGAAGAAAGAGTAGATAGGCAGACTGGTGCAGGTTTCATCCCAGACTTTGCTAATTGCTGCAGCAGAAATGTTGCTAGTGGGCTTTTGACAGGCCATTCCTGCCTGCTCCTCAGCTAGCCCTTCCCTGGGAGCAGAAAATGAGGGGATTTAATTTCCTCACCAGAACCAAATCACTGTGCTAGGAAGGTGAAATGACCCTTCCTGCTTGTCCGCTGTGGGGGCCTGACAAGCACATGTCAATCATGCGGGGCTCTATCATGCAGGCTCTCCATGTGGCTGGGGGACCTCCAGATTTGTCCTAAACCTCTTTGCCACAATCCATAACCTTTCCCACCAGCCTTCCTATCTGCCTGAGTTCTGGAGGAGGAAACTGTGCACAGTAACCAGCCACGGGGACAGCTAAGGATGGAGTCAGCAGCAAGAGGTTGGGTAAAACTCTCCTGCTTCCCTTTCACGCTGGATACCTGCTTCACAAATGGAGGGCTAAGAGCTCCCAGGGAATCCTTCCTGAATGTACACGAGGCTAAGGGGGAATTGCTGCATTCCTGCTGGCTACGGGAGAGCTGAGGTTGCAGTTACAGACCTGCCTGCAACACTTTAATTATCAGAAACTTGAATTTCACCATATGTATTCAGAAATAAAAGGTGTATTTGCCAGTGAAGCTTCTGGTACGATGACAAGAGAAGCTCCTAAATATTTGTGGGGTTTTCACTTTTGGAATGGATTATCTGGTGTTAATCTAGGCATGTATTTTGGAGTTCTCCCACCAGCAGCTGGAATTGTTTTCCCTAGAGCCCAGGTCCTGGGGAAGGGCTTAAGGTCCCGAATAAAACATCTCCCTGTTTCAGAGTCGGAGGTGCATACCCTAGGTGTGTGCATGTACCCTCACACAAGCCAACACATCCCTCCTTATTTATCTGGTTCAGCCTCTTGTGGAAGACTTCTTCCAGATTCTGTGCATTTTCGGGGCGATCACTCCAAATGTAATTACCCAGCCCTGCTAAAACTGTGTAAATGGGATTAGCCAATGCAATTATCCAATAACAGAGACGGTCTAAAAATTAAAAGCAGGAGAAAGACAAAGGGGGGGGGGGAAAGGAAAATTGAGGCATTTGCAGTTTACTTTTTGGGATTATTTTTCCTGTTTGACAGTGTGGAGGGAGCAACCCTCCAAGGCTAGAAAAAGATTGGTTTCAAAGTGGAAAAAAACAAACTTGCTTTATCATCAGAATTTATTCCTTGAAAACAGTTGTCTGGGTGAAACTGCTGACCCAAGGAAGATTTTTTGCTGTCTTCCCTGTGGTCCTCTTTAGTCGCCTGGAGGCACATGAGAGATGGCGTCGCCTTGTTCCACATGAGCAGGATCAACAGTGGTCAATGTCCTACAGAGAAGAATGCATCTGGAACCTGCTGGTGCTGGCTGGTGATGCTCTCCCATGAAAGACGCTGAGCCTCGGTGAGTTCCTTGTGTTTCTGGGGCAATCGTTTAGGGGTGAAGCAGGAACCTTGCTCTGGGTCTGCAGCCAAATGCTGTGCCATGCACAGAAGCATCTCAAAGGCTTGCGTACTTCTTTACCCAAATAGTCCTTCCAAAAAAACATCCAGTGCTCAGTGCCTTGGTCTTCACTGACAGGCCCTGAGGCTGAGGGCTTTTGGAAAACCCAGTCCCTTCCCTCACATTCGGTTCTTCGCCATTCTCTGTGCCATGTGAACATTAGACCTCCACACACCAAAGCAACACGACTCTCCCAGCTCCGTAATGGAGGTTATAAGCCAGCTGGACAAGTCGAGGCTTACTTCTATGCATTCACTTTTCATTATTCATTTGACTAATCAAGCAAGAAACCCAGGTCGTAAATTAATATGATTAAAGCAAATGAAGCAGTGTAGAGTACAGCCTTAACTGTGCAGATCATAGGTCACTCCATCTGTACTTGTTTGCTTAGCCCACTCTGGACAAAGTCCTAGCAGGTTTTGAGCATTTAATTGTCAACTCTTCATTTTTTATGGTTCACCGCTTGCAAGCCCACAGATTGTGCAGGCATTGAGAGACAAAGGGCCAAATCCTGCCCCATGCTGCCCCGCTGGGAATAAACTGAATCAACAGGATGAGTGAGCGTGCCACTGAGGGTGGGACGTGGCTGTGCCCAGCCACTTGTGCTGTACTTTGGATTGAGCAGAAGTAAGGAGGCAGCACTGAGGAATTTCCTACCTTGCAAGACTCATGGTACTGACATCCTGTCCCCTCAGTATTGTGTTTTCAGCTCAGGCTGGATCTCACAATTTGCCCTGAAACCTTCCTCTGGCTGTTTCCAGCTGGGGGCAAGGGGCAGCCAGTCTCCTGTCACGGGGCTCCTGGCCATAGCTTATCCTTGTGCAGGTCCTGGGGTACCCTGGCTGCTCCCTTGTCTTTCTGCTCAGCACCAGATCATTAGGGGACTGAGTACCACCCAGTCACTGTTTGCATAATTGTGCTGCAGCACTGGAGGTATCTGAGCTCTTCCTGGCAGCACACGTGGTCCCTTGGAAGAGAATTTATAAGAACCCAATTGTTTAATTTTGGGGAGGGAAATCAAGAAGTTCAAAGTGACCTACACTCCTGTCTCGACCGCGTGTCTCCTGGCCATGCTGGGGTGAAAATATCACAAGGCTTTTGCAGGCAGATATCCGACCCCTTCATTAGTCAGGCCCAGCCAAACATCTCCTTGCCTGCCTCATTAAGAGCTGTGACCCCTGCACAGGTAAGTTGGGATTCGGGATGGATACAGGGAAGGGCAAACTCCAAACACCATTTTTTTTCTGTGCCCCGAGGGCGTAGGTGAGGGAGTGCATCTGCTAGCTTGAAGTGGATATTGTTACTGGAATTTGGGATTCCTTTCGGATTAAGCATCAGGCAGCTCTCACAAGGCTCCACTTAACCGACATGTCTGAGCTCTGCCTGAAAATTTGATTTCCCTGTTATTACTTCTAAAGCCATGTTTGCCTCTCCTCTCTCTTCGGATTCTTTGCATCCTGGCCAGTTGTAACATGTGCTTCCCTGTTATGTTCTTCAGATGTAGTGCCCTGTTTTTACTTGAACAATATAAGTCTCTGAGCTCTTTTCTCCCCCCTTTCTCAGTATTGGGCCCTTCCCCAAATTCCTGGCACAGGCAGTTTGTTTTCTATGGTTTTGCTTCAGCTAAGCTTGGTTATTGAATGCGCTTTCTTCTTTCCAAAGAGTGTCCTGGTCCAGCCCCTGGGCTGTTTTTCCAATACAGTATGTGTTTCCATGTCTTTCCTCTCCTCCACTCCAAGAAGATTTATTTTTTAGCAGCAGCCTTTTACATCTCTACTTCTGGCACATTTTCTAAGGACACGAGGTGTATTTCATAGTGCTCTGTGCGGGCATGCATATGTCTACCTATTAATTCCCTCATAACTTGAACCCGTTGGCCAAATATTATGAAGTTGAACAGCGAGTTAGGGGGCTCAAAGGTTTCAGGTTCTGAAAAGTCCTGAATATCTGTGAGTAAGCAGACAAGGGAGATGTCAACCAAAAGGCAGAATAGATTCTGGAGGATGGGGGCATGGGAAGGAAGCTAAAAAATACGACCAAAGGGCTCCAGATCCAAAGACAAATGAAGAACATGCACTTAGTTGTCTTTTAAAACCCATGATTTTTCAACCATAAATCTCATGGTTTTTGAGAGACCAGGCTCATGACTGTTAAACCCTTGGGTATGAAAGCAGTGATTCTGATGTCTCCTTGTACCCAGGAGTTGTCAATAGACCATTGCAACCCCACAAGGGTTGCCTTGCCTTGCCTCTCTTTCATGCCGGTTCCTTGTCAAGCTATTCCTAGAGGCAAAAAAGCAATGCTCCCAGCCTGGAGTGATCCAATTGCCTCTAAATATGTGAATCATAAAATTATGGAATCACAAATTGGCTTGGGTTGGAAGGGACCTTAAAGATCATAAAGTTCCAACCCCCCTGCCATGGGCAGGGACACCCTCACTAGACCAGGCTGCTCAAGGCCCCAACTAACCTGGCTTTGAACCCTGCCAGGGAGGGGACAGCCACCACCTCCCTGGGCAACCTGTTCCAGTGCCTCACCACCCTCACAGTGAAGAATTTCTTCGTAAAATCCAATCTAAATCTAACCCCTGGTACAGACACAGGGAGGTGGCAACATGGGACAAAGCAAATTAAAGGGCTGGGTGTACTGGGTAACCTTGGGCAAGTCGCTTTACCTCCCCACGCCTCCACCTCTCTTCTTACCCTGCAGAAACCCCTGACATTAGGACTTTTCCCTGATGTGTCTGTACAACAACTACCACTACATCATTGTGCCCTGCAGCCAGGGACTCCTAAGAAGTGATAGTTATGGACTCAGCAATCTCATTCAAGGGCCTCGGGATCAGCATCACCTTAGAGAGCAAAGGGGATAGCCTGGCTTGTAGGAGGCGTTTCTCAGGGGCCTTGTTCCTTGGATGGGTGCCCCTTGGCTAGGGTTTGTCTCACAGGCACTCTTCCCAAACAGCTCCAAGGACAGAAAAAGCTGAGGTGGGGAAAAGGAAAGAAAATAGAAGAGCAAGAGGGAAAAGATGACAGAAATTAAGGGAAAAAATGCAGGAGAGGACTCTCTTGCCCATCAGAACAGGTAGCTGCTGACTCAGGGCAAAATATCCCCATCTGAAGACCAAAAATCTCCCCTAGCCCCAGCCTCCTTCACAAGCAGCCGGCGTGGAGTAGGTCAGCATTGCTCTCCGCTGAGGAGCACAGCTGAAAACAGCCACATTTTCCCCCTTTAGGAGCTCAAGTCCCTCCCCATGAGGTCAGATACCTCACGCAGAGCTTCTCCAGGGTGCACATTTACCTTCCTTCCTAAGGGTATGTTGCCACGACATGGGTGTTTTACCTACAGCTCCCGCATGAAGAAACCCCCTTAGCTGTAACCCAGCTTCTCCCTCCCTGCAGACAGCTATTTACAGGATTTCAATGGGTCGGTCTGAAACGGCTCCATGTCCAGAACCACCACTGCCAAAGGAAGGAGACGGGGGTCTTTGCAAAGGGCTTTAATAATCTTCCCGTTGCTCTGGCTGGCAGCTTTTGGCATGCGTCCCACATTCTTCAGTAGCCCTTTCCTTAGCAATGAATAGGCTTTTAGCACACTCTCATAATGGTTTCTTTTCCTGTGGCACTCAGAGAAAGCTTTCAGCCTGCTCCAGCTGCCGCCTCTGCTGCTTCTCCTTCTCCACCAGAAAGATGCAGTGGCTCTGCTCAGCATATCCACTGCCTCTAACAGAGCCACGGTTTCACCTCTGAAAAGAGGGGGCTTATGAGCGAGGAGTGGAGGATGGCTTTGCCTCTGTTTATTTTTCTTAGACCTCCTTTGCAATCTGGGGGTTACAAGGCTGAGTTAGGACCTCTTCACACCTCCCCCCTCCACATACACACCCCCCCTCCAAGAAGCACACGTGCGCTGTGGGTCACCAGCCCAGATGCAGGATCAGGGGGCTTCAGACTTGCTCTGTGGCTGCGCTGTGCCAGAGGCTGAGCTTGCATTCCCTGATGCAGGAGGCCTTGGTTCTGATTTAAGGCAAGAGGAAAGTTCATGCTCCTCCTGCCTTGTTTTCCTCGTCCTAATTCCCAACAGGGCTGTTACTCCAAAACCTGCAGAGACAGGACTCTTACACAGCCTCAGTAGTGTGTAATTGACTTCATGGGTATGTTGTTGTTGTTTTTTTCTCCTGGATTTTATAATGATGCTACTTAATTAGGGAGCCAAAATTGCTTTAGTTCAGGCTAATAAAAAGGCCTTTGGAGCTCCCAGGAGTTATCTCAGACACCCACATCAGCAGGTAGCCTAGACAGCTTTGAAAATTGTACAACAGATAATGTAAGCTCAGATTCTCAGAGGCTTTGAGACCAACAGGAAAAAAATACTAGGTACTTATGTACCTTTCCAGGTCTGGCTGTGGACTTAAGCAGCAAAAAAGCTCATTTTCTGTGCTGCAAACATCAGGGGAGGAAAGGGAGAGAGTGGCAATACGACACGGTCACCTCTCAAGAGTTTGAGGTTATCTTTGCACTAGCCTGTAGCCTCATCAGGCGATTTTCTGTGCTTCCCCTTTCTCTTGACTGTTTTTTTATTGTGCTGCCCAGGAAAGCACTGCCTACACGTTTACCATTTTCCTTGTGTACACATGACTTCCCCCACATTTCCACATAGTTCTATGTATCTTTTCAGGATTAAAGAGGAAATCAACACCCACCCACACCTTTCTCTGATACCAGGACAACTACACTGTCATACACACAGAGACTTGGGACAACAGTAAACACAAGGTATGTTTTTACCTGGTTCCTAAAAAATGCACTGGGAGACGTGTCTCTGTGTCTCTATCCACGTGTCCCTCATTAACAGCTCTGGAGCCCAGCATGCAGTTTCACCAAAGAGGGGAGACCTCCCACGAGATGTGTTTCTGTCTTCATAAAAACAGGCAGGTAGGCTAAAGAGAAACCTTTGCTTCAGACCCTTGCTGAGGAGCTGAGGTTACCTCCGAGCAGAAATCCAAGGATTCTGAGAGAGACCTGCAGCCTTGCTAGGCACTGAGAGAGACCTACAGCTTCATTAGATGGGGTCTGAGCATCTCCTGGACCTGAATTCCCATCACCACAAAGGAGGGAATTGCACTCAGTGGCTGAACGGCACCCTTGGAGGACAGAGGTGAAGAAGCTGTAACACTTTGCTAAATCTGTATTTCACAGATACAGCAAGCACAGCAAGCTTTCAGTGGCTTGATACTTTACATGGGTAGTTAATACACCCACTTGGTGAATCAACCAAGTCAGAACACATCGCTGGCCAGATGCTACCTTCTGCAGAAGGTCAGATGCAGTCCTGCCTCTCACTGCCCTAGAAGAGATTTATATGGTCCCAGGGTCTTGGTATAAATGACCAGGTACTTTTCTTCAACAGTCTCCACTTCGTATACGAATCAGGCATGAACTTAATTTTTCAGGGAGGGGGGGAGGGCTGTATGCTGACCATTGGCATAAACCTTATTTTGGATAGCCACGATGATGAGGTATAGGTGTGTCAGTAACACCACATCTGACTCTCTCAGGCAAAGTGGTGCGATGCTGAAATTGCAGCCTGACAAATGGAAGTACCTGCTTTCCCCTCTGCAGTTCTAGTCCTGTTACAGCCTTACAGTGACACACACACACACACATACAGAGCAACTGCTTCTTGCTCCGGGCTCGTTTCTTTTCTGACTAATCCACGCAGAGCCATTAGGGGCCGTGTAACTACCGGCCGTGCTTGGAGCTACAGCCACAAACCTTGGCATGAAGCTGTGCTCCTGCAGAAGCGCAGCATTGAGTAGGGAAAGGGTTTCTCTGGGTGTAATGGGCTGCCTTCCTTAGCTTCTGCCTGCTGACTCTGCTGCCTTGGCTGGAGCTGGCAGGGGAGAGAGGAGTTCTATCATCAGTCCATGTCATGCTCTGCTGCTCTGGTCTCAAGGAGTACAGATGAGCCAGGAATGATGCAGAGGGTGACAAAACCATGTGCTGAGCTCTGTACAGGACTAAGAACTTCTCTTCAGTCTGAAAAAAAAAAAAGAAAAAAGATGGGATTCAAAAAAAACAGCAGATGAAAAAAAACCCCATGAGAAAAATGCATGGAAGGCATTTAAATCTGAAGGATTGTGCCTGGAAACATTGGAGCTGCAGGTTGTTGGATACTTGGAAAATATTAGCAGAAAATATCACATGTTCTTGCTTTGCTTATTCTTATGTTGTTCCTTGCCATCATGACTGTTCTTAGGATATTTTGCTGCTCTTTTTGCATGGCCCCAAGGATGTCTAAAGCTGTGGTTACTTCCCAGAGACCTGTTCAGGCCACATGTTTGCTCCCACAGCCCCTTGGCATGGCCACTGTCACACTCCTGCAGCAAGCTGGAAGACATCCTCATGGGCCAGTGGACAAAGGGCAGCCGCACGTTCCCTGGCAGCAGCTTTACCACTCCTGTTTGCTGTCGTCCCAGTTTACTGTCACCCATAATCAGGGATACTGCATTCATTGTCACACCATAATCAGGGATAAAGCGTGTAAGGATACAGACTCCCCGTGCTGCTTCTGGCCACTGAATCACAACCAGCGTCCAGAAATTGTTCATGGTTTTTTTCCTCTCCCTAGTGTAGCTTTTTACAGCATGTTCCATGCATGTGATGTAAATCAAGGCATGCTCTGCTTGTGTATTAATCTTCAAATGCCAGGCAAATCCTCAGCCGTCTTAACTTACCTGCCTCCTGCCACCGGTGAGGTGCTTTATCAACCTACAACCATGGGAAAAATCAGCAGGCACTTCTACTTGGAGCACTCTCAAGTTCTTTATTCAAGCATGTTTCCTGTAGTTGAAACCCTCTGGTCGTTTCCCTTGCTTCTTTGGTAGCAAAGCTTTACAGGGAGAGATCACACAGCTTGTTTTCAGACCAGACCAGCTTGTTTTGAAAAAGCCTGACCCTGTGTTTCCCCTTCCCAGCTAGAGGCAACGTCCCCTGCTAGGACAGGATGTCACACGTCCAAGGCCTTGAACATCTGCGCTCATTCTTGCTCTTTTCCCCTGCTCTTTCCCTGCTTCACCCTGAAGAAGGAGAAAATACAATTATTCTTGGGAGGCAGTCAGGGCCCTTCTTTTTCAGCACATACTGATTTGTTTTCCTTCATGTTTGTCAATGATGATGGTTTTGGAAGAAAGGACAACACACCTAGTTTTAAATTTATTCCTGGCTCAATACAACTTTGTTTCCAGGGCCATTCAAAGGAGCCTTAGCATAAATAAGGGAGGTGTGTGTGTTTGTGGGCATTATTCTATATTTTTAATCTTCTTGCTGGCAAAACTGCATGTGCCTTTGGCGGATAAAGTTAAATATTTACCCTAAGTCAACCATCCCTGTCTGCAGAGTTTATATTTTGTTGGAGTTTGGGCAAGCAAGCGAGATTTGCAGAATTCCTTGCCTGCCTCTGCTATTAGGAAATGCAGTCACAGAGGCCTCTTTTTTTTTAATCCTCAGAATATTTTTTATCAGGCGTGAGAACTTCCACAGCCTGGAGAGACAGTGAATCCAGGTGTGACACCGTGGTAGGACTACGTTGGGGACTGAGTGAGTTTGGTTGCTAGCCAGGGCCTTCATGCAGTGGGACCTGAGAAATATTTGGCATCACTGAGGGCCAGGAGAATTTTTTTGCCTGGTTTCAGATATTTTGAAATCAGGTCCATTCCAGTAAGTCCAGATGGCTGTGTGTGGGTGGCTGGTCCTGCATCCAGCTTGCAATGGGGTGAGCAGGTCGGTGGTACCAGGAACAGCCGAGGAACACACTTCATGTTCTTCCCAGAGGCAGGCAGAGACCATTTCTGTGGTGGGTTTGGAGTCTCTCCAAACTACTTGGCATCCCAGACCCAACAAAGTCTTTTTGCCAAGCTAAAGTCTGCATACCAAGGAAGTGCTCCAGGCCTTTCTGCCTCAGCCAGTGTGCTGTGGCTCTTCTGAGGACTTCGTATTGCCTGGTGGAAAACTAGCTGTCTCCCACATGCTTTTAATGTATTCTCCTCAGAAAATAGTCACTCGGTAACACAGCCCCCTGGGACACTGCAGGCTGCCCAGAGCATCTCTATTGGGATGTTTGGGAGCACCTTTATTCAGACTTCTCTTGAAAAACACAAATATAAACCCTAACCCCATCCTGCCTTCTTCCCTTTCTTCTTGCCCTCTCCTCCCCCCCCACCGTGACTTTTAGGCATCCGTCTTCAAAGTACTTCACATCAAAGGGGTCACAGGAGATGGGCTGATTGATGATGTCTTTCTAAGACTACAGAGTTTTTCTGTTATTTCTCCCAGGAACAGATAATAAACAGCAGCTGGACCCAAGGGAACTGCTGAAAGCTGCAGATGGCCTTGCCAGTCTTACAAAGAGGAAGATGGCATCAGGAAGACAGAGGGAAGCAGAGGTGGCACGATGAATGCTCACTGTGCTCCTGCTGCAAGCAGCTGGCATGTGGTTTCATAGGAAATGTGGCCCAAGGGCTACTACAAGCTGTGCCAAGAGGGCATGTGTCAGGTGGGAGACTCAAGGAGCTGCAAACAGCTCTTTGAAAGCTTCCCCCTCCTTCCCCAGCAAAAACACTCAAGTGCAGTTTGTTTCAGACTTTTTATTGACCTTCTTCAGGTGTGGAAAACCTTCTCCTCTGCTTCCTATGGTCTTTTCACCCTCTGAAACCGATGTCCTTGGAGCACTTCTGTGCCAACAACTTAAAATATGTTGATGTGACCTTATGAGTGATGGAGAAAACACCCATCCAATGGGTTTATTGTCATCATCAAAAACTAAGGGTGTAGCAATTGCTACTTTACTTCATG
This sequence comes from Zapornia atra, assembly GCA_013400835.1. Taxonomy (NCBI): domain Eukaryota; kingdom Metazoa; phylum Chordata; class Aves; order Gruiformes; family Rallidae; genus Zapornia; species Zapornia atra. The sequence continues at coordinate 73,476 of VZTU01012137.1, read as the reverse complement.
GGCCTTGCTCTTTATTTGTTGTCTATAGTCTATTGTGCTTGTGCTTCATGGCAGTACATAATAAAAACTGACATGTGCAGTAGGACAGAGAGATACTGTGTGGTAATGCGGAGTTTATGCAAAAATCCACTTTTTTCCTTCCCCAAAACAAAAAAAGTACAAGGCAGAAGCTCCCTTTAACACCTTCATTGCTGGCTGAGATGAGCAGCACCATGCAGTTAACTGCCCAATCTGGCTTTCCCCAGACATCACAGATGTTGCTATCCAGAGGTTTGATTTTATTACAGTGGCCACCACAAAGTTCAGAACTAGCTCCAGATGTGTATGTCCTCAGGGCCAGGGTTCATCTATATTTTGGAGGTCAGGGCGGAAAAGAAGTAGGATACAGTTCAGATGCTAGATTACATCTCCTCTGAGGAACAAAAACTCATCTTGAGATCATAATGCTGGGTGAGAATAACACCTACAGAAGTCACAGAGGGAGGAAAAGAATGTTTTTCTATGATATTGTTGCAGTCTGGTTTGGGTGAGACCTGCATTGTAAGTCGGGGTGTAGAGGGGAGGGAGGGTGTGTTACACAACAGGAATTACCTGAAATCTGGGTATCCTAAACCAATTGCCTTAGGTCTTCTCCATACTCAGTGGAGCACTCTAGATATCTCCATGGGAATTTAATCTCATCTGCCCCAGACGCACCTTTTAAAAGGGGATGACCTTCCCTGTATATCTATGGGCTTCAGAAAAAGCGAGAATTAGACATTAAATTTCCAGGTGGCTACAGCTAGATTACATAGGTCCCATCCCAAGTGTCCATCCCACTGACCTGCAGGGAAACTGTGGTAAAAGTTAACGGTAGGATGGATGAGCAGTAGGAAAAAAGAACTGTTAAGACTTTCCTCAGAGAGGTGTTGATATCAACTCCCTCAACAAAGCAGGACCTCTTCTGAGGAGAACAGCTCAAAGCGAGTCCTGTACTCTGTTGCTTGGTGCTGGAACATAGAGGGGAAGGATCTGGCTTCCTTACTCTGAGGAAATTGTTCATTCTGTTCACTGAGGCTGAAATTTCAAATACCCACCATCAAAAAATGATATCAAGCAGAATTTGTCTGGAAACCAGCAGGACCTCTTCCTTCATGGGTCAGCGGTGAAAAGTATATTGGCTGTCTCCTCACTGAAAGCAAAGGAATTTTAAAAATTTGATTTAAATGTAACTAGATTTTTTTTCCTGTGGGGTTTGGCTTTTTTGTTATTTATTTGTTGGGTTTTTTCTGTTTATGATCTTTCTGATGATTTCTGGAGGAAGCACCTGTGCAGGTGAAAGCCATCTAAGACAAAAAAATTCTTGGAGTCACAATAAGGAAAGTCAAAACCCTTAATTTAGAAGCAGCAGCAGGGTGGACATTGGAAACATGCAGACTCACTCACTGGAAAACTCCCAAGATCTACAAGTGCTGAAATGAAAACATGACACAATGGATCAGTCAACAGTTACTACTGAATAAGTCAGCAGGCTTCAGAGTTAATCACTGCAGCCATCCATGAACTCTCACAGGGTGCAGAAAAACAGTTAGCTTTGCCTAGAACGTCTTTGGGACGATGTCCATTCACACGGTGGGAGGTTCACATGCTCTGTTGTCTTCTTGGCAGAAGTTTTGTAATCGAAGATATGTTAAGGGAAGAAGGATAAATGTTTGGTTCAGTGTTTAAATCAAAAAATAGCAAGGGAATATAAAGGAGGGGAAATTGGGAATCTGAATTCTCATGGTGTCATTGACTAGGAAGCTTGACATCCCTACACCAAGGTGTTCTTCACAAAGGGTTGTCTATTACAAACCAACCTTAATACAGGTTAAAAATCATGCAGAGGGATCTACGGCTTTGGAGGTGTGCGTTCTTGCAGGTCACCTGGCTGTTCTCCTTTGCACTTCTCTGAGTCATACCCTGCAAGGACATGGAGAGATCCTCCAGGAGACGAGCCTGCTATTGGTTATAGGGTGGAAAAGGCTCTACTTTGACTCTTGCACTGGTCTCATACATGTGCTGCTACAAATGAATTTTCTCATTTTATATGTTCTTATTCATCCTTCCCAGAATTTCTCCCCTTGCTTTCCAGTTTGCATATGGGAACAGCATTTCTCTGCATCATTTGGTTTTAGAATCTTGCATCAATTGAACCAGAGAATAAAGACTTCTATTTTTAAAAAATTTATTTTATTATTTTCCCCTTTTCACTTCCCCTTTTCACCAGTAAATGGAAAGAAAAGTGTGAGACAGGGACAGAACAGCACGGAAAAAAGAAGCATGAAGTTTTCACGAGGAAAACATCAAAACATCAATTAAAACCCAATTTTAGAAATGCCTCTGATGGGGAAAGAAAGAATTATTTTGGAGGGTTAATTGTTTATTATTCACAAACCTATTTGCAAAATGAAAAATAAATTCAAAACCTATTTTAAAAGATCCACATAGCTTTTTGTTTGTTGAGGCTGGTGGAATTGAATGTCTTTGAAAGTGTTTGCAGATACTTGCTTTCCTGTTTAGTTTAGTCCCTGTTTTCTTTCTCTGCTTATCCTCATTTGGTGGAACGTTCATTCCCAGACTTCCACAAACCAAATGTTCCTCAAAGGGAAAGTTATCAGGAAAAAATAAGCACTAAGAATGTGCCTGGTATCTTGAGTCAAATTTTGGTGCAAGAGCAAGCTGTGAGTCCAGACTTTGCATCAAGCACCGAGGTGGGGGGTGGTGGTGGGTACAGCTGCTCATCACTGGCAGTGTTACCTATTTATTTGGAGACAATTTCCAGCAGCTCCAGCCATGGTGTAGAGATCTTTGGGTCCATCCACCAGGTTGGAAAGCAGAAAAGAGTCTTATTAAATCAGGATTATTGCCCCATCACACCCTGTCAGTCTCTTTAATTAGCCCAGTCTACGCGCAAAGCAAATGCGTGGCTGTTTGTTTTCACAGCGGGTTTTCTGCTAGGCTGTGCTTTGCTGATGTCAAGGGAACTAACTGAAATGAAGCCCCACTGAAATCCAAACAGAGGCCGATGCTCATGCAACTGATTCCATGAAGAAACATGACAGTACTGCACTTCTGAGGCCCGTGAGGATTTGAAAGCCCCGAGTGTCCTTTATCTGCCCCTCACATCATCTGCTCCCCAAGCACCACCTCATGTGATCAGACATGGGTTTCAGCCCAAATCCCGAAGGAAGCAGGGTTGGAGCATGTGTGTCCATGCCACCCTGCCAGTGACCAGCCCATGGACCTGCCGGCTGGCTTTGACTGAGGGGACAGGGCACACAGTCACGACCTGTCCTGGTGCAGCGGATGGCTCCTGCCTCTCCAAGATCTTCCTGGAGAGGGGAGTGGGACACTGAGGAGATGCCTGTGAGCCATGGGACACTGAGGAGAGGGACATGCTGAGTGAGTGTGTGTAACCCACAGGAACGCTAAGGGGGCATGTGCAAGCTGTGGGCATGGGCACACTGAGGGGCACACTGAGGGGATACACAAGCTGTGGGGATGCCAATGGGGTTGTGTGCAATCCATGGGGATACCGAGCAGAGGAAACGTGTGAGCCATGCTTCAGTGAGGGGACATGTATGAGCTACAGGGACACCGAGGGGGACGTTTGAACCATGGGCACGCTTAAGGAGACGCTGAGGACACATGTGACCTGTGAAGACACTGACAAGGACATACATGTGTGATCTGTGGGGAGACACATGTATTGTACTCGGCATTGGTGAGGCCTCACCTTGAGTACTGTGTTCAGTTCTGGTCTCCTCACCATAAGGACATTGAGGTCCTCGAGCTAGTCCAGAGAAGGGCAACCAGGTTGGTGAAGGGGCTGGAGGGAAAATCATATGAGGAATGGCTGAGGGAGCTGGGGATGTTTAGGCTGGAGGAGGATGAGGGGAGACCTTATCACAGCCTACAAGTACCTGAAAGGAGGGTGTAGAGAGGTGGGTGTTGGTCTCTTCAGACGGGTGACAGGACAAGGGGAAGTGGCAGGAAGCTGTGCCAGGGCAGGGTCAGATTAGATGTTAGGAAAAAAAATTTTTACTGAAAGAGTTGTCAGGGCCTGGGACACGCTGCCCAGGGAGGGGGTTGAGTCACCTTCCCTGGATGTATTTAAGAAAGGGTAAATGAGGTACTTAGGGATATGGTTTAGCATAGAACAGGAACGGTTGGACTTGATCTTAAAGGTCTTTTCCAACCTTGTAATGCTGTGATTCTGTGAGACAGTGACACGGGGAGGATGTGTTTGAGCCACAGGGACACTGAGGTGATGCTAAGGGGACGTGTGTGGCCGGGGAGACTGTTGAGCGGGTCAGGAGGGGACCTGTGTGAACCATGAGGCGCGGAGGGGCCGCGCGCGACCCGTGGGCTCATGGGCAAGGCGCGGGCAGCTCCGTGGGGGCGCGGAGGGGACGTGCGGAACCCGCGGCCCGCCATGGCGCTGAGGGGACCCGAGCCATCGGACACCCAAGCCGTCGGACACCCGAGCCGTCGGACACCCTGCCCGGCCTCCGCCAGCGGCGGCGGTGTGGGACCATCCCCCCGGGGCGGGGCCCTCTCCCCACAGGCAGGGCTGCTCCAGTCCCGCCCCCGGGCGGGCAGGCGGGGTCTGTCGGCAGGGCCGGTCTGTCAGTCGAACGGCAGGCGGTAGCGGGGAGCGAGTTGCCGCGCGAGCAGGCGGCGTGCGCGGGGAGGGAGCCGGCGTTCAGCCGCGCCGGGCAGCATGGAGGCGGCGGATGAGGAGAAGGCGGGCAACGGCCACGCAGAGGGCCCGGCGGCGGAGAAGCGGGGCGGCGGGGGCCGGCTGCGAGGCTGCCGGGGCTTCCTGCGGCGCAACGCTCTGGTGGTGCTGACCGTGTCGGGGGTGGTGGCCGGCGTGGCGCTGGGCGCCGCCGTGCGCGGCGCGGCGCTGGGCCCGGCGCAGGTGGCCTACCTGGCCTTCCCAGGGGAGCTGCTGCNGATGCTGCGCATGGTGATCCTGCCGCTGGTGGTCTGCAGCCTGGTGTCGGGAGCCGCCAGCCTGGACACCCGCTCGCTCGGCCGCCTGGGAGGCATCGCCGTCGCCTATTTCCTAGGCACCACGCTGCTGGCCTCCGGCCTCGCCGTCGCCCTCGGCTTCATCGTCCGCC
>VZTU01012137.1:14668-68305 GCA_013400835.1 Zapornia atra | reverse complement strand
GCCCTGGCGCCGGCGCCTCCGCCCTCAACGCCCCCGGGCTGGGGCTGCCAGGCGCTATGCCCCCTAGCAAGGAGACGGTGGACTCCTTCCTCGACCTCGTCAGGTGAGGCCGCTCCTCTCCCCTCCATCCCCTCCCTGCTTCCTGCCCTCCCCGCCGCAGCCGAAGGATGATGACAGACTTGACGATGTTGCACGCTGCGGCCAGAGGCAGGGGAAGCCCTCCCTTTCCCCCTCCCCCTCCTTTTTCTTTTAAGCATCCTCCTCATTCATCTTCTCGTTCTCCTCCCCCTCCTCGCTTCTCCAGAGGCATCACTTTCTGCCCCGGCTCCCGCAGCCCGGTCGAGTGTAGTGCTGTGTGATGCTCTACCTCTCCCTCCTTTATTTTTAATTTTGGCTGGGTGGCTGAGAGGATGAGTTGAGGCGTGCTCGGAGTTCTGGGTGCCTGGGCCCGTTTTTGGTCCCGCCTGGAGGGAGACCTTGCCTCGGTGCTTTGCATCGGGCTTGCCTCTCTCTCGGTGCTTGCCTCGGGGCAGGCATGGCCTTGCTTGGCACCTTCCCCTGCCCACTGCCTGTCGTCGCTTGTCCCCCGCGGGCAAGGCAGGGCAGGGCAGCTCTTCCCATCCCTCGCACGCATCTTTTTCTTTTATTCTCTCACTCTTTACTCAGTTTGCTCACAAAAATGCCAACCTGCCTCTTAAAGTCACTCCTGTAGGTGCAGGCGTGGAAGCACTACCCTATGTTTCCATTGAGGACATACCCTAAACTTAGGCTGGCATGAGGACACCCTGTGTGTTCGTGAGCTTCCCATCCCACCTCTGTATCTTGCAAAGACAAGTCTCAAGGCTTCTGCTTCTGACCAGATCATAATCTTTTTGTTTTATTTGTATTCCTCCTTGGAAAGTTTTGGGCTTCACCTTTTTTCTCCGCTGCTGCCACCCCCCCCCCGCCTCTCCCCCCCATAGTCCATGCCCTGTTGAGATGTGTCCGACTCTTTAAATAAGAGAGGAACACTTACACAAAGGAGACAAACATCCAGACAGCTTTTTGAGTATCAGATGTCCAGCTGCAGCTTCTTGTGCTTTGATGAATCTTGGTACAGAATCACAGGTGTGGGTTTTTTTATCCCAGGTCTGGCTCTGCCACTTTATCAGACCTGTTGGACAGTTGTGGAAAAGTGTGTTACAGGCACCTGAGAAAAGCAGTGGAATAAAGGAAAGCTGGGGAGCAGCAGCTGGGTCTCTCCCAGTGAGCGTAGGGGAGGGAGTGATGGGAAGTGATAGCACATCAACTGAGAGTGTGGAGGTTTGCCGAAACACTGGGAGATGGACAGCGTTGGAGGTGGTAGATGTTGTTACCAAGATGCAAACAGAAGAGTAAGGGAGGTGACCTGTGTACCAGCAAAGCGGCTGGAGAGTTGTACTTAGCAGATATCTTGGTAATTGCAAAGCTGAGGCCTGGGTGGGGGGTGGGGGTGAGGGCTTTTATTGAGATAGTTTGCTTTGGTTTTAGGAGTGCAGTTTTTCAGCTGAGAGACTTTTCCCCTGCGTCGGGGTAAACCAGTGCAGTAACAAAGGTTAAAAGAGTTTATTAAAAAACCCCGAACAGGCAACAGAAAAACTCCAACCCAAAACTGTAGTTACAAATCCATGTTAATGTCCTTCTCTCCCCTAGAGAGAAGTATGTTCTCTTTGGACACCAAGTAAGCCTGGTTTGTCTCATTGACAACTGTGTACTTGGCGTCCTCAGCCCACCTCTCTCAAGGACCAGCAATTGAGAGGACCTCTCTCAAGGACCGGCAAATCCTGACAGAGCACTCCAAGTAATAACAGGACAGCAAGAGTAGGTGGGTGGCTGTGAAGGTGACACAGAGTTGAATGGAAGTGTAGGCAGGTGAAGGAAAATTACAAAAGGAGTGAGCACAACTGGGAGAGTTGGGAAAATGCCTGTAGCGGTGGCTGGCCCCAGTGCACCTCAACGTGCCTGCTGTAGCTGGTATTTCATTCCTGGGTCACCACACAGAGTAGGATGTAGCAGAGAAACTGGGCAGGGATGCTCCTCCAGTGAGCTTCAGGTCGTGGGTAACATCTGTGGAGCTGGCAGCAGAAAACTGCTTCTTGCTGTGGTCTGTCAGTGCAGGTGGAGAGTTCATCTTCAAAGGGGTTGTAATCATGGTGGGATTGAGTCCTTAACTTCAAAGTAATGCTCATGAGACTTGGGTAAAGCAGGCATGCTGCAGAAGAGCTTCCTTCTGAGAAGTGAGAGGTCGGGGGCTTTCCCCCAGTGCGTGTACAGTGGGCTGTGAATTCAGCTTTTTCTTGCAAGGGCAGCTGCAGCTGTGTTGTTGGGCAGTCCAGTCGTCTGGCAATGATAGCAATATCCAGTCTGGAAAAGATGTGTTTGGACATGGCCATCACTAGAACTCCCAGTCTTAGCACAAATTCCCAATAGATCCAGGGATGGAGTGAGCTATAGGATTTTCTGGAAATAGTTATCTCTCTCCCTCCAATTGTTATTAATATTTATTATTTTATTATTTGTTGTTTACTATTTGCAAACTGTTCTTGAAAATGTGGGTGTTCAGGTTTGAGCATTGATCTTGGTCCCTGCTGTGGTGGGAAGCACCAGAGTAACTTCATCTTCCTGGAGTTCGGAGGGCTGGAACCGTTGCCTTTGGTGTGGGTGGGTGTTGCAGCATCCTGCTCTTTGCTTTTCCTTTTCTCTGCCATGAAACTTTGTATTAGATGCAAGAAAACTTTGTTTTCAAGTGTGTCACAAGACTGGAGGTGTCCTTCAAGGCTTCACTGCTGGCTTGCAGACAAAAGGCAAAAAGGAGACACACATGGGTGCCCCTACAGCAGCGAAAGCAGATGTAAAACAAAGGTGATGAGGAAGATATAGCAAAGAGGAAATCACAGCTGTTGAGTCAGTGTGGGCCATGGCTTCTGCAGGGATAGCATAGGGTGTCCTTTCCAGGATGCAGACCCCTTCTGCTTTTGGGAAGTGTATTAGTTAATGACCAAAGATGCTGCTTTCCACTGTCGCACATTGTCTGGAGGCCTGCTTAATTCTCAGTTGTGGTTTTCCATCTCCAAGTCTAAACCTTCCACACAAACACCCATACATGACTTCTGGAAAAAGAGATTTACCTTGGGCTTTGGTTCCAAACGAATGATGACTCACTGGTGAACTGAAAGGTTGGCTCTCTCTTGTTTTGTCCATTGTCCATAATCTCCAGGTCTAATTTACCTGCTTTCCTCTGGCTGGAGGTGCCAGAGCTCCCATCTATTTTTCCTTGTGGCAAGTACAGGAGGCTGTACCTAGCCAGAGCTTAGGCATGATGTTCTCTGTCCCAGGACACAGGGTGGGACAGCAGAGCTTATCCTGAAGGGACCTTTGTGCACCACAACAGGGATGCTGATGGCTCATCTCATTTCAGCTCAATCATGCCAGCAGATCTTTGGCCATGCTCATCCTTTGGGGTCCTTTGGGACAGGGAAGGGCTGCAGCTCAGTGATCATTCAAGAGTTCAGAGGTGCTTCCACAAGGCTGGTGGCTTAAAAAAACCCAAACAAAATGCAGAAAAGTGGGGTGTGGTCTGAACCCAAGGGGTGACCTTCAGCTTCCTTAATTCCGCCCTGTGTCAGTGAAGAGAGACAGGCTTCTCCAGAGCCCCTAGTTCAGGATCTTAGATTAAGCCAGGCACACTTTTACTCCATGTGGTCTTAGCTGAAAGTGGACCTTGTGAACATCAGAGCATCTGGCATGGAGAGCAGATAGAGTACCGACTAGGCGAGTGCTGAGTGCCAGCAGGATGTGAGAGGAGTGAAGGGAAATGTTATAATTTCTGCTTTCCTCCCTTACTCTTTGTTGCAAAGCAAGGGAGAATGGAGAGTGCTTGTCATTTGGCTCTGAAGTGGGTAGCAGGTGGAGGAAGAGGCTATCTGTGATACAGTGGGCTCTGGGGCTCAGCACCCACTGGCTAGGTGACACTGCCAGGAGCCAGCTTGGCTTTGATTATGCCAGGCGTCTAACCAGGCAGAAAGGGGTGAGGATGAGAGACGTGGTGTGACAAGGAGGTGACTCCAGCCACCAGCTAATGCAGCCCACCTATAGCTGGAAAGCGTTTGAAACAGGAGGATCAAGTGTTTTGCAAGAATCTATTGATTTGTTAACACTTTTGATGGGCAATTGTCAAGACTGAATGTTTCGATAAGGTCAGAGTTTTGTTTTAGCTCTGATTTATATTTGCTGATACGACAAAATGAAAACAGTTTCACAGGAACCTATTGATCCTGTCAAAATTTCCAACGGTGGGTGAACCTGGCATTTCATTTCAGTGAGGTCAGTGCTTTGCTGTAATTTTATACAAAAGATTTAAATCAGAAAATCTCGCTCATCAAAAAGGAACGTTTAAACAAAATATTTTACAATATTTTTTTAGTGGAAAAAAAGATCTGGAACAGGCTTTTTTTTGCCCAGCTTTGGGATGAAAACATGTTTTGAAACTGTGGACTTGGCTTTAGGAAGGGAATTCTGGTTTTAATCCAGCTCTAGCTGTATTAGTCTGGGGATGGAAGGAGGTAGTAGAATCATCAGCTTTTGATGATTTTGAATGGTACGCAGAGGTCCAGGTGCCTGCCCGGAGCAGTAGAGTCAGGGTTTTCATGGGCTGCAAGGCAAGTCTGCAAAAGCATTTCTAAATTTTATTGCTCCTCACTGCCTTTTCTGTCTCTCTGCCAGAGGTTACCAGATGTGCTGCCAAAGGGAGTACCCACAGTGCCATCAGCAAGCCCCTGTGATGGCTCCAAAGGGAGCCGGCCAGAGGGAAACCAGCTTGAGCTTGGGTGTGGGGAGAAGCATGGGTCGCGTTCAGCTGGCTGGGCTGAGGAGCAGATGGCCAGGTTGGACTGTGGGGTCACTCACGCTGTGACCCCCGCATGGGCACCAGTCGCTCCAGTAGCACTTGTCTCTTACAGCCTTGTTCATCCCAGTGAGTCACCCAAAAGCAGCAGCTGTGAAGGCTGTCTCTGAAATACCAACCTGGAAAGAGAGCAAAACCTGACTTTTAGGCGAGGAGGGGGATGTGCCACTGCTACTGTAGTGATGGCTAGAATAAGAAGTGGCTGGGGAACAGCTGCAGTTACGCTAACGGCTTGTCCCTGAGATAGGCTAACCACTGGGTTTCATAGTGCTTAACTCTGGGTGCCCTCAGAAAACAGGGAAGCAGTAATGTCCACCTCTGCCTGCGTCATTTTCCAAGCCTGGATCCTCTCTTGAAGTACAGGGATTGCTGACTGGTCTTTAGAGGAACAGCTCAACATTTTCACTCACGTGCCAGCACTGGTGGGCATTTTTTTAGGAAGCCTCTGAACATTTCTGCTCCTTGAGTTCTGTATTTTCATTACCTTTTACTACCGACTTCCCCCTAGTTCTGTTTTATTTTCCAATTAAAAAAAGATGCAGACTGGACTGTTAAGGCAAAAAAGTATCATATATTTGCTACAAGTAAAAACTTTTCCTCTGTGTTAAAGCAAATGCATACACTCACAAATATGTGTCTGTCCAGGGCCCGTATTGTACACCTGTGTATGTAGCAAGAAGCAGATGGGAAACATTGCTGTGTGCTACTGAATGAAAATCTTGGGACAGTAAGAAAAGGGAAGGTACTGGAGCAATCCAAACTGGGCTCTGATGGGTTGTCACAGATGGCAATAAAGTTGCTGTCAGTGGACTGCTACTGTTGAAAACACTTCATTGGAAAAAAAAAAACCCAACAACCAAGCCAGGAGATAATGCAACACAGAGTATTTTTTTCTAGGCTTCCTCACAAAAATATGTTTTCCAGCAGCAAAGTTTGTTGGCATTGGATGTGGAACCTTTTTGTAAAAGCAGTGCAAGAAGAAGGTGTAGTATTTTCGGGTTTCGTTCTGCTTGCCTGGATTTCCCATCACCGTTTTGCTGCCAGAGCAAAGTTGGTTGCAGAGCTCTAGCAAAATAATAGTTTAGAAACAGTTATTAATAATAACCCCTTACACAAGTGATGAAAGAGTTCCTGTGCCATCCTTATCCCACCAGTGGAAAGATGGAAGAGAGGAATTTGCCCATAATACCAAAATTGAGAAAGATGGGAGCTACAGCCTCTTTTTGTCCAGGTTTCTTAAAGTGACCCAGGATTCCCAGTAGCAGATGCTGCAGCTGAACTAAGATTTCTGTTAGAACAAAAATACCGTCAGAGCTTCCTGGTAAAATTGGTTAGGCCAGTAATGGTCCCCTCTTGCCTGGCAGGGAGCTGCTTTTCATTGGAGAAAAGGAAAAAGCTGCGTTTATTCAGCTGTGTACGGGGAGATGGTGTGATAAGTACAGTACTCAAACAAAAAGTACTCAGATCCCGAAACTCCCGTCCTTGGTGCTGCCCCTCTCTGGTTCCTGTTTTAAGAGGATCTGAGAAGGGTGCTTTCTCACACTGTGTCGTGCAGGTACATGGAGGTTTCCTAGCTCAGCCCAGCTGCTGCTCCAGCCCCAGGACGCAGCTGTCACCCCTAACAGCTGTCCAATCGTTTTCTGATTTTTTTTTTTTTTTGGAGGGGGGGGTCGGTGTGGGAAGCTGTCTCTCTGCAGCAGGGAGAGACATTTCTGTCTGGTGCATGGCAAGGGGAGTAAAGGCTCTACCACAAGGGCGGTTGGATCCATGTGTGGATAAACCATCCCTTTCTGTGGAGTGAGGTCACAGCTGCAGTGAAGTACCTGGGTGCACACAGAATGTTTGTCCCTGTGCCATAATGTCCTGCATCACCAGCAACAGCAAGTTTTGTCTTTCTGCATCACGACACCGATGCTGCCTGATCCCAGACCCCTGTGCCGGGCTCCTTATCACCCAGGCTCATGGTTCCCTCAGCAGTGTGCTCTTGCAATAGCCCGTATCTGCTTCAAAAAGGCAACCGTGTTCTCTAGCACGGGGCATAGCAGTGGCAGGGCCAGGGCAATTGGAAATGGCAGCAATAGTCAGGAATCTGGTGATACAATTGTGGTGATTTCTTTAAACTCTGCTATGGGCTTTTGAAGCTAAAAAAGCCTTCTCAAGAACTAGTCCATGTGGAAAAAATGACTGACAGAAAAAAAATTACATTTAATTTGCATGCCCAATTACCCAGCTCATCAGCTTTCCTGCTCACTGGTTCACCCAGGCAGGAGGGGTGTTTGCGCTGCTCCGCTCGGGCTTGGGGTCACGGCAGTGCTGGCTTGCAGGGACAGCGCTGGGTCTGGGTCTCTGCGGTGGGTGAACTTTGCCTCGCTGCGCCTGATGAGCAGAGCCCGCAGGCACGAGCACATGATGAGCTCGGGCAGGTCACCAGCCAGCTTTTGGCTCTCCCTGGAGCACGCAGCATCCCCACCTGTTTGGCTTTTTGGCATTACTGTGGTGTTCTTGCACAAATCTGTCTTAAGGTAAAAACCTGTGGTCTGGCCCACATGTAATTAAAGCTTAATTTAATTTGCACGCTGACTGATCCTAGGTGAACAGTGAGCGTAGTCTGTACAGAACTCTAAGATAAGCCATTTATTTGTTGGTTGCTTTTTATGACCTGATGCTCTTTGTTCTTAAGCTTCAGGGTTTGAAACAAAGAGGAGCAAAACATTATTTTATGCGTTGTTGGGACTTTGCAGTCAGGTGTACTTAGAACTTGGATCGAACAAAACACACAGCTCCTTCTGAGCTGCTAAATTTAAGATCCACGTTTTTCTTTTTACTTGGTGAATTATCAGAAATGCTCTTTGCTGTCCTCAGAGTCGAGTCCTGCAGCCAGTCCTCCAGCAATAAATGCTGGTATTTGAATAGTTTTAATGCTGTTGACATTTGAAGCAAGAACCTGCCCCTTGCCATGCTGTAGCAGGGCTGCTGGCATCACTCAAGTATGTGCTTTAAGTACATGCTTGGAGTTAAGTTAGTGTTTAATTACTGAGGCCCATGCCTGACATACTGTGTAAATTATGGACGCTTTGGTTTCTTGGCCACATTTAAACATCGGAGAACCATGTTGTTTGGGCTTTAGAATTGCTTCCTTTGGCTTTGTTTCATCAGGATGGAAAAGTTGATTTAAAAAAGAAAAAGTAGCTTGATTTTTGGTTGGTTTTCAGTCTTTTATTCTCTTTCCTCCTTCATAATCCAGTCAATTGTCAATTTTTAATTTTTTTTTTTTTAAATAAAATCCTGCTATGAAAAGTTGAAAAGAAATATCCTTCTTCTCACAATAGCATGTTTGTTTTGTTTTTCTGGGCTTTTTTTGTTGGGGTTTTTTGTTGTGGTTAAAGCTGAGTGCTGAGCCTGGCCCATCTGTATATTCTATATGGTGTTTTACTCCTGATAAAAGTAAGTTTGCTTTTACTTTGCATGAGGTTTTTATCCACCGGAGAGTTCCATCTGTGCAAGGATTTACATGTGTTAGCTGTTCCTCTGATCTTACTTGACCAGTTCTTAAGCATCTTTGCACACTTGGAGCTTGCTCTCATACTTTCACAGAATCACAAGGTGATTTCAGACAGAGATGTATTGTCAAATTGTAAGGAGAAGAAGTTGCTGTTTCTTTCATGCTCTGTGGAACGTGGATTCTAGAGCCACATTATTCTGAGAGCAATCTGGCTTTTGCAGCTGCCTTCTAATGCAACAGAGAGAGAGGCTGAGGGAGTTCACAGCAGCCGCTTGTTTGATGAAGGTCCATGGACTTCACGTTGCTGTCAAGGCTGTGGGAAAAGCCTCACTGTGCAGCAGGATAACAGGAGCTATGCAATGGAAAAGCCCGAAGCCCTGATCTGTGCCATGCCTCAGTCTCCCTCTTGCTTCCCAAGGTTTGACTCTGCTGCTCCGTTTCTTGCCCCCCTGGCTTGGATTTGCACTTTCCATGTCATTTGTGGGGCAACCACAACTGAAAGCCTGGTTTAAAATCATGTTTGCCGGGGTAGCTCCAGCAAAAACTGGTGGGGGGATGGATAGCAGGGCACAGCCTGGAGGGAGCTGCAGCTTCCCCTCAGCAGCACGAGGACCAAAGGCTAAGGAGCAGCTGCCCAAATGTTTTCTGCCACAGTTAACTGGCTCTGGGTAAGGTCCGTTGTTTCTGTACTGTAAGAGTTCTTGTGCCTCCTTGATGCATTTGACTGGCAATTCATACCCCTAACCTTCCTGCCCTCACCAGCTAGGGTCCTGTTGTGACCCCAGAGATCAGCTTTTATTCCTATTTTGCTTTCTGACACAGCAGAAAAAGCTGCCATTTGGCTTGGGGAACACGCGCTCTTTGCCCACCAAAAGGGGGAAAGGAAGTGTAGCATTAAAAACAACTATAAAATACAAGAAGTGACTTTTCCTTACATGGTCCAGTTAACCATATTTACTGTCCTTGCTGGTTCATAGATGCACTTACTCCCCAGGTGCCCCGTAGAAGTGTGTGTCACTTTGCTATCCTCTCTGCACAAACCTGAAGCTGGATTTGCATCTCTCTATGACGACACTTCCAAATTCAGATGTTGCAACTTTTCAGATGAGTTGCCCCTACTTTTGCCTTTAGTCCTTGCAGGCAACTCTGGCCCGTGATACTGTTCTGCTTTACCTCAGTGTTCAGGGAAGCTGACCTTGTTGTGTTGAAGGGTTAAGCCGTTCTTCTAAGTGGATTTTGCTGATGGGATTGTCCTTCATGTTGATGCTGTGAGAAAAGTGTAATCACATGAGTAATGTTAAAAATCTTACTGAGCCTGCGGGCCATAAGCTCTTGCTGCAGCTGGTGTGGCTAAGGCAGTTTCTGTAGCCACTGGCTGATGGGTGTGTATAACTAGCATTAGTTACACATTAGTTATTAGTTATAACTGCCTGATTGCCTCTGGTGTCCCATCCCAAATGGTTAGGTGTGGCAGACAAGCAGAGACCTTTTTATTGTGAGCAAAAGAAGATGGCATTCACACCGCTGGAGATGTAGCAAGACACTCAGCATTCTATGCTGCCAGAGTATCTTCTGTAGTGTGTACCTCACTAGAGCCAATACGCCTGCCTTTGCAAAAGGAATTCCGTTTCTGAGAGTAAAACACCTTCATGTGTTTGTTTTAGAAGTCTGATATGACATATTTCATTTCTTTTACAGAAACCTGTTTCCTGCAAATCTTGTTGCTGCAGCGTTCCGAACGGTAAGATATATATGCATCTGGGACATGAGCTACAGTTCACAAAGTGACTGCCTTTCTTTGAAGAAGAACTGGAAAGAGGGTGTAGAAAATACCAAAAGTTGGTTTACTAATAGTGGGTGGGGTTTTTAAAAGCACCCGATGTGGTCAGACATACGACTTCCATGGCAAATGGTTTGATCTTGAAAAATATTCCTCAAACAAAAGCATACTCACAGTCCATGTTTTGTACCTCCATCAAAAATGGTCTTTAAACTTTTATGCTTTGGGTGCTGTGTTTGGCAGCAGTGGCAACTCTGCTTTGTGCCAGGCTGCTTATCACTTTTCAGGAGGTAGCTGGGAAACCCCGTGGGTGCATAGTTCGGAGCTGGGCTCAGAACAGACAAGACTAAAGACTTTTAGGCTCCCATATGTGTAGGTATTACCTGTTGCCTGACACTTTATTCAGGGCTAAGTGTCATAGGATGCTAACTGACACTGGAACATATTGTGCCCTAAGCTGATGGCCAGCAGCCATGAGGCCCCAAGAAGATTCTGCTTATTGCCAATTTTAGATGTTGGGACAGACACTGTTGAGACTATTGGTAAGGGGCAGAGTGATTCTTTGTGCTATGGGAGCAGAATAATAGCTTTTGCCTTCGAGGTATTCTGTGGTTTGCTTTTATATCAAAAACAAGGTCAAGCTCTTAAAATCAAGTTCTATTTTGAGTGATAATACGGTACAAATAAATACGCCCTAAATAAAAACAGGAGCAGTACAAAGGTATCGTTAAGACAAGGATATTCTGTGATACCTCGAGTGTCAGGGTTCTGTATGTTCAGGGACGAAATAAGGAAGTCGTCCTTTCCTGTGTGCTGCTGTTGTGACAGGTAAATGGCAAGTACCTGAGACTTTATTTCCCCTTTTACATATGTAAAGAAAACAAGCCCAAAGCAGCGCCCTGCTTTTGTGAGGTGTCTAGCTTATTTATCAAAGTAAACCGGTGCCCTAGTTTTTAGATGTTTTGCTGACAATTTTAATGTCTGCTTCACCACTTCTAACAGTGAAACAGTGCCAGTGTCACTTGTCTTGTGCGGGAAGCATGGTGTGTGAGCAGCAGCAGGGTGCAAGAAAGGGGAAATTCCTCGGCTGCTACCCAAACCTGGGAACTTCAGTGGGTCACAGAGCACTTCTCTGTTGCCACCTAGGGAAAGAGCTGCATATACTCTCACTCCTTTTTCTTGCACAGACTTGTTAGCCCCCATAGTATGGTCTCCAGAACAGGTCTTCCTAACAGTAATCTCCTCCTTGCAAAATGCTAGCTGATACAGTCATATTCATGAGGTGATCAGCAATCATTGTGGGTTTGTTTTTCTTACCTGCAGTATGCAACAGAATATAAGATGCTGCTCAGAAACACTACCTCTGGAAATCTCACCTGGGAGAAGGTAAGATCTCTTCTTAGGGTTTAATACAAACCCTATTTGACTACTTCACAGACTTTAATCCTTTCCAGTGGTCATTGGAAAGAGACAAGTACTTTGCTTGGAACTGAGACACAGACAAGCCAGATGAGTTACCTACAGCCAAGGCAGCTGTGATGGATAGGAGAGTTGAGCTCAACTGATCTGACCCTTGACATCTTAATTTTAGGCCACGCTTTTCTCAGACCTGGTCTCACTTGATCTAAATTTTCATTAGTCACTCTGCCTAATTTTTCCAAATAAATTTCTGTAGACTTGGAATTAAACAGCAATCAGTCTTGCTGAATATGTCCCTTAAACCTTACTTTCCATTCACAGTTTGGAGAGAATGAGCTTTTTTTTCCACTACCCAAGACTTTTGGTGTGTGGGTTTGGGGTTGGTTTTTTTTTTTTCCAAAAAAAAAAAGGTTAGTTGAGATCTTTTGCTTGTTGCTCTACTGCTGAAATGTTGTTTGAAACAGTAACAAGTGGTCTGAAGGAATAAAACTTAGAGACAGAACATTACAAATAGTGTGCCATTGCAATGGCATCAAAAAGGAAACGGATTGTAGGTGTAGCTGAGGTAGAGAGTGTTACCTTCCATATGTAGCTCTTATGGGGATGTTCTGTATCCCATCAAATGGCATCTCTGCTGCAGGACAGGGGTATCAAACATCTCTATTATTGGCCAGAGCCAATATCTTGCTGGTCCAGCAATAACTGTCTTACAGGCAGCATGCTATGAAACAGACCCAGTATCCCAGCCTGTGATGTGTCACCTCGCTCTAAATGAAGTATCCCATGTGCTTTAATGGGATATTGGGAAGACAGGTCTGAGACTGGAAATGACTTTCAGGGTTATTTTCTCTCTCAGGCTTATTCTGGCTCTCTGACATCAGTGTCAAATGTTGGGTTACTACTGTATGTTTCATAAGATTTGAATGCCCAAGGTGCAAGAGCCTTGTAATGTTTGTATTTGCCAGGGAAGGGCTCAGCTGGGGCTTGCCCACCAGTTTGTAAAACCATCGAGGAAAAAGCAGTTTACAGTCATCCAGGGGGACTCTGAAGCGTTTGGGATCCTGGGGTGCATCAAGAGGAGTGTGGCCAGCAGGTGGAAGGAGGTGATCCTCCCCTCTATTCTGCCCTGGCCAGGCCCCACCTGGAGTATTCTGTCCAGTTCTGGGCTCCCTGGTATAAAAAAGACAGAGATCTCCTGGAGAAAGTCCAGAGGAGGCTACGGAGATGATTAAGGGCCTGGAACATCTCCCCTGTGAGGAATTCTGAGAGAGCTGGGACTGTTCAGCCTAGAGAAAAGAAGACTAAGGGGGGATCTTATTAATGTCTATTAATATCTGAAGTGTGGGACACAGGGGGAATTGGCCAGCCCCTTTTCAATGGTCTGTGGAGACAGGACAAGGGGCAATGTCTGCAAGTTGGAGCATAGGAAGTTCTACACCAACATGTGGAAGAACTTTTTCCCGGTGAGGGTGACAGAGCCCTGGGACAGGCTGCCCAGGGGGTGTGGAGTCTCCTTCTCTGGAGATAGTCAAGACTCCTCTGGGCGCCTGTCTGTGCACTATGAGCTGGGGAGCTGCTTTGGCAGGGGGGTTGGACCTGATGATCTCTGGAGGTCCCTTCCAACCCCCATGATTCTATGATTCTGTATCTCTGAGCGCAGGGAATACCCGGGGCCCCTCTGGCTCTCCACTCCTCGCCGCCCGTGGTGCCTGAGCTGGCAGTGCGGAACAGCGTGTTTCCGAGCTCTGCCTTCAGCAGACGGGCTGAACTTTCACCAGCCCGGGAGGCAGGGCGACAGGAGACTTGGGTGGTACAAAAAATGATCAGGGGAAAAGTCAGCCCTTGCCTAGAAACTGGGGAAGAAAGCAGCTCCATCTGCCTGGGTTCTGCCCTGTGCCAGTAAGGTTGCATTAGCCCAGATCAACGCTCGCCCTGTCTGATGTGGATGTGTGGCAATGACTGCAGAAGGGCCCTGTGATCCCACTTCCTCTTCTCACGCTGTTGTATCCTTGGGCAGCCTTGTGCTGCTAAAACACAAGTTCAGTATGAAAGGCTGCAACAGTGTGCACTTAGACACATGTGTTTGCTTGCAGAGCGTAGAGTTGGTCTTTATTTAAGCAGGAGTAATTGAAAGGTGGATAAGACCCTTACTCGTCTTCAGTGTCAAGTTTGAAAAGGGCTCCCTGGCAACCAAGTGCAGATCAGGGCCAACCTTATTCATTGGGCATAGGCATGGCTGTCAAGTACCTTTTGATGCTTGTTCAAGGCCATCGCTCCTCCTCAAGAGATAAATTTTTATCTTTTGCAATGTAAAATGTGAGATTCTTTTTCAGTTTTCTTTTTTTCTCGTACTTATCAGAATTCTGTTTGATGCAGTGTCAGAAAAACTGTTCTGAATTTGTCACCCATGCCTGTTTTTGCCAGCAGTTATGATGTAAAGTTTATTTCCACTATCACTTTTCCAAAACTTTTCTTCAGTTGTTGGATCAAAATCAGAGCTGAGCTTTAATTCCAGAAGACGCCCTACTGTCTCTAGGGAAGAGTGAACCAAATAAGAAGAAAGCATCATCTCAGGTTTTTTTAGCTCAGTTTCAGGACTGGTCTGTCCTTATTATTCATGGATAGATGAGGATTAAGTTTGGAAAGGAAGAGTATGATTTTTGGATAATAAATAGTATAAATACCATAGTGATAGAAGTTGGGTTCCCGGGAACCAGGATGCTATTCCTATCTAATGTTTTCTTTCATCAGCAGAATATTAGACTGAGGAGGAGAAATGTTTTCCTTCCAACTCTCCATATGAATAGCGTAGAGCAAAATTTTCCATTGATTGTATTTTTTCCCCACCACTGGTTAATAGGTCCTGTCTTCTCTCACTGATGATATGAATAGTGGGGCACGTAGATGTCTGCTCAGCCATGTCCTTTCTGTTGTTTCACATGCTCCCCTCATGTTTACCTAGCTTTTATGGCTACATCCTCTCTTTCTTTGGCAGCAAGGCTTCCTGGGGCATGGGCTATCTTAGTTTCCCATCTGCAGCACAGGGAGACTGGAAGACTCCAAGTTCCTCTTGTGGCAGCAGTAAAAATACACAAACTGGTGACCACTCTTCTTCTCCACATCACATGGCTGCATTTGCTTTTCAGCCACCTACTACTGGGACAGCTCAATGTCAGCAGTTGTTTCCTTTGTTTCAAGAGCTAAAAAACAATAGGATCTTCAGACATTCAAGGACCAGAGGAGGTCCATGAATCTTCCTACCAGGACACATCATTTCAAGCAAACAATAATGCGTCCCATAGTTTATCCAGGAACAAAGCTCTCATTAAAGCTGTTTTTGTTTGGTGTCCACAATGCTGCTTAGTTTGGCAGCTCCTTTGGGGTGATGCACTCATGTTAGAGTACAAAAAGGCTGTTCAGCATCTGCCAGTTTTAGAGGCTAGGACTGAGAGGATCTTCCGCTGAGGATTTACTGCTGGACTCTTTCCATATTGTGCTACAAGGAGGTGAAATTCCCTGAACGCTGCAGTTTGGTCCCTTAAAATCAAGGGGACAATTTCCTGCAGTATGTTACCACTCTGTGCAAATGATGGACCTTCTGCCTAAATCTGTGGTGGTGGAAAGCCATGGGGAATGTTGTGTGTGGTAAAGAAATTGGCTCAAGAGAGCAGGAGAGAGGGAAAGCAAGACCTGAAAGGGAGAACAGGATGACAGTAAATACAGGGATACAGCTAAGGAGTTTTTGATGGCTGTGCACAGAGTCCTCCCTCTGGTCACCAAGAATTCAGGGGTCCCTAGATCACAAGAGGAAGCTTGAAGGAGTAGTAAGTGTGAGCAGTTGGGGAACGGCAGCACCAGTGATCACAGTGCTGGGAGCAAGGTGGAGAGAGACATCTCTGAGGATCACTTCTGTCTTGTTCCTGAGACTAGACCTTTAAGAAGTCCAGATGGTTGTAGGAGGCTGGGCTTCAGACTCATGTTGCTGCATTTAATGAGTTGAGAAGTGAATCTCCAGTAGAAGGGGTTTAAAGGGTGGAGATGCTCTGCAAAACATCCCAGTATAATGTAGCATAATGAAATTCCCTCCCAGTAACATACTGGTCAGGATCATGGGCGCTTTCAGCAGCTGGAAACATTGAATTTATCTTCCATAGCAAAATTTTATACTTTTTTTTTCTGAATGAGAACCAAAACAAAAGAACATTCAGTGTTTTAAGGATTATGGTTTTTAATTTTATTTTAATTTTATAAATTTAAAAAAAAAAGTTTTGAGCCCCTTATGGTAAAATTATGTTCCAAGTTGAACTTTTAATATTAGGCTTGTTTCAAATGAACCCGATATAAGATGTTCTATCATACATTAACAAGTTGGAAAAACTATTAACAAAACCCAAAACCCCAACAATGTGAAAAGTTCTGTCAAAATGAAAAAGTGTTTCATTCAGTCCATGTGAATGAAATAAGTGTTTCTTCTCTGGTGTAAAAAATGTTCACATTCTGTCCAGGTTGACACTTCTCAGGGAAAGCTTTAGTTTTGATGAAATTATATGGCAGCATTATTTTACTACACATTTACTTTCTTTCTGCTAATAAATTAGTCCAAAAATTGACATCTTACACCTGTTTGTGCATTGTTACTGATAAATTATCACTGAATTTTTTTGTTAGATCCTCCTCAGCCTTATGGTAAAGCTTACCTCCTACCTTACTTACCAACAGAAGTGGAAAACAGAAAAATGTGTGCATGACATACACAGACAGTGGATTCAATTAATAGGACAGGGTATGGTTTTTTTCCCCTAATTTGTCTGATAACAGAAGAGCTTAGGGCTTCCAGGCACACAAACCAGAATACAGACAAAATGACCCAGACAGAAAAGTGTTACCCTGTATGGAGAAAACAGCACATTTCTTCAGACCTCTCTGGAGATACACTGTACCCTGTTGTTAATATCCTGCCCATGCTTTCAATTCTTTCAATCAGAAATCAATTCAATACTGACAACATAGCCCTAAACAAGCAAAAATTGCAGATCCTATATCTAATGATTTTGTAGATAGCACATAAAAAAGCCAGAACCTTTATGTTTGTAAACACTTTTTAACAGAAGTTTAGCCTTCCTGCTTTTGTGTATAATTTATGTTTTATCCCCTTTCCTGCAGTACTTGATTGCCTCCTGCCACTCAGAGTCAGTCCAGTTCAGCAGTGTGTACTTCCAGCAAAAATACCCTCTCAAGCAGGCTGGTTTTATCAGATTTAGCAGATTGCTATCCTGGGTTCTTTAGTCAATATTCATTTCAAGCTTTTAGCTCAGAATATATTTTTCTTTCCTAGTGTTGAGCTAGTGTCTATTTAAACTAGCCAGAAGGGCAAAACTTGTACACAAACCTAATCTGTTTTAGAAGCTCTTCCAAATGAAACAACAATTTGACATATTGAGCTTGTACTGCCAAGTTGAGGGGAGGAAATCCCAGTTTGTCAAAACAATTGTATTTTCACATAGCCACAAGAGCACTCATTCAGTTCATATGATACTGCGTTGCCAAAGAAGCTCCAGCTGTCTTTGAGAAACAAACTGTGAAGTACAGCATACTTGTGAGTAGACAGGTTTTTGTCAATAGGTGGATCCTGGTTTTATCCTGTTACCTTTTCCATACAGCCACATGATCTCTGAGAAGGGGAACAGGTATTTCTTCTGTTCTCTCTGTATCTCCCACAGCTGATATGACCAGATGAATGAGTGAGTCTCTGCAGTTTGCTACCTGTCTCTGCCCCTCTCCTTCCTTTCTGCTTCATGCCATTGATTTTCTCAGTTTTCACCTCCACGTAAATGGCACTGAAACGATGGAGGTGGCAGTTTCTGAGAGCAGATTCCCATCAGAGGTGTCAGGAAGAACATGTTTGGGGCCAGAATGCTGCAAGCCTGTTGTAGGTGTTGATTGAGGTGGTAGAATATCATAATGCTGACTGTGAATGATGCTTGGTGGAATAAGCAGAGCTAGGAAGTCAGTATTGCCAGTATCTACCATTCATACCTGCGTTCTCTCCCACTCCCTTCATCCCTCACAGAGAAGCAGGGAGGAAAGGTTCAGTCTTTCAACTGCACTGTCATTTGTGCCTGTGCCATTTCGTACCTGCAGCAGAGCTTGTCCTGAGTAAACCAGTGAGGTTTCCTGTGTAGGTCACTGAGAACACATGTATTGTATTGAAGTTGGCCCTGGTGAAGGCTGCACATCAAATACTGTGTTCAGTTTTGGGTTCCTCAGTGTAGGAAGGACATTGAGGTGGTGGAGTGTGTCCAGAGAAGGGCAACCAGGCTGGTAAAGGACCTGGAGCACAAGTCTTACAAGGAGCGGCTGAGGGAGCTGGAGTTGTTTAGTCTAGGGAGGAGGAGGCTGAGGGGGGAGACCTTATCGCTCTCTACAACTACCTCAAAGGAGGTTGTAGTGAGGTGAGTGTTGATCTCCCAAGTAATAAGTGATAGGACAAGAGGTAGTGGCATCACGTTGCATCAGGGGAGGTTTAGATTGGAAATTAGGAAAAATGTCTTCACCAAAAGGCTTGTCAAACAGTGGAGCAGGCTGCCCAGAGAGGTGGTGGAGTCACCATCCCTGGAGGTGTTCAAAAAACATGTAGACATGGCACTTTATGACATGGTTTAGTAGTTGTGGTGGTATTGGGTTGAGGGTTGGACTTGATCTTAGAGGTCTTTTCAAACCTTAAAGATTCAAAGATTCTATGGCATGAGGGGAGGTAGTGGCAGGCCCTTTCCTTTTCCAGTGAATCCATGCCAGCTCATAATTAGGGAGGTTTGTATCTTGACTGCATCCAGATCTTATCTGGTTCCCTTCAACAAAATCGTTTTTTCCTTCCCAAAGTGGGTTCTGCTTGTTGATTTCAAATCAATTGGGCAGCAACAAGATGAGGTGACCCTTGTGCTGGGTTCTGTGCTGGTCTCACATCTAACGAGCTTCTTTCTTTTTGTTTGCCTCTACAGATTCCTGTTGGTAAAGAGATTGAAGGGATGAATATCTTGGGACTGGTGCTGTTCGCTCTGGTTTTAGGAGTGGCACTGAAAAAGCTTGGCCAGGAAGGGGAAGATCTAATTCGCTTCTTTAATTCATTCAATGAAGCAACTATGGTCTTGGTTTCCTGGATTATGTGGTAAGTGTGTGACCTCTCTAGTACAATATTATGCTCAGTTCGGGAATCTCACCAGTTATTCATTGCTTCAGCTTTTTTCTATGAGATCCTTCATCACAGCAGAAGTAATTGTCACATGATGGAGTCTTTTCTTCTTGTTTGTGCCCTCTAATTAGATAGTCATGCATAGCTTAAGGTATCAGTCTGGAACACTTCAGAGGGTTGCTTTAAAATCCTCTCCATGGCTCCTTTTTGATTAATTAGCGTAAGGAAGGCTTTCTGTTTCAAAGCAGCATAAGCCCATGGCTAGCTGACATCATGTGCCTAAAGGCACTGGCCCTGACTGAATAAAGGAGATGTGAGCAGGGGAGGAATAAGGACATGTGAAGGCCAGGGATATCTGTGTTTGGAGTGCACTTGCGAATGCCGTGCATCATGAAATTCATACTCGCAGTCTCATGCCTTTTTCTGTTGGTTAAAAGGTCACTTGTACTGACCTGAAAGACACCTGAGGACATCAGAAGGTAGTCTACTCATTGGTATTGGTTTGAGAGAAGCCTGGTCGAGTGCATGAATACAGAGCCCCACCTGTCCACTTGCATCAAAGGCTGAAGGAAAACCTACATCCCTTCGTATGGGAGGGAAGAGCAGCCTCCGGAGCTATCTATCATTTCCATCCTATTGGAACAGTAGTGCTGGCTGTCCAGTGTTTTGTCATCATTATTAGCAGAGCCTGAGTTATGCAGTGGATCTTTAAATCTCTGTTCCTCTTCTAAGATCAACTTCTGTTTGCATGGATGAGGCAGGAACTAATGTTACCAGCAGAGAGATCAGCTATTTGTTTCTTGTTTGTGCTTTCTTCTCCAGAGATGCTTCTCTCTTCATTTCACATCCCCAAGAGAAGGTATTTCCTAAGGTTGATTGTTTCACTTGTCTCCTGGCTATTAATGAGCAAATCCATTATTTCACTTACTTCCCAGGAGTCCAGAAGTGTTTATGTTGGTCTGACCAATCTCACAAAACTTTTGACACAAAAAAAGTCTGCATGTTAGGATCTGAGCACACTGAATTTTCTCACTAGGGAAGAAACCAGTGTTGGAGTAGGCAGCCACCTCTAGAGAGTGGTCCAGGCTACCTAAGCTGCAGTATGACCAGCCATCTGACCATGTTTTCTGTCAGATAGAATGAATCTGGGCCTCAGAGCAGTATCATGGCTGTTCTTGTGCAGCTGGATGGGTCTAGGCTGCTCCTGTGAAACCAACAGTACTGTCGTCCCACATAAGAGTAAGAATATTCCAAAGTACAGCTAGCTAACAAATTAGCAGTGGGACATTTCTCCCTCACTTTCCAGAGCTGTTGGAAAAGCTATAAGCTGCTGTTAGCAGAGGTATTTTTTTCTCCCTTCATTCTGCATTTTTCATTTCTACCATTTTCCTCTCTAAGATGTAGAAAGATTTTAACAAAACACCCGATTTTACACAGGCAGATCTCCATGTTGGTTGCTGCCATAAGGGATTGAAAAATTCAACGTCTCAGGGCTTAAGTCTTTTACTCTTGAGTGTAATTCCTTGGGCACTGAGTACTGACAGGAGGCAGTTCTTGTATTCAGCTGATTACAGTGCTAACACTTCAAGCCAATCAGTTGGTATATAATCCTTTACTTTGTGGATTATCAGGACGACAGCTGACTCTTAACGCTGCAGTGCACTGTTGCCCTTACTTGTTCTCTTTTCCTTCTTTAAGGCTCTTGTGTCACCCTTGGTATTTATTCAAAATCTGTCCAGCTGCACATGTTTCCCAAAGCATAATTGGAATGGGGGAAATGATATTACCAAGAGAAAAAGCAGCTTGTGCTTGTATCTAGTCCCATTCAACAGCCACTCTCATGTTTAGCAGCACTTTGGTCTCAGCTCAAGGGGAGGGATCCAGTCTCCGCTCTGAGCCCAGTGTTTACGCTTGCAGAGCTTGTGCAGGACTGGGGCTCAGCTGGATCTGGCTAACCAGGGTGCTCAGAAGCATAGTACAAAGGTGGTATGTCGCAGAATTGGAAGAGGCTAAGTTCAACAGGTAGGTTCAGCAGGACCTCCCCTAGAGATGTGGTCAAGAGAGGACAGAGAGAGGATGCTCATGCTGATCTGGGACATAAGGAGGTGCTCTCTGCACAGGACAGAGGAGCTGCAAAACCAGTGAAGGAGAGGCAGACTAGGAAGAAGTTAGTGATCTGGGCAACCTTAAGGCTTGCCCACCTTTACAAAGTTTTACATGCTTAACCAAACCTCCTGAATCCACTGAACATTGGCATTGGATTGGAGGGAAGAGTGGGAGACAAAAACCTATTTTTTCTCCTGAGAAGTACGTGCAGATCTTTTGTAATCACATGTGTGCCTGGGGCAGGGGGTTGGAGAGCTGGGTGATCTTTTAGTATTTCTTAAACTTAGAAGCAGAAATGGATGGAGCGTGGCCAACATCACCAGAGGCACTTCGACACAGACATCCCAAGTAGAGCTTCGGAGGAACTGACCCTAGGCCTGAAGGGATTCCCACAGTTTATCTAGTACCTGTTGTGCCGTAGGTGCAAGAGCAATTCTGTCTTCTCAGGGCTGTTCCCTGCTGCACTACTGGGACCAGAGGTGTGGCTGTAACTCGCAGGTGGCCCTTCTCCTGGCGCAGCTCCAAATGTGCCTGACAAAGGAAACCTCGAACAAATGCTGACGCCTAAAGACGTGGCACGTTTCTAGAGAGGTGGCATGGGAATGTACTGTGTACATGGCTGGTGGCTTGAGGGACGCTCTGGAAGCCTGATCATTTAACTCAAGTCTTTTGTGGGCAAATAGCAGAATTACTTGCTACCTTTGGCATGTGCAGCAGCAACCTTTAGCTGAGCTCTCTGACAGACAATGTTTCTTTACACAGGTATGTACCTATTGGCATTATGTTCCTTGTTGGGAGCAAGATTGTGGAGATGGAAGATATTATGCTTCTGGTGACCAGTCTGGGGAAGTACATGTTTGCCTCTATTCTGGGCCACTTCATCCATGGAGGAATCATCCTGCCGCTTATTTACTTCGCATGCACACGTCAAAACCCGTATCGTTTTCTCTTAGGACTTATCACACCACTTGCCACTGCTTTTGCCACCTGCTCCAGGTGGGTTTCTGTGCTGCTTTGGGGATTATAGCCTGGTTATATTTGTCATTGTAAAGTGGTTCTGTTCCAACACCAAACTGTGTTGAGTTTTAGGAGTGAATGTTGACCCTGAGATTGCAAAAAGAATTCCGAGCATAGGAAGTCTCACTGCTGCCAGCAGCCTGCCACACAGCACATACTGATAATTAGCTGTTGAAAACTCTTCCTCAAAATACTGGAAATGTAGCATAATGCTGACTTGGAAATTTTTTTGCAAAAAGGTGAAAGTATTTGCCTTAACAAGGTCCAGCCAGCTGTCCTTTTGATTTCAAGTAAAGGGAGGGTTGGTAGTGAGGGACTTTGTCCTCACAAGTTCAATTCTCCATGTTAAGAAGGATCTGGAACAAGTTTACACTAATTTTGCAGGAGCAAAGCAAACTTACTAACTAGTGTAAAAGGACTTAACATTATTGAATTTAAAGATCTGGCCAGATCAGGTTTTATTTGTCATGGCCAAGCTATCAAACATGTAATCTACACTTTTATGAAGGGACAAACACCTGATCAAATATCATAACCATATAAAATCATTTCAGGACTACTCCAAAAGTAGATGCATGTCTGTCACAGAAGCTGAAGTACATGGACTAGGAGAGGGTTTATTAATAAAACCATGTAATTTATAATGCAAGAAATAAAGCCAGCAGTGGTGATGATGATTATTCTGTTAATTTGAGAAAGTACTAGTACAACATTAACAGAGATTATTGTGGAATCTGTTGTGTTTATATTGGTATCTATTGGTGCATTTGGTGGTTTGAGACTTGACCATTCTATAGCCCTGTTAGGCTGCATACTGTGTTAAATATGTGTTCTTGTACTTGGGAGATGGGAGTCCTTATGAGCTATTTCAGGATGGAAGCAAACTACTAAATACTGCTGCTCAAGACCAATAAGGAAAGTCCCTCATTGCTACCATGACAGAGAGGGACTATAAAATGGCATTGTTATCTTGACAATCCTGTCTGCAGCATGTTAGAAACATGAAAGCCATGAGATAGTGACTTGCTGTTCAGTGCACCTTGATGCTGTGTGTTTGATTATTTTTTCCCCCACCCTATTCTCTGTTTCTAGCTCAGCCACTCTCCCATCCATGATCAAGTGTATTGAGGAGAACAATGGAGTTGACAAGAGGATCAGCAGGTTTATCCTTCCTATTGGGGCGACTGTAAACATGGATGGAGCTGCTATTTTTCAGTGCATGGCAGCTGTCTTTATTGCTCAGCTGAACAATGTCGACCTCAATCCCGGCCAAATCTTCACAATTCTGTAAGTTGCTTGCTATTGCAGCCACATCCTTCTGGCCCCCAGACACATCCTGTGGTCTCTCTGCTAATAGCTAGCAGTTTGCATTCCACATCTCTGACCTAAAGCTTGCAAACTGCTATGAAACAAAATTATAGGGTGATTAAAGGATGGAGTCTTTCAAGCTTTATAAGATTTGCCAGAATCTCGATTTAATAAAAGGTGGAACCCGGGAGGGGTAATTGAATTCTCAAACAGACTTGGAACTATTTAAAGCTGTTTCTCACAAGAGATTCCTCTCCTTCTTTAAGCATCTCACTCCCTCACCCTCCACTCACCATTAAGGTGGTAATTGAGGCATGCTGCTCTACCTGGAAAACTACCCTTGATTTTTCCTCTGGATGTCATAGAAAATCTTCCTGACAGCTCCTCAGTTCCTTATGTATCAATTTCATACCAAAGACTCTGCTTTCTTCTGCCGTTCCTACCACGGCATTGCTGGCTCCCCAGGTCAGACCCAGAGGGTTATTTCCCTCCTGAACTGCTTTGCCCCATTATTCTCCTTCACCACCTCAGTCCTGCCTCCTTCTCTAGGACCCTTCCCACATCCTATATCCCATGAAGTGTCATTCTCTTCATTTTCCTCCTCAAAATCCCTCCTACAAGGAGTTCTAGCCCCTCACTGTGCAGAAAAACTGTAGCAGTATCTAGCAGATGCCTCCTAGGGCCAGTTCCTGCCATTTTTCCCCCTCCCTGACCAGGTTTTATTTCCTTCCTTATTGCATTTCCCAATACACTGTTTGATTATGTAGGCAGGGCTGGAAGGTTGTTTTCTTTGCAGATGGCCAAATTTGCCTGTCAGGTACTTTCAGTGAATCAGGCGTTAATGCAGGCCTGAGGATTATGCTGCGAAGGCCCAAGGAATACTCAGTTTTAGACATCTGCACATAAAAAGGTGTGGGGTCCATGTCTGTAGCCTCTGCACCCCAGGTTTTCACCTCCTGACTTCGGGTCTGTGTTTGAATGCAAACGAGAGACAGAGAAGGGACAGCACACTGCCTAATACATGTGGGGTCAGGAGGTGTTAATGTGCTCTGCATGTTTGACCCGACACGTGACTCGGAAATGGATATATATCAGGAAGGCAGCGGGATACAGGTGTGTCTGTTGGGTTTGTTTCCTGAAAAGGCACTCATGCTATTAAACACAGAGCCATTGCCTTGGTAGCTGCTGCGGGTGCCTGCTGAGCAACTGTGCTCTGTACCCATTACTCCGCATCAGCCAGTGGAAAAGGGTTTGCATGGGCAGCAAATGGCCCGTGCGTCCCATGGTGTAGAGTTTGTTTACAGTTTCCAAGCAGGGACATGTGTGGGACATAAGTATAGCAGAGGAGTACTGCGGAGCTCTTGCTAACTGGGTATGTGAACTGATTTGCAGTGTGACAGCTACAGCATCCAGCGTGGGTGCAGCTGGGGTCCCAGCCGGAGGAGTCCTCACCATCGCTATCATCTTGGAGGCCATTGGACTTCCCACCAACGATCTCTCCTTGATATTGGCAGTGGACTGGATTGTGTAAGTACCTTAGGCTGCACAGATCTGCTGTTGTGTGACATGTAACGTGCTCAGCAGGAAACGTTAGGAGGGGGAGGGTAGTCAAAGTAGCACAGTATAATATAAAACCCTACAAGATATGGATGCCTACAGGACAAGTAACTCTTCACATAATGAAAAAGGTGTTCCCTTCTCAATCAAAGCAGTTAGTATGGTAAAATGCCTCTTCAGCCTTTTTACTCACTGTTTATTGAAATATATTTCTTCCTGGTTTCAATTCCATTTAGAAGGATTGTTAAACGTTTGCTCAAGGTGTTGATACTGCTGGAAATTAATTGGAGACTGGGAGGGAAGAGGGGGAAATGAAAATTGCTTCTGAATAGTGGTGGAAAGCTTTCGTGGTCACATATGTGAAGCAGTCTCTACCAGAAGCTGTTGTCAGCTATTGATTAAACTATTTTTATAGTTTGAGACCAGTCAAAGCATCCACAGAAGCGTCACAAAGGCGCTGTCCATTGGCAGGGCAGGGACACAGTGTTTGTGGCACTCATCACAGCCGTAGGCAGTGTCACAACTCAAACATGCTGTTGGGAGTCACAAGTTTAGAACGCAGTATTACCACCTTTCCATCTTGTGGGAAAGAGCTAAAAGGTCAGGCCTTCGCTCAGCTGCTTCTTTTCCAAGAGCCGTTCCCCTCCTCGAAACACGAGAGATTTATCTCCTTGCCCAGGTCTGTTTGCAAGTGCTTATCTCACCACTTAGCATAGTTACATCCCTGTTAAGGCCTAAATTTACCTACTGTACTACCTAAATTAGATTAAGGAATGCCTAGAAAAATTGTTTTGTTCTAAATATTGGAGACCCAGCCAAAAATGCACGGTAAGTGCAGATAGTTTCTTAAAGAATATATAAGCCCTGTAAAAAAGGGTGTCTCTGCTTTTCCTCTATCAAACATCTGAGCACTTATGAATTACAGCATGCTTACAGTTTACATGCTAGTGCAGTAAGCATGAGCTGATCATTTAAAAGCATGATCTGCTTTCAAGCCATCTAACTGAACTTTGGTAGTAGGCTGAACTCACTGGTCAGTACGGGTCAAGCAATCTGAATCCCATTGGGGTTTTTCCCAGTTGATGGGTTTTGGGCAGTTCCTGGTTTGGACTGTATATAATCCCTGTGCATTGCTTTCTGGAAGCCCCAGTGTATGGAAATCAGGATGCCTATGGAGAGCCTTGAATTCCAGAGGCTGATGAAGAGGGCAACTCTATAACCTCTTTCCCTTCTCACACCACATGTATCCGTGGAGCATAATCATACTCCTACAGATTCACTGGGGCCATCAAACTTTTTTATTTTTGCTGGCACCTCGTGGGGATCAGCCACTTCCTAAGGGATTAGAGTAGCAACTGTGCATTGCACAAGCTGTACTTACAAGTGCTTGGAGACAAGAGTGAAAAGCTTGCCCTTCCTTTTGCTCCAGGCTGCCCTCAGTCTGCTGGCTGCCTTAGTTTCAAATTATGTAGCATCCCTCCATGGTCAATGCTGTTGTTCTAACCATGGAGTCAGGGGGGAGGAGGGAGGGAACAGTCCCATGGCTTGTTTTAATGCCAGCCATTTAATTATCAGAGAGCACCACAGTTACAAGTTGAGCATGTGTTGAAGTTAGGCTGCAGAATGACTAACAGAAGTCTCAAAAGGTACTTGAAGAAATGGTTCTTCTTTATTACCCATAAAGCTCCTTCATTAGACCCTGGGGCATCTATGGTGTCATAGGACCAAAGATTAGGACAGGTACTACTAGCAAGAAATCCAGAGAACACAGTCATTCTTCTTGTTTTTGGAAGGACCCCTTTAAGTAGGTGTTTGGGTTAAGTAGGTGTTATGAGTCTCTGTAGTTAAAAAAGAGAGATGGGTGCTCTGAGTGCCTTCTGGATAAGCAAATTAAGTTCCTGCTCTGAACTTGCATTTGAAAAGCGCTGGCCTAGGGACAAGGAAGGAGCCTGAGAAAGAGTAGTAACATTGCTAAACCACTAGTTGGTGGTAATGGTTGGGCTGATCTTAAACCAGCTGTGGTCCACATTTTTAGTCCTGAAATGTTGGTGATACTTTGGGGGAAATACCTATAGTAACATCATCTCCTTTGTTTAGCTCCACTGATGTTAGTGGAGACAGCAGGGGCGAGTCAGGTCCCCTTACTGTGTCGTAACTCTTTTAAGCTAAAAGCCTGGTGCTTTTTTTTTTGTTTCTGATCTTAACCAGGGACCGAACCACCACAGTTGTGAATGTGGAAGGGGATGCCCTGGGAGCGGGCATCCTTAATTACCTGAATGAAAAAGAAAGGAAAGACAAAGAGCAGGAGCTAAAGGAAGTCAACGTAGAAGCAGTTGCTAACAGCAAGTCTGAAGGGGAAACATCGCCTTTGGTAACCCACAAAAACCAAGTCTCCAACACAACCAGTCCAGCAGACCCTGAATCCAAGGAATCAGTATTGTGAACTAGAGGTCGTTTGTCATCATGTGTCCCAGGGGTGGACTGCGGACTCGTTCATGCACCTAGACATTTGCAGTGCTAACGAGAGCTGGATGGCTCTCCAGAGTTTTAACTTCCAGTCTGGTTTGAAATATGCTGGCCTGGGGAAGGGGAGGGGGGGGAGATGGGGGGTAGGCAGAAAAGGGGTGTGGGAAAGGAACACTCGCTGAAAATAGTATTTTGATATTTCATATATACACATGTATATGTGTTGTACGTGCACACAGATATACATGTATGTGAAAATGCCATTGAGACTTCTGGTTTAACGAGACTTGTGTTAGTAAAGGCCCGTATGGGTTGCAGGTGGGGAAGTAGACAAACCCAGTATGTGCTTATTGTAGGGGAAAATTAATAAGCTTATTGTGCTGCTGTTTGAATGGAGATGCAGTCTAGAAACTACAGAGTGGGTGAAAATGTTGCTGAAATTTAGTTTCTGGCCTGGAAACACTTACTGGCCATTACAGACACGATACGAAGCAACATATTTCTCCCATTCCCCTTCCTCTCCTGTTCTCCAGTCCCTTAAAAATGCCAAGTATATCCCAAAAACTAGCTTTTTCTTTTTTTCTTTTTTTTTGTTCAATATCCAAATGACTAGCTTACTTACTACCCTTGTACCATTCCCCCACTGCATTGCAGCTCATAGCAGATTTCCTGCCTTTTGGTGAGAAACTCCCAAACTTTGGGACCAAACGTAGGAGATCTTAGTACAGACCAAGGACTGGTTTTCTCCTTTCCTTTAACCAAGCTTTTACAGAAAAAATCCTGAGAAAATATAAATTTTGTTAAAGTAATCCCTCTGGGGCTGAAAAAAATGTAGTCTGTTCCAGCATAAATATGTCTGAAAGAGGCTTGCCTGTGACGAGAAATCAGCAAGTCAGTTCCCTTCATGAAAACACACACTCTCCTTTGCTAGCACACCATGTCCTGCTCATGTTTATTTAAAGGGTCAGTCCAAACATGTTAAGACATAGCCCTCTTCCAGCAAAACTGAGCAGGGGAGGAAAAAATCTGATCAGACCTCATGCGGGAACTGACCACAGGCAAGTCTGAGTTTTGGCTTGGAAGAAGAGGTGACTATAACCTTGTGTAGTTAGTGTAGATGTCCCTGTGTTGGGACAGCTGCATACCTGTTCCTGCTAGGAGCTCGGTCCTGCTGTAAATGTCCTTCCGGCAGCAGCTTTCATATTGGTAATTCTGGGTGGTGCTGGGCCAGAGTAATGCTTAGTGACAGATGGTAACCTTTGCTTGGGGCTGAGCCAAAATGTTTCTGGATCCTGGCTCCACCCTCTTTCCTTTACAACATACTTTCTGAATTTGCACCCCAAACCTGAACAAAGTCCAGCAAACTCATTGCAAAGATCCTGTTGATTTATCTGGGCTTTTTGGACAGCAAATCACAGCAAAATTACGGCTGTGCACGTGCCAAGATTTGCCTGGATTTAGGACACTTCCCCTTGGCTACTTTAGCAAGATGATTCCATACGGTCAGTCTCCACACTGTTAATTCAGCAATATATATTTACACTTAGCTTTGATATAAAGTAATGCTAAGTCTCCCTTTTTCTTTCTCCCCTCTTGCTTCAGAGGAAGAGATCTTGGAAAGATAATCAGTTGCTGATGTTTATGGCACTAGGAAGAGGCAGCTCCAATTTCATAGCAGCAGCAGCAGCAGCCTTCATTTGCAAAGCATCCTTCCTGGTGAAGGGACACAGTGAGTTTTGCAAAAAGACACTCAGAGTGACATGTGGCCACCTCTGAGGGAAAACACAGTGAGTGCGTCATTGCTGGCTCTTCAGTCGTGTGCAGCAGGGCTATGCAAACAATCCGAGTAGGAAAGGATTACTCAGCCTCCTGAGAAACTGCAGGTGGAGTTTCTTTTTAACCGGTTTGTTTATAACCATGTCCACAAAACTTGGTCATTCCTTGGCTCATCTTCAAAATGGAAGGAGACAAACACAATTCTCTAGGGAGATCCTTCGCCCAGTATTTATTATTTCATTTTTAGCAGATCAAGACCCACTGAAACTGCATTTCCTCCCATTAGAATCATCCCAACTCCTTTCAACTCAGGAAACCAAAAGCGCACTTTGTAGCTGACAATGAAAGTGGACAAGGAAGAGGTGTTTAGGAAATCTTTGGAGTTTGAAAAAAATGGTTCTCAACAAATTTTTTTTTTATTATTATTTTTTGTTTTAAACAAGTCTAAGTTTTTCTTTTTAAAAATCTGAACGCACCAGAATGTTAAATGTTTTGATTTTAAAGCAGTGGATGGCTGTCTCAAGGAAGCTGAAAATCATGACTGTTCACTGCAGGCTGGGTTCTGTAGTTGCATTTTGTCCCCCATCAGACATTTGGTTCCTCTGATGCTCTCCCTCATCCGGAGACATGCAGCTGGGATCAGGACATGAGAGCAGGCAGCACTCAAATGACAATTCCCATGAAGCATCACAGCACCGTTTCAGACTACAACATTTATCGATTTTTGATATTTTTTTTTCACCCCAAAGCTGTTGCCCACAAATAAAAGTTGTTGCCTGGGCATGTCCAAAGGCTGGGCTTCCTCACAGGCAGCTCCTTGTCACTGCTGTATTGATCTTTCTTCCCTGTGGCGCTGCAGCTTGTAGCATTCTTTCTGATGGTAGGCCCCAGGAAATGGCAAATAAAGGCCAATAACTCAGAGTGCTCTTAGTATTTTCCAATAGCAACACAGAAACTCAGTCTTTGCTGAAGAAAGCCTCTCTTGGTCCTCAGTAGTGGATAGTTGCGTTTTACCTCAGTGTAAATGTCTAGTCCCATCTAAAACTCGTTAGTGGAGTCAGATTTAAGGGGGTCAAATCATTCTCATAGCAGGAATTTAACCAAAGGGATCTAACACTCCTTCTCCTGGAATCAGGTGGCATAAGGTTTGTGTGAATCATGAGTCTTAACCTGCCAGATATCTGTAATCATACAGAAGCCCTACTTTAGATTTACAGAGGTGCTGGTTCTTTTGTTGTTCGTGCACAGCAGAGAGATCCCAGAGTTCTCCATGGACGCAGGAATGCTGGGTAACTCCTGCTTGTCAGAACATCTTCTTGGTCTTTTCTGTATCATCTGTATCAGACTTGTTTTTTCTGTGATGTTTCCATTCCTCACAATGGCCACGCTGCATCTTCTAGGGCTTTCCACCTGGCTTTGGATTTCCTTCTTAAGGTACAAACATAACAGGTTACACCCTGTCGGACTGTATAAAATGTGGCACATTCCAACAGCTTCCTGTGAATCTTGACTGAAAGCCTGATGAGATAGAGGACTTGCCATTTGCTTCAAGTGGTCAAGGTCTTCAGGTAAGGCCATTGGGAGAAAAATGAATGGGCTGTTGAAGGATGTGCATTTTAGATGCTGTCCTTGGCCTGCAGTGCAATGTGTTACACTGGGAGCTTCCTATTTTGGGTCCCAGTGCACCCTCAGGCCAGGAGGCCGTGAGCTGAGGACGGGCTCAGCAGCAGTGCAGGTGCAGCCCGTAGTGCCCGCTCTGCTCCTACCCCTGAGTCTGGTGCTGGTGTGGTACTGAACTCCCATGTCTCTTGACTGGATGTATGTTTATGTTCTCCCAACGTGACTGTAAATTGGAAACCTTCAGTCAGTTACTTTTTCTTTCAAGAGGAAATAAATTCCATCTAGAAAATCTTATTTTTCTTTTTTGCTTTTAGTCTTTCTTTTGGAAGGTAGAAATGCTCTCCTTGGGAAAGCAGGCTACAAACACCTCATGTCCTACCCTCTAGTACAGCAGTTGCTTTTGGGGAGAACGGTGCAGGAATATGGAAGAGAAGTGCCTGCAAGCCTTTGGCATATGCAATCCCATTTTGTCTCTGATGCCATTTATTCTTCCAACTCATTTTCAGTGAAGTTTCTTTGGCTGTTTTGGACCATCTTGCATTTCTTCTCCAGGACTGGCTTTCCACTCCATACTTTAACAGCCACTGCTGGATCTCATTCCATTTCCTGAAATGCCCTCTGCTTTTTCTATGTATTGGTGGCTCAGGTGTAAATTGGAAAGTGGACAAAGTTTTGAGAGCTCCAGGATCCTTGGGAAAGTATTTTGCACTCTGCCTTGCTCCTGCCCTTAACTCACCAGAGATGTGTCAGACTTAGTAATTTAAAGAGCATCTCTGAGAGTGTGGACCAGTACCCATGTCTCATCCTGAGAAAGGTGCTGCTTCTGTGCCATGAGATGTGGCTATGGATGTCTGAAAAGCCGTAGTGAGCGATGGAGGGTGCCAGCACTTGGCTGCTAGTTGGATATTTTTAGTGAAGACCCATTATTCCCAGGAACTGAGCTTTGGCTGAGCCTTGGCTGGTGTGTTCATAATTGTGCTGTGAGATTCAGTAATTGCAAAGGACTTGAAACCCTTCTGGGGATGGCTCTTGCAATCAGGAAGGCTTTTGTGTTGAAAACAGACTAGGGCCATTCCCTGCAGGAATGTGACAAACACGACATATCAGAAATGTGGAGCCAGCCAAAGTACCAAATCAGTTGGTGAAACAACCTCTGCTTTGTCTTTTCTGGGCAGCCCTGTTACTGCCTGAAGAGGCAGCACCCTGAGCTGGAGGTGAAGAGAGGTTGAGAAGACAGTGCAAGGGGCAGGAAGGTTTCATATGTGCTTTCTCCTCCCTATACTTTTCCCTGGGCATTTACTATGGCCAGTGCTGGAGATGGACAAGAACCAGCGTCACCATTGTGGGACTCAATTCTCCTGTGGTTCCTCCATGTTTTACAGTAGGAATAATGAAAACTGACGTGTTTTGGCAGTTCCTCTTTGAGTCAAGTCAAGGCCCTGGTATCTTTGTGACTGACCACCCTTCTATATATTGTGGGTTATGTCCTCAAGAGCTTGCCAAAGGTACACCACTTCTTTCTGCAAAGGTTTGCAGGCTGGATCTTCACTCTGGTCCTCAGCTAGCATAGCACATTTCTGCAGCCACTGGAAAGCATGCTCCCGTTGAAATCATCTGGCTTCCCCTGACCCTCCCAGAAGCAGTGAGCAATGGGCTTCAGGTAGAAAGTCAAAGCACGAAAAGACAAGCTGTCCAAAGGAAATAGTGACATATCTTAACTGATTTTAACTGGGCCATGGCACTTCATGCTCATTTGCAGGCCCGTCTCTAATGACTGATCCTGTGACTGATGAACAGCACAGAACTAGACAGGCCACGTAAATCCTGCCTGGGCTTCCTTTTCTATACATTAGGCTTACAGATACTTCTCTGTCAGCTTGGAATAGTGTGGACAATAGTGAGTCAGAGTGTTGGGAAAGCACTGTATCTTCTAAAATTAGCAAACTTTTAAAAAAATCCGATGGTAATCAAATAATTAATGTATGCATCATGAAGTCAGAGTTGTGTTGAGCTGGAGTATGGACAGCTGTGATGGAAGGAGATACAATGTATGGATTTGCAGGGCTGCCACAGGGAAAGGGGGAAGCTAGTGTCAGTGTGAGTTGCATGTCAAAAAGTGAGTGTGACTTCACCGTTGATTCACCATCTAAATTGGGCACCTTGGCAGCTTCATTTCTGCCTAGTTCAGTGGAGGAAAGAGCTTTTGAACTAAAAACCCCCAAGTTTTCTTGGCAGCATGGGCAAAAAAGAAGGAAGAGCTGGAGGGCTGCAAGGAGAGCATCACAGAGGACAGGGTAAGCAGGTGGATAAAGAAGCTAAAACACTGAAGGAAGCAGCTTTCCCTTGGCACTTTTGTATGGATAGTGTCAAAAAGACTGCAGAGATCTTTCCAGCATGCAGCAAAGACAATGCAAATCTCTGCCCACTGGCTGGCCAGGGTGTGCAGGCAGAGGCAGAGGACCAGCTGAGTGCTGATGTCTCTGAAGCAGCCGTCCCTGAGCAGCAGTGCAGCATACAGCCTGCCAGCGTGGGGCTCCGGTAAGCTGCTGCTGGCTGCCAGCCATGAGAGAAATAACGGAGCAGTTCTGGAGCAGGGATTGACCCACATTCCTCCTTGCAGGATAGCTGGAACAAGTGCTCCTCAGATAAGGGCATGGTAGCCATTATTCTCTGAGGACAAAGAAGACCTTGTTATCTATGCAAGCATATTGATGAAAGCCATGTTCACTTGCTGCTTCAGTTCCAGGGAGGAGGGAAAAGGGTATGACAAATGATCTGAAACTTCTCCCAGGCTCCGGGCGATGCGTTGGGACAGTTCCTGCTGAATATTTTAAGTCTGACAAAAAGTGATCAAGAGCCTTATTTGGCTCCTGCAGCTCTCTGGTCTTCGGGAAGTGGATGTTAACAGGGTATTGGCTCGCTGCATGGGGGCTGTACAGACATTTGTGGCCAGCAGGTGCCAGCGAAACGTCGCAGCTGCAGAAGCGAACGCATGCAGAAACAGTTGAAAGAACACAAGAAGAATCACTGAGCAGGCTGAGAGCAGCACTTGAGTCCTGAAGCCCAGTTAATTTTACCTCTAAAAACTATTACTTACCTAAAACATCTGGGAGTTTGTGAATATATTTGAGTATTGTTATTTTGAGTGTGTTAGTGCAGGATGATCCTTTCTCTTTTTGAAGGAAGGGAAGGAGAGAAGTGTAGGAGAGTTATCTTCCCTCCAGGATGGATTTTTTTAACAAAAAGAGAAGAAAGAAAATCCCCTTTTCATGGGAGAACTCATGGTATGGTTACTTAAAAAATTCTGTCTCCATGTCAGCAGATGTATCCTCAGCAGCTATGAAATCTCATTTGGATGTAACCACTGTTGTAGATGTCAGCCTAAGGTGTGAAGACTCTGGACACTTCAGCTGGCCGACTGCTCTCACTTGACGTCCTGCCTGAGAAATACTTACACATGTCTTTCTGAAGGCCACAGGTGCTGTTTGCATGGCAAGCAGGTCTGCCGACAGGAACCAGTGCGAGGAAATGAATTGTGAGCCAATCCTGCTGTAATGCAAAGTTAGTGGTGTGGTCTTAAGCCACAGAGGCCCAGAAATTTCTTATTAGATGGTCCTTAGGATGACTTCTGCTCTCTCCTTTTGGTAACAACCCTGAGAAAGTAATGTGCTGCTTTTGCAAGAGTGTATTTAGTTACTAAGCTAAACTGCACCTGGCAGTCGGTGCAACTTAAGCTAATTGCAGTTAGGTGTTGGAGAAAGAAATTACCAAGATAATGGCCTTTCTCTGAAGGGAACTGTTTAGACATGCCCAAATGCCCCCACCCTCCCCCCAGATTACATCTCCATGGAAAGAATTGTGCTTAAGTGTAAAAAATACTCCAAATATTAACAGGTTTGGATGCCAGCTTTTTTTTTAGGAACCAGAAGGAATGCCACAAAACGGACAGGCCAGGACCATTGCTGGTGCTCATTAATGTAATTAATGAGCTTTCAGTGGCCTGTGGACTTGTGATGGAGCTGATGCCTCTTCAGCAGCATAGGATCTGGTCCTCTTAAGATGATCATGTTTAGGAAAGCATTAGTAAAGTAACCTTTTTAAAACTTGTTGACTATAAATGGAAGCATTTTACATGCTTGCAGTATTCTTACAATGTGGTGCCTCCCATAAGAAAAATGTGTTTTCTAGATGATCAGTGTTGATGCAGAAACAAGGCTTCCTTGTTTTGTGATCAGTTTTCCTTCTCAGTATCCCTCTTGCAGGGCCTGCTGTGGTCTTTGGAGTCTGCCCAGCCCCTGGCAGGACCAGGCTCCTGCTGTACATAGATTAAAGATATTCTAATCCCATGTGAGGACATGGACTGTCTCACATCCTGTTAGGAGGGCATGAGGATGTAGCTTGGACTTTGGAGGAGGGACTGGGTTGAAGAAAACCCTACTTCATTATGGCAATACCTTCATGCTATTTTTACACTTCATAACTCAAATAATTGTGACCCACCTAGCCTGGCCCTGGCTGCCTCCCTGCCTCCCTGCTCTGCCCCACAGTAGATCCTCTGTTGACATTACTTGCCTGAGGACCAGCGTGGAAGTAATGTGTTTGCCATCCCTGAATATTGCAGTCTTTTAAGAATATAGTCTTATTCAGACTTTCTCTGACACTGTCCTGGCTAGGTCATCCACAAAGCACGTGCTGTGCAGGATGGAGACCACACGTAGCACTACAAACAGCTGAGTGTACCTCTACTAATGGGAGATGAATCTCTCTTTTTTTTTTTAATGCTTCTTGTTTGTGGCAAACTAGGAATGACTCACTCACTGCTTTGTGAGGGTGAAGGTTTTGATTAATCCCTCTAGATTCAGGGACAGCAGGACCACCCCTAAGGCACGAGGACTCTGCAGCAGAGGTACACGATCTGCCTTATTATCTTTAAAGGTGCCTTGTCCTGGATCCTTTCAGGACAAATTTCAAGTTGCTCTTTGGCTTCTGAATATAACTATGCACCAAAGGTGACAGACTCCGTTATCCCTGGAGACAAGAGGGAGAGCATGATGCCCTGGAGTGGGACAGGGAAAGTGAGTTTCTTTTCTTTATCCTGTAAGCTCTCAGTTGTCAATCCTGCCTCTGATGTGTGTATGGCGTGTGTGCTTTTACTTCTACATGAACACAAATTGCTCTTAATAGGAGGGAGGATTCTTCTATTTTTATATGCTAAGCCATTTGATTAATTACTTTAATAAAATGACAGATGAACTCTGAAATTTCACTGCCATCTGCTCCAGTACAATCCAGTATCACTGATACAAAAGTATCTGCCTTCAGATTAAACCTAGTGCTTAGAGTAACCACTCCATTGAGTAAGTATGTATGCCATATGGGTGTGTTGATCCTTGTGAACGTCTGTAACTGTTCCTGTTTTAAAACTATGGGTTTTATCCATGTGACTCCTTATCAGCCTTTTTATTATCTACTGGGAACAGATGCATGTGAGAATGTGCAAAAAAAGGGCCATGTTTCTGTGCCTGGAGCTGTGTGGCCTGGGCGTAGATATTACAGATGTTTACTGTGTAGTGCACCTTTCGGCGTAAAAACTCTCCCTGCCTGTCTGCCTGGGGAGAAGACAGTCCTGTGGCTCAGGCTGAGGTGGTTGGTTGTATTAAGAGGGTGACACAATCGGATGCTCCTTTCTCTTTTTCATTTCTCTTACAGCAATGTATATTTGTTCTCTCTCTGTGTAGCTTCTCAATCTGAAATAAAAATCACTCCGAGTAGAACTGCTGTTTCCGTCTTTCTTTGGAGAAGACCTAGCCTTTCAGCTGGATCAGCCTTGCCTAAGAACGCTGGCAGACTCTCTGCAACTCCTTTAGAAACACCCCTGAATGAGAACTGTGTAACTCTGTATTTGGGTCCACTCTCACAGATTGTGTCCTTCACCAGTGTCACTCATTATCACCATATCACTCCATCTAACCCCGTCCTCTGGAGCGCAGGGCAAGCCTATGCAAGTCAGCACTTCTCCAGACCTCCTGCACAGGTACTCAGCTCTTGAGGGGGTTTGGAGTTCCCAGATCAGTAGGTATTTTGTGCCACAGTGGAGCACAAGGGCTGACAGACCTGCTGCCTAGTCTGCTAAGCAAACTGACTTCGTTTCCTGGAGGACTGAGGAGTAGCAGAAATCACCCTTAACAGTAGGCCACTGGATTGGTAAGTTCAGGGTAATTTTGGGTTTGACACACACAGCCAGTCTGAGCAGTGCTCTGGTTGCAGAACTGAGGCCTGGTTTTGTTATCAAAATGGTTTTGATACAGCTTTTCCATTTAAAGCTCATACATCTCCTTGTGGGAGCTTTTATCCTGAGATACACAATGCAGAGCATCCCAAATCC
The DNA here is from genome assembly GCA_013400835.1 of Zapornia atra. NCBI lineage: Eukaryota > Metazoa > Chordata > Aves > Gruiformes > Rallidae > Zapornia > Zapornia atra. The sequence goes on along the minus strand of VZTU01012137.1, from coordinate 31,259 downwards.
TGAAAAAAAATCTCCTGTGTAAGTGTAGTTTGGTTCGTTTCAAGCGTTAAAGCCTGATCCCAGAACTCATAAACAAGGGTGCAAAATCTGCAAGAATTGTCAGCACCAGAAAAAAAAGAAGTAGAATGTGAAGGCTCTGCCCATGTAGGACTTACAAATTGTGACTGACATTGTGTCTTGGTATGGACATTTTACAAAGCCATCAATGTTGTGGTTTCCAAAAGGCTCCTCTGACCCCATGGTTGTGTCTTTGTTGTCTTGCCTCCCAGCAGAAACCCCTGAAGAGATACCTGGAGGAACACTAGACCAGTGAGCTGAGAGCTTGAAACTTAGGCTGCAGCCACTCATGTGTCAGCTGTGGATACAAAGACAGCTGCTGCCTAAAACAAGAACAAGCGGGTGTTCTGAAACCATCTGAGGTAAGTGGTGGTTGTCAGAGCTGTGGTGCCTTGCTGTTTGAAACACATGAAGCTTTGTGAGATCCGTGGAAAGATGTGGCATGATTGCTTGTCTTTAATGAGAACTGAGTCCTGACTGGCTCAAGCCAGACGTTATTAGAGCTTGCTAGGCATTATAGATAAATAGATAAAGGTTCTTGCTATACTTCAACAAAGAGATAGAAGTTGGGAGAAGTTCTAATTAAAATTCAAGGACTTTATTCTGGTTTTCTACCACTACCTACTGATCTTGCCACATGCTTTCCAATTTCTTAATAATGCTATCTTTTTTTTTAAAGAAGAGGAGAGTTTTGGGGAAAATGCCTCTCACTTTGTCCTCCTAAAAAGCTCTAGGCAGGTGACTCACATTCATCTAGTTTACACAAAGAAAAATATTTTAAAATAAATTCATAACAAAAGCTGCTGCTATTGTTGTAGCTTAATATTTGCAGAGGAAATCCAATTATGGCCAAGGAGCAGATTAGTCCTTTTTTTGTTTTTTTAATCCCCAGTTTCTCTGATTAAGATAGATATAATTATAGGGAAGTGCTTTGTGATTTAGTTAAACAGAAGACAACCCCATTTTGTTCTGCTGTGAAATGAATGGTTTGAGTTGAACAGGTTGTGTGGTACAGCTGTGCTAACAGGCCATCTTTAAAGTATGTAGATTGATGTTAGCTTGTTGAAAATCACAACTCTGCTGTCTCCCCATTATGAGCATTCAAGCAAACAGAAGCACCTCATAACTCTCAGGAATCTGGTGAGCTGTGATGTGCATGAAAATAGCTTGGTGAGCTTACAGCTATCTTGCTGTTCTTGCAAGTTCTTGCATCTTGGCATCAAGACGTGCCATGGAAGATACCTGTGGGTTTAGACTAGGCAAGTAGGGTAGCTGCTGGAATTTATTTCTACAGTTTGAAGGTTATCCTCATGATTGTGAGGGTTGGGTTTGTCAAAATACATGCCAGGGACCAGGCAAATTACAGACTGGCTCTGAAACCTAGGACCAGGGACGTGCAAGGCAAAGCTACTCCACAGGCTTGGGTAACAGGACTTCACCCTCTCCACAGGATAGTGATCAGCAATGTGATGTAAATGACTGTAATTACTGTGTCACCAAAACACGTATGCAATCAGGCAGATCTGGGTTGTCCTCCTCCTCATGTGCCATAGTATAATTAGATGGTGAGGCCCACAGCTACTAGAGTTTGAGGGAGCAGTATAAACATTCACCACTCAAATCTCACAAACCAAGTAGGTTCCAAACAACAGCAGCAAAACCATTCAGACTAAACTTCCCTGGTACTGAATCGTTAATCAGCTCAAGTAACTTGAGTCGCTGAGCATCCTGAAGGCACCAGGCCTTGTCCTTCTTGCAGTACCCTTCTTCCTCAGGGAGGAAACCAGTGTGGCCAAACTCAGTGGAGACCTTACAGAAGGGGACTGTGGTGTTTATTTATATTGTAGGCTGACTTTACCCACCCACACTCATTCTCTTACAGATTAAACTCACACTCACAAGCAACGAGACACAGTGGTTCAAATGGTGCGGTCTAAATCACTTGGGTCCAACGTACAAACCCAGGGATGACAGCTGTCAGATGCTAAACCTTCCAGTTTTGAGCCAGTTCTTTAATAATATTTAAGAATACATTGAAGGGGGTTGCAGTGGTCCTTTGCTTCAGTTTCTCTTCCTGCTAGGCTGTCAGGAGAAGGAATGGGAGACGTGATATGCTGCCACCCATCTGTTATCACTCTTTTACAAGTGAGTCGTGTGTCCTATAGGCTTATCGGCGTGCAGACCTCCTGGGCTTGACAAAAACAACACAATCTCAAATTTTTAGCTGGGAATGGTGTCATTTGTTATGAATACAAGCCATTCTTAGCACCCCTGCTCTGCTATTTCTTCTGAAGCTTACATAAACAGATTTTCATTCATACTGGTCCCAGTATTTCTTTTACAAATCTCTGCACTGATGACAGCTTCCTGTGGATCCCAGCTCTGGTTTTGAAGAGCCTCTCCGTTCTGCTCAGGACAACACACAAATGACAAAGGCCCAAGACATCCCAGTGTGGTGAATGAAAAAGAAACCCCTCATGTTCCCCACTGAAAGCAGCAGTAAAATCTCCCACTTAAAAAGTAAAATTCATCCAAATCACTTACTGACCATTATAATTCACATTGATGGAAAGCTGCCACCACCTCTTGACCAGGGCTCCTCTTTTTATTTCACAGCAACGTCACCTTCATGCAACAAGAGGAAAGGTGCAGTGTCTGGACCACAACAACTGCATCCCATTCAACCCCCTGTGCACTACGGGACCTGGCCCTGATCTGTAGCTGGGGGACTGTTTTAGGAGGCCTGGCTAGAGGTAAGGAGATGTTTGGGGTAATAGGGAAACTCCAAACACCTGCCTTTGTGGCTGGGTCTCCGGTTGGTGGTGCTTTGGCCAAGCTGTTCGTGGTGCGATGGGTACATCGTGTGGCCAGAAAGGAGAAATGCAATTGCTATTTGACCTTTTTTTCTGAGCTAAACCTTGCCACTCTGTCCAGCTGAGCAACGAAGTGGTAAGGAACTGAAATTGCCCATCTCCTAGCACTGGGGTTCATTGCTCTGCACTCCAATTGTCAACACTAAAATAGATGCCACTGTAGGTGTTTTATCTTCTAATGAAGAAGAAAAGAGAAAACCCTTCTTCCTGCTTTACATGTTTCATATGTCAGCTGCCTTGGGTGTGCTCAAGTCATATTTTCAGGTGCTCCTCCAAAAATCAGAAAGAAAAAGAAGGGGGTAAGTTTTTTAGGAAGTATTTCATAGTAATGTAGGAGTATCCATGATGGTCTAGGAGACTGAGGGAAAGTTTGTGGGCTTTCGATGACTCTTCTCATGACTTTATCAAGAAGCTAAAGCAATGTGGCCGAGTTTGAACCTGCTTATTTAGACATTACCAGAGCAACTGTCCAGCTGAACTACTGGGTTCCTTGGGTGCCTACCTTAGTTCTGGGTCTGTAACTAGTTGCTTCTTTGGAACACAGAAAAATCTGGAGGTCCCATCTGCAGGAAGAGAAGGTCTGGGAACATGGGCTGAAGTTCATAGCGACATCAGAAAAACTGGGAGGAGGTCTGGGTAACAGAGGCTGCAAAGAATTAATCAGGATGAGAGTAATTAAGTGCATTAGTACTGGTGAGAAATGGTAGATTAAGGACCAGGGCCAGGAAGTTGTGGGCAGTTAGAAGTATGAGTCAAATGCCCCACACTGCGAGTAGGGCAGATACTATGCCAGGGTGTATAAACAGAAATGCAGCCTGGACTAGCATACCAGTTTTGTCTAACCACAGCCAAGCCTGCACTGGAGATCTGGACCAGGTTTAGGTGCTGAGTTTCAAAGAAACATGGCCCAAAGGGCGAGAATCAAGGGAAACGGTCCAAGATGCAGGAATCCTGACCTCTGAGGAAATGAAAAGGGTTGTTAGCCCCAAGAAGAGAAGGACCTCTTCCTGCAAATGCCTTTCAGAGAGGGGTTAGGCAGAGCGAGCGCACAGTGAGCACAGTGCTGAGCAGTTTGCATGGAGACTGCTCCGGGCCAGAACCACGGGTGAGGGAGTGTGCCAGCCAGCCTGCCCTGAACGCGCGAGGAATGCGGCGCTGTGGGATTGCAACAGAGGGGTTTATATAAATCACTGCCTGGGCAATTTTAACATGGGAGAGGAGTAATGCCAATCACAACAGAAGCAAAGAAGGCTTGTGGCAGCTCCTTCCTATCTCAATGATTATGCCATCAGAAGACAGGCAGGTGTACTAACAGATCACATGTTGTACTAACTGTCTGGCTGTTAGAGGCACAGAAACAGAGTAACTTCCCAAACACAAGCAAAGCCTCCCAACAGGTAATGCCATATTGCTGGCCAAAAGATGGCAAGGTCATTACAATCTAGTAGTCTCTCCTGTCTCTGCGGTACTCTGTTCATACTGCTGGCAGTGCTCTGGGAACAGAGAGGCCAGGTACTAGCCCTGCATTGGCTGACATCTCATCCATCCACCCCAAACGTTGGCGTTGTGAGACTGAAATTTGATGCAGAAGATAGTGCAGATGCTGTGCAAGCCCAAGCTTCAGGTTTCATCGCAGTGTTAACTGTGTCTGGCCTGTAGTGTGAGACCGTTCGAGGTAGAAAGAAATTGCAGACTGGTGTGTGCCAAAAACCCGGATAACAGCGCATCATTGGTTATGGGCACATTAAAATGCTGGGTACATACAGCTGGTGCCCCTAACGGATCCAGTTCTGTACAAAAACATGGATATTCTCACCAAAAAATGTAGAAGTTTTTTAAGAAAACGGAGTCTTCCTATCCCAGCTTCTTGCATACTAGAAATGCCCCAGTTTCAAATCTGATCATCCTAAGCAAACTCTATACTTCAGGTCATAGATACAGGGACTACTGCTGAAGTGCTGACTGCCACAGATTGGGGGAAATCACTTCTCTCCGCTGGAGAAACTTCTTGCTGAAAAACAAAAGTCTTAAAGAATCCTGTGGTCTCAATTCAGCAAGAAAATATCCATATTAGTCTGTACCAGCCTTGTGTGACTTTGGGTGGAGTTTGACTGGACTTGACCCGATTTTATAGATCAAATAAACTAGTTTCTCTTCAGCAGAATTCCTAACAAAGAGGGCCAGGTGTCAGCAGAAGAAAATCGGCATTGTTTCCCTGCAATTTTTAGATAATCTCTCCTTCAGATCACCGGGGTTTATTGACACTCTCTCGGCGTGAGCCCAAGGAGAGGGGAAAGATTTTTGCGGTGCTCTGGTTGTTCTCGTAGACATCCTGGCACTTGTTTGATCGGAGGCGGAACAGGACATGAACCTTTCCTGCCGGGGCTGAGACCACAGCCAAGCGCTATTCAGCTCCGAGAACAATGTCTGGCAGCTTCCAAAGTAATTTAAACCAGCTAAAAACAGCCGAGCCTGGGTATGAATCATGACCCATCCGTATTTGTTTCAGCCTTCCACTTGCCTGAAATCAGCGCGGTCTCTGCTGGCAGGCAACTGGCTCCCTGGAGAATGAGCAATAAACGACATTTTTAAGGGACTTTTCTTTCACGAGACCTTTGCCTGTGTGAATTCTGACAACAAGCCGCCTCTCAAAAGCCTGCATCCAAGGCTGGGGGCCAAGAGGGGGGAATGTGCAGCTCTACAGCAGACCTGCTGCAACATTCATCAAAGAAACACCAAATATAGAACTATTACACAGGAACAGAGACGATGTGGGCTTTGATATGGTTGTGAGAGCGCTGTGCCGTGTTATACCATGATGTCACAGCTCTCCTTTTTGAAAGAGACTCCTCCACTCCGTTTCTCTGTAGAGAAAAAGCAAGACCATGCAGGATGGTAAATGGGCCTGTTCCACTGAGGTCAGCAGAACAGACCCAGGTCATAGCAGCAGGGATTCTGGACTGTAATATGGAGCTGGGGCATGTTGCAGGGCTGAGGAGTGGTGCCAGGTGATGGAAGCACTAGCCAGGGCCTCGAGATACCTGGCTTGGGCCCCTCACCCTGCTTCCAGCCTGCTGAGCGAACTCAGGATGCCTCTGTGGTCCTTCATGGCCTAAAGCTGGCAGCAACATTGTTCATGAAGCGCTTTATCAGATAACCGGCTTCTAGGAGATCTCAGCATTACCCACGGAGTAAGTGCCGGGAGCAGACGACAGAGACAAGTGGTGGGATCAGCCTATGGCCAGAAACGAGGGGAAAGGTTCGTGTTACCTACAGGTGGGTGCCCCAGCTACCAAGGACGGGGCCGGCTGGGTGCTCCATCCTTGAGCCCCAGAAGGCTCGGCTCTAATACATGCTGTGAGGACTCAACCCAGAAAGCTGCCCCAACAGCCGGGCATGGCTGGCAACCAGCCCCAGCCCCACTCTGCTTCAACGGAGGGCGGCCTGGCACCGTGACCCCCCGCTGGCTGCGCTCGCAGGATGCTGTAATCCGCTTCCCGATGCGCATGCAGTCGGTGCCTGTGCACTACCACTGTCAGGCGGCTCTCTACCTCCTCAACAGCGCAGAGAGGCCCGAGGAGGGGCGGAGGCTGCCGGCGCCGGCTCAGCCCGCGGAAGACCGAAGCACAGAGTGAAAGCAGCCCCGGGGTCGCGGCCGGCTCCTCTAGGGCACAGAGGAGGAGTGCTGCTCCGGGCGGCAGGCGGCTAGCCTGCCCCACCGCGCTCGGGCAGGCCGCTGGGACAGGTCTCCGGCGCAGGCCCGGCAGCTGGGCCGGAGCGGGGCGGCCACCGCCCACCCAACACCGGGGGGNGCGGGCCGGGGCGCGGCGTCGGTCCCGGGGGGCGGCGGCGGGGGCCGGGCCGAGGAGTCCCGGGAACGGCGTGGGGGCAAAGCGAGCGGCCTTCCCGCTGGAAGCCTGTCCCCGCGGTGACCCGCGGCGCGTTGGGTCCGTACGTGCGGCAGCCGGGGCATGGCAGGGCGCGGCGCCCCCTCAGCCATTGCTCCTCTCTTCTAGCGGCCCCGCTGTTTGGCCGCGCCTCCTTCCAGCCGTGAGGGGCCCCTTCGGGCAGCGAAGGCGCTAAACCCCCAGTGAAGCGCAGATCCGCGGGCCTGCCGGAGCTGCGCCGCTGCCGCATGCCCCCCACAGCCAGCGGGGCTTCCCGGCGAGGCCAGACCCAGTGGGAGACGGCGCCGCCGGCGGTAACGGTGGGGCGCCGCTCCCTGGGACAGGGCCCTTGCTGTCTGCCGGCCTTTGTGCGGCGCTCTGGCAGTCGGCTCCGTGACGCAAAGAAAGTTTAGGGTCGCTGTCCCCGAGAGGTCCCCGAGGACCTTCCCCCGCTGCCGCCAATGAAGTCGCCGCTGCCCCCGGCCGCTGTGTGACGGGCCCCACGCGGGTACCGTTTCAGTGAGTCGGGGCTGGGGCGTAGCCGTGACTTCTGGTCGCTCTCCGGGGGTTTTAAGGCCAGTGGAAAGTTTCCGCCATGCCCAAAGCTGCGGCCGTGCGTCCCTCTTCAGGCCCCGGTTCGGGCCGGCCTCTTCCCGTGCTGAGGTGTCACCTTGGTGCATCCCCATCCCCGGCAGCCTGACCTCTGAATTGGTTTTGCCTTTTCGTTGGAAAACGGTGAGAGATGGTATTTTCTAGGTGCTCGTGTAGCCGGGAGTTGTGCTCAGCGGCGCTGGCGTCTTCGCTCGGGTTTGAAACGCTGCTTCGTGCCCGCATCACTCCGTGCACGGGGTGTGTGCAGCTTCCCCCCCTCGTTTGCATCCCAGCCTGGTTGCATGTCCGGGCTCCCTGAAATTAGCTGCCTGAATTAGAGAGTTTGGGATATGCAGCAAGATTTGCTCTGTTGGCCCTTGGGTTATCCTCACAAATTCTGAAACGAGCAGATTTGGGCTCACTTGTCTGTATTGGCAGCTTTCCCGCTTTCTCTTTAGCTTCCAGTTAGCTTCTGGAGGTCTAATGAACCCGTGAAACAGCACTTGCCCTTCTCTTAAAGACTGATGGCACCGTAGAACTGTGTGTCCCTGCATGCTGTGTCCATAAGATCAAGGAATGGTCTTGGAAGTTCAGAATAGCTCACGCTCCGGCGTACTGTTACTAAAATAACAGTTGAGCTGTAACCTGTAATTTTTTTAAATGTTGCTTAACGCATGGTTTTCAAATTCCAGGCCAAGCTTATATATGTTTTTTTACAGTTGTTTTTACTGGGTTGACTGACACATGACTCAAGCCACTAAATCTGATGGCAGTAACGATGTTCATGGCAGCTTTTAAAGCTAAAGAGGTACCCAGGTTGATCATTAATTACTGCACATTCAGTTTAAAACTTCACAGTCTGCTTTGATGCCTTGTTAAGCTTATTTTAAAGTCAATGCTCAGCAACAGAACTGATTGTTGAGGCATTTATATCCTAAACTGTGGGTGTCCAGCGCTCTCCCCTCTGCTAAGATTTGTATTTGCGGGTGAGATGCCTGTTATTGTCTTGACAACCGGTGATGTTCCCTGCTGAATCGCCTGTACCCCACCTGGTGAATTTGAAGCAGGCTGTGTGGCTCTGAAGTGGGTCCTGGATTTAATACGTGGTACCTTACAACTGGTCACCTCGATGGCTTTTTGCTCAATACGTTTTGGTTGGAAGAGGAGGAATCCAGCTGGTGAGCATAGCTTATCCTTGTGGCTGAGGTCCTGGCTTCCAAAGCCAGCAAACAAATATATCTCAGGGGATTTTCCAGGGATTTAAATCACCTGTAAGTTGGATTTGACCTTCTGGCATTTGGTTTGCTAATACCTGGCTGGTGTGACTGAACAAAATGAGTTGAGAGGGACCAAGCAGGAGTTGGTGAAGGCTGGCAAGTAACAAGGGCTGCCTCCTGTGGCTCAGGGACCTCTGGTCTTGGAATTCTATATGATGACTCTGTGAAGGAGTCACACACATGCTGTCCATGGTTTTGTGGGTGGTTTGGGACACTCTTTCTGTTAGCATCTGGAATCTACTTTATGTTAAACAAGTCAGACACGCTGACATGCATTTTGATGCTATATTGTTATATAATACGTAGGGAGCTTAGTGGGGCCATGTTTATCCATTACCTTTATTGGCATTACCATGCCTTTCTTGTCTGGATACACAACTTTTTGGGGTTTGAGAGAGAGACCAGCACCATTGATGGTGCGTAGGGCTGTATTTGGTAGCGACTTAAGTGCTGAAGTGGGTGAGTTCAGGTGTCGACAGAAGGATGCGGCTTGGGTGGAGGGCTGGGAGAGCCCAGGCTTTACTTGCCCGCTCTGCAGCTGCTTCTGTGCTGACTGTAGCTGCTGAATATAGCTGCCTGGCTGCTGCCGGCTCTCGGGAGGGGGAAGGCAGCTGCCGTGCTTGCCATGGGTTGTGCTGGTGAGTTGGTCTCCCCTGGAGACCCAGCGCGTCGTCTGGCCACTCTTTGTTTGCCTTCGTGGGCTCTGCCCGTGGGAAAACCCTGCTCACCAGAGGGGTGGGTCATAAAACGAGATGGCGACAAAAGAGCTGATGGAGGGAGTAAGTACCAACCTGTTTTCCGTTTCCCAGTATTGTTTGGGAGTACTTACTTTTCTGGCACCCTGGTCTGGGCTGGAATTGGTGGAAGAGGCTTCAGTACTGCCGGGGCTCTGAGGGTGCCCAGCCGTGACCGAGCAGCGCAGAACCTGCGTGTGGGGATTTCAGCAGTGCCGGTTCCGATGCTCTGCGGGGACCCTGCAAGCTGTCATTTGTGTAGGGTATTTCTGGGTCCCACTGGCCTGGAGATCACAAGCAGAGGCGTTTGACTGTGGCTGGCGTTCGTGAAGCAAGGTCTCCCGTGGGCTACCTTGGGTCTCCTTGATTTGGCTCACGGGTTGTCCCGCTCGAGTCACACGCGGGCGGCGAGAAGGTGGTGGCGGAGCATCTCTGTGTGTGGGGCTCCCAGGGCTCAGGCTTCGGGAGCAGGATCTCACGTTAGAAAGATTCACAGCAAGATGCAGTGGGCTTGGGTGCGCAGCTTGAAAACCTGTCAGCAGTTGAGTATGTATCTCCATTAATTAATTCCACAAAGCGATAATTTCAAGAACTGAGGTAGAAGCTGCAGAGCTAAGCGCCAGGTTTGGGTGTTGAAGCCTCCTCCCTCCCCGTCTAATTTTTTTATATATACTTCTCTCTGCTGGATGGCTTTGAGTTGGTCTCTTAAAAACCCCTCAACTTTCCACCCCAATGGCCTTCAGGGCTCAGCCACGCTAATAGGTGCTTTACATCCTCGTTAATGATGTCTCGTTTGGTCCCCATGGCACACAAAGAGTTTGTCAGACTTGCCATCAGTTCAGGAGACAGTCGCACCGTGCCAGTGAGGTACAAAGCACAGGTTTGTTCTTAGTGCAGCCAGAGTTTCCATCAGATTTTCCCTGCGTGTCACGTCCTTGAAACAAACCAACCTGCCAAGACGCGAAGGTTTGCTCAGGTTTCCTCTGTCCCACTTGACGCACTGAGATGGGGTCTGAGCCAAAACACGCCCAAGCTCTTCGTTATGAGACGTACCCAGTCTCTTTACTTGGTGGGGAGATGAGGTGGGCCAGCAAGTTGCTGCTACTCCATGTTCTGTATTTCAGAGAGCCCAAAGCTTGACATCATCTAGCAGAAGTTCTGTCCCAATGGCCGTGGATATGGGGAAATCACTTGCTGAAGCCTCACTGAGCGGAAAGGCCGAGGGCGATGGTAGGTGGGGCTGCACGGAGGTGGAGATGGACTACCCGGAGCTCGCCAACAGCCTGCGCCTGCTTTTAGGGGCAGAGGAAGCCAAGCCCTGCCTGCAAGGGATAGAGAGTGTGGCAACGAGTGGATGCAGTCGCTTCTCCATGGGTATTACCCATGGTGGCTCCAGCTACCGCCAAGAAGTGTCTTCAGCACCATCATCCGGACTTCCCGGAGCGAGAGCGAGCCTCTCGGAGCCAGAGACGTTACTCGGTAGAGTTGCTGACAGCGGTGATGTGCCTCGTCATGTTAGCCGCCGGTTCCTTTCCTCAGAAGACAAGCTGGTGAGAGGGCTGTGGGTACAGGGGTTGCTGCACCCCGGGGAGGTCCCAGGCGAGGTGGAGACTAGTTTGTCTGGGCAGCCCTAGCAAGGTCTTGCCATCTCCTCCAGCCTGAGCTGTGGGCTAAGCTGTGCGGTGGGGAAGGGCTTGGGCTCCAACACTCGAGCTGTCACCTCCATTCCCATATTGCTGCTGCAGAGCTGGAAAGTGGCTCCTTAAATACATGCCTCTTGCTGCCAGGTGACTCCTGCAGCATCCCAAGCCCTTGGGATGCCTTTCCTTATAATCAGGCCCCATTGCAGGCCCCAGATGACTATGTGCTATCCCACAGACAGAACAGAGTTCCCCTTCCTGCCTCTCCTCACGGCAGGTCCAGGATTTGGCTTATATCTCAGAAAAAAAATAGCCTTTTCCCTGTATGCTGTACTTCGTTTTACATGTCTGTCCTTTCCTTTTCCCTCATGTCCTTGAGCAGGTGATGGCATCAGGCTGCTGGGAGCCAGCATCCAGCCCCCGCAGCCGGCACAGCTCTGCAGAGGAGAGCATACTTGCTGGTGGCTGCCATGATGCCCATGCTGGCCAGCGGGACGGAAAACTGGGAGCTCAGTCCCCGTTTTCCTCCACACCAGAGCTCCTGCGGCCTCAAGCCTCACCCAGCCCCGTGAGCGCCCTGCGGAGCCACTCTGTGCTGAGCTTCTCTACTCTGTCTTCTGAAGAAAATGACCTCTCTGAAGAGCTGGCCCGCAGCTTGCTGGCCAGTGCAGACGTGCCTTCTCCTGTGGCCAGCGCCGCCCAGGACCTGTGCTGTCAGTGGGGTGTGGCAGAAGGCAGGGAGCCGCAGGCACGCAAGTCTTTCAGTTCTCTGCTTGATGACTGCACTACCATGGAGCGCATCAGAAAGATGTCACCCTACCAGGCCAATTACTGGGCATGTGCCATACCAGATTCGTTACCCCCATCTCCAGACCGCCACTCACCCCACTGGAACCCCCATAAAGAGTATGAGGACCTGCTGGACTATGCTTATCCGCTGAAGCCAAGGTACAAGCTGGGAAAGATGCCGGAGCCTTTCTTCCACGACTCAGGAATAGGTTTGGACAGCTTTTCTGTTTCCCCTGAGGGCACGTTGAGGTCCACCAGCATCTACGACCGAGGTGGGCAGGCTTGGGGAAGCAGAGAAAGTGGACGTCGGACGTTGGTGGCCTCTACAGAAAGGTTCTCCATCCTGGGGCCTGGAAGAGGAGGCAGCTCAGGAGCTGACTCACGTTATGAACCTTTGCCTGTTGCCAAAGCATCCTTCACAAAGAGGGCTTCCTCTCATCCTTCCAGGGGTTTTGCTGAGGATGTCACGTCAGAGTCAGCCGCGCTGGGTGCATTTGGCCGCCCAGCTGCGGGTGGGAGAAGGGGCTGTACCAGAGGTAGCCCCTTCCCAAACCGCAACGGGACAGCAAAAAGCACTAGCACGTTTTTACCTACAACGCGAGTGCTGCCCCTGAGGAAGGAGTGGGAGGGTGATGAAGAGTTTCTCTCCCTGCCTCCGAGACTGCGGGAGCTGGAAAGGCTGGCTCACTTCTTGTCCAGTCTTTCCTTAACTGTAAGGACACCCGGGCACGACCACTGTAACCTTCGACGTCACAGCGATGGCCGGCAGCCCATTTTGTCCGAGGTGGCTCCTTTCGGAGAAGCGTGTGGCAGGGATGAGAGAGGGAATATTGAGGATCGTGCTGGGCTGTGGAACCCCTGTGGCTCTCAAAAGCCCAGCTGGGAGAAGGCTGAATCACGTGGCCAGATCCATAGGGATCCTCTGTGGGGGCTTCACCTGCCGACTGGTCTCAGGGATGCGATGGATGAGACACACTTCCATGAGCTGCGGGTCAGGGGGGGTCTGAAGAAGAGCCAGCAGAGCCAGTCCCTCGCCCAGTGCATTAAGGTAGGCTGAGATGAGAAATCAGGTTTAATACGGGAATATCTCACACGAAACGTGCCGGTATGTAGGGAGCACTCAGGGTTCCCCTCCTCGGGGTGTTTGGTGCCCGGCAGCCAAGTGGTGGTTTATGCCGGGCGCTCCCCAGGGCAGCCAGTTTCTTCTGTAGGGGCGAGAGCCCATCTCGCTTTTCCTGGGCCTCAGTGTCGCAGGGCTGGGCTCCCAAACGTGGCACTCTGCCTCCCCCAGCCCACCTGTCCTGCAGCACCACCGCAGTGGGGGAGCCGGGGCTGGACCACCAGGAAACCTGGCATTCGCTGCCTGCCCCCATTGTCCTGGGGCTGTTGAATGTGTCATGGCCAGCCTGCCCTTCAGCCCAGGCTCACTCATCTTCCTCAGGCTGGGCCCTGCTTAAGGGTATAAAACCCTGGGCAGAACTGGTGGGGTTTCTCTCAGCAGTTTCTCCGTTATTTTGTGAATTTTTCTTTTTCTGGCGAGCGCTCCCCACCCAGCTGGGATTGTGTCCCACCTTCCCCTCCTCACCCCCAGGGCTGAATTTGGAAGTGCTATTGGGTTGTTTGCAAGCGAGTTATTGCTGTCCTGCATGTAGCTACAGACCCCAGCGCAACTCATCCCCTCCCTTCGCGTGGGAATAGCTCGGCTGATTTGAAACGGTCTTTGGTGCTGCCGGCGTTAGGCTGTACCTGTCACCCCAAATCAGGGTGCCAGGGAGAAGCAGCTTGGCTTGTGTAGCAGGAGCAGGGCTGGAGCCTGGTGCCAGCAGGAGCAGAGGCCCCTGGGTTTCATGCACATCTTACAAAAATAATCCCGTACTGAGACACTTTAAAAATAAATGAAAGCACTTAATTGAACGAGACAAACCCCCAGGGAAAAGCAGCTGCAAATTAAGTGCATGACTCTGGTGAGGGTGAGGAGGAGGAGGCTGTCTCTTCGCCTGGGAGGTGCTGAAGGCAAGCCCCTTCCCTCAGCCTGGGTGCTGCTGGCTTCCAACACCTCTCTGTAGCAGCCGTTTTCATGGTGACCCCCAGTTCTTGTCCCACAGTGGTTTTGGGGTGCGCCCAGAGGTTTCATTTACTTTTTGCCTTTTTTTTTCTTCCCTGCTGTCAACCTTTGTTTTCCCACACTTTGGGATGTTTGCTGGCCCTGCGGTGGGAGAGCAGGAGGGAGCGGGTGCTTTCTGGATCACCACTGGCTCCCCTCCTGCTCTCCCCAGTGCTTTTATTGTGGCAGTCAGTAAGTGACCCTTCCACTCTGCTTCCTTGAGTAGATGTTTTGCTGCCAGCTGGAAGAGCTCATTCGATGGCTGTACAGCGTCGCCGACCTCACCAACAGCTGGGTCCCGGCCTCGCCTGGCACCGAGAGCCTGAGGGCGTTGCTGCACCGCTACCGGGTAGGTATTGCCACTGGCTCTTCCGAAGCAAAGGCTCCACCAGCGCAGTCCGGGTGGGTGATGCGAGGTGCAGCAGGCGTGCCATGCCCAGTCTGGGAAGCTGCTCCCCGGGTAACCTGCCACAGGTGTGTCTCTTCCAAACCTCACCCCGGCTTCTAAGCATTGGTCCTTTTCTCCCTTCCTTCCCAGGAGTTCAGGAAAGATGTTGCCGACCACCGGAGCCTGACGGAGAGCGTGCTGGAGAGGGGAGAAGCTCTCCTCGACTGCATGGCGTCAAATTCGCCAGGTGAGGAGGAGCACTTGGAGAGGACCAGCCAGTGATGCTGGCCATAGCGTCCGCAGCCCCAGTGGGCAGTTTGCCGTTCAGCAGCTGAATGGGAACAAAAAGGGTTTTACAATGGGAACAGAAGTGGTTTCACACCTCCATTGCTGTCTGGAGACCTGGAGGTGAGGTGGCTTGGAGGCTGGAAGGGATCAGTTCCGAGCGCTTCCAGCTGCACGGCGCCTTCACTCCTGCCTTGCGCTGTGCTGCCCATTGTGGGGGAGAGATGTTTCTGCCTCCTACAGGTCCCTTCTGTTTCTTAAGGTAGCCACAGCACAGCCAGCTCCCACCAGGCTGTGGGATGCTGCTGGCCTGCAGCTGGGACGAGGTGCATTTGTCCAGCGCAGGGGGAGGTGGCTTTCACGCCCTGCTTGCACTGGTGCATCCTGGGGGTGGCGTGGGTGTTGGAAGCCCGTTTGGGGTGGCTGGCAGGTGTGGAGGGGTTGCTCCAGTGATCCGGATTTCTCAAGGCTGGGCAGCATCTGCTGTCAGCAAAGGGGCTGTAGCAGTCAAGTGCTGTGTCATGGGTGGGCTTCTTATGCAGCCCCAGCAGTTCTGGGGGAGCTCCTAGCTGTGTCTTCGCTCTTAGCATGGACCCACCACGGTCGCTTTCCACCCCCTCCAGCCTCTGCATCACCACTTGGGTGGGGTGAAGGTCAGCGTATTCATTTCTAATGCCGATTTCCTTCAAAATTGTGTCCGGGCGAGCAGAGCTCAGAGCTCTCTCTTCCTGCCCTTACAGGCATTGAATCGTGACCTTGTTACCAGCTCCATCATGCGTTTTGTTTCCCAGCTCTGAAAGACACGCTGGGGTTGATTGCCAAGCAGTCCGAAGAGCTGGAGACCCACGCAGAGCGCTTGTACGAGTCTGCGCTCACAGCTGCGGGTCCCACACCGGGCGAGGACAGGATGGAAGCCGAGGGGCTGCGGTAGACAGCTGCACAGTGGGTAAGCAAGGGGCACAAGCCAGCCTGTCTGCAGCAGGGGGGAGAGGGAGGGAAGACAAACACTTACATTAACAAACAGGCTTTATTGTTACAGCATCGGGTTTTATTATTACCACTTTTAATCTGGTGTTTGGGAAGCCTAAAAGGAGAAGAAGGCGAGGGCGATCTCAAGATGGACGTTGTCATCTTTAAATGCACGTCAAGGGAGGAGCAGCGTGTTGTGAACCAGCTGCTGAAACCCAAGAGGGTGATGAGAGCTCCTCAGAGGGGGACGCCAGCCATCTTGCACGGGCAGCTGCTCCACCCATGTCCCTTGGGCAGCCAGGGAATGGTTTTGTTTAGGCTGATTTTAGATTTATATTGGTTTTTTCCTCAAAGAAGACTTCTGCTGGCTCTGTGGTAGTAGAAGGGGGAAGCACGAAGGTTCAGGTGTAAAATCCAAGCTAGAAACTACATTTGCAGATTTCTTCAATGCCACAGAGACAAGTGTTGCGGGAGGGTGGGGTGGCAGAGGAGCAGGAGGTTTGAGGGCAGGCGAAGCAGCATGCAGGGGCTCAGCTGCCTGCGGCCCATGCCCAGCTGTTCATGTCTGGACTGGGAAGCCTTATGAAGCTGTACCTGTACCAAAGGCTGGGGGCAAGGTGCTGGGGCCAGAGGTGTGGGGAGGTTCCTACAGCCACTGAGCCCCATGAAGGAGATGTTTAGGACACACACACCCCCCNTAATTTCCAGTGCTTCAGAGGAGAGTAACAGGATCTTTGGTGGATTGTTTTGGGCTTTTAATAGGTAAATACACGTAAGGGGCTTGTGCACCCCACTGAGCATCCCTGGCAGTGACTGAAGTACAGCATGGGGGGCAGTGCTGGGTTGTTTGTGGGGCTGCAGCTGAAGCACAGTAGCCAGTGTAACCGTTTTATTTCAGGTGCTGCCGCTCTCCGACTTGGGCTTTGGCAGCCAGTCCCGGGATGGCTGAGAAGAATCGCAGTGCACACCAAGCCGCCTCTTTCACCTCCTGCAGAGA
>VZTU01012137.1:0-14657 GCA_013400835.1 Zapornia atra | reverse complement strand
GTTAGCCAGTCCCAGCTGTGTCCAGCTCGGGGGGGGGGGCTTTTTCATGGGGTTTTGGGGTGGGTATTGTATCCCCCTCACCCCCCTGGTTTGAGAAAGGCGAGCTGTACCCAGAGGGTATTTGCTGCTGCGGTATCTAGTTCCCAAGTGTTACTGGGGTGGGGAGTTCTGAGCGAGGAAGGTGCAGCTGGCCTTTTTTGGGGTTGTTTTTTACTGTAGTGTTCCTTTGTTTTAATCACTGTGGCCTGTTCCATGTACTAGCACAGCGGCAGGAACAGCCTTGTTTTGGTTTCTACCCAGGCAGTCCACAGTGCGCCGCGCAGCCCGCGCCTCAGTAAAGCCGTGTGATTTAACAGCCGCCGTCTCAGGTTCTGTTTATGCTCTCCAGAAATAGGTGTAGAAGCCAAGAAATAGCAACTCCTCCTTGTGTTCAGGCGTAACCCCAACCCCCGGAGTATGCACTCTTACACCCTGGTAATTACCCTTTACTGCCAAAGCAGCACCCCTTGGGCTTTCTTCCTTTCTCCTTATACATAAAGCCCCAGGATGTTCTGCAGGGTGTGAGGAGAGAGGTTTGCATACGCTCTATGACCTGCTGTGTGCTGGGGTTGTGCTGGTGCTGCACTGGTTTCCCTGGGCCAGGCATTGCCTTTCCCCTCCTACAGCTACTGCGCCTCAGCACTGCTCACAGAATGCTCACAGAGGGCTTCTAAACCCCTTCTGCAACGGGAAGGGCAGAACAAGGTAAGTTGGCCAAAAAGTTACAGCCAGTGACAGAACGGGGGTAACCTTCAGCCTAAATGCTGCGCTCCTGGGAATGACATCATGTCCTCCCATTCTTCTGAGAACAAAGCGGAGGTGAAAGCAGAGTCCAACCCAGCCAGTTATGAATGACAATTTGAGGGGGGTTGGTTGTTTTTAATACCCTCTCCCATCTTCTACCTACTCAGCTGAAGGGGCTTCTTTTCCCCTGCCAAACAGCAGGTGACACCCACAGATGAACACAAGCTCCATAAAGCAGCTCAAGCAGGGGGTCACAGCCAGACTGGTCTCAGGGGCTTTACTGACACCAGCTCCCATACCATGGGAGCTTCAGGGCACTGCACTTCACCAAAGCCTGTAGCTGCACAGGTGGCACATAATGTGCAAGGAAAGGCTGCCATGCCTAGCTGCTACAACTTTAAAGGCTTAAACCTGACCCATTCTATCAAAGGCATTTTGTATTTCAGCTCCTGAGAGACTATAGCACCCTGGGCCTGAGGTTTGCCTGGCTGTCCTACCCTCTTTCCCCAGGCTCTGCCATTAGCAGCACAGCAGCACTATAGCAACTTAGCAGGGGGGAACAAAAAAATAACCACCAAACAACTGGTGTAGCGCAAGTTGTTTTTGCAATGCTTTTATTACTGTATATATTAACATTGTTTTGGATAGTATGTAGCAGGCATCTTGACATTTAAGTTCATTTGTGCACTTCTCTGCAGGGAAGATGTTTCACCCTCACACACCTCCTGGCTCGCTTCCTGGTCTTAGCAGCACTCCCTACTCTACCGCTCCCAAGGAGGAGCGAGTCACATTAGATAATGAATTATACCAACAAGCACATCTCTAATAGAAAGCACATCACTTTATTGTGAAGGTCTCAAGTGGAAGAGTTCAACTTAACCATGACAATACTTTATGTATTACAATTGCCTGTCGATTGATGCAACTATGTTGAAGAAAGCTGTTAGCCAAAGTCACCCCCCCACCCCAAAGAAAACCAGAGGATATTTGCACCAATTGTAGTTTATACCTCACAACATACCTAGGCTATATTTTTACTATCACAGGGTGTATTTACTACTAGGGGAATGTTACATGGTCTTTCAAACATGAGACTATTTACAGAATAGGCTGAACCTTTGAGTTTAGATAAAGCTGAACAATTTTACACGTATAGGAAGTGTTATAGGCTAGCTTTCCTGTGGCTTTTAGCTAGACATCAGGCACTAATGATTTGATTAGCTCTGTACAAAGAATCACACACTGTCCAAAACCTCTTGGCTGCTGGTTAGTTCCAAATTGTTCAAGATAGCGCCTTACATGGAGCAACAGTCTGTTGCGGGGCCTGGCTGCCCCCAGCGCACCCTTCCGCTGCCTCTATGCGGAACTGAAGAGAAGCTAAGCTGCTGCGTTAGGTCAGAGGAGTACTGATTAAAAGAGGATGGAATTAACAGTATATAGAAAAGACATAATATACTGGTAGAAAGTTACACCACCTCAAGGTTACGTTGAAGTCATTTGTGTCAGGGAAACACTGTTCTCTCCCCTACTACACAAAGTGGACAGGAACTCCCTACACCACGTCCTTGAGAAATAAATTAAGTTCCAAGCCTAAGTTTGGGAACTGTTGTACATTCAGAGTGCATCATGCCTCCGTGAACATCGGCTGGGTGCTTCTGGTACAGCGTACGTGCCTTAAGCACCGTGACAGCTCAGGCTTTCGGGCCACAGTCACTTGCTTTAGTTGCAGGGAAGGTCTCTGGGTCTACTAGAAGGTCTGAGCGCCATGGCTGCACACAGATATGTTTTGTGCACAATGCAAGCCTGATTTCCCCCTCAGCCATACAAATTAAGACAATATTTATCACCATACAGTTTGATATTACTTCCAATAAGTACAATATTTATTAAACATTTCTTCAGTTGTTACATATTGTGCAACAAATTACAATATTCTGCAGCCACAAATTATATGCAGAGTATGAAGAAACTATTAATCAGATAGTGTGATCTCTCCATTTATAATTCTACAAGAAGGAACTAGCAAATCAGATCTTACATGTATCTTACTAAATTTTATGCATGGAAAGTGACAGACACTGTTGTGCTGTTTGATACAAAATGGCTAAACTTCATCTTCAGAAGACTAAACCTGACATCTAAACATGCCAATAGAAACATCAAAACAAAAATACATCCTAACCAACCACAGGAAACAGTCTGGTATCAGGAAAAGCAACAAGGATTACACGTTTATAAACCAGCACACAAAGGTTTAAAACAGTTCTGAAAATGAAGTTAGCTGTCTTGAGTCAAGGGAATAAAAAAAGTCAGTATTGACCATTTACAATCTCTGACCTTTGTGGAGACGGTAAGAATCTGTTGTAGTGCAGCTACATACAGTACAATTCAGGCAATTTTTTTTTTTTCACTTGGGTTCAGATTGCAAATTCATTGTTGTGAGACAAAAGGGGGGAGGCAAGTTTTAGCAGCAACCTCCGCTAGACTGCTTGACTGGAGTGCTCTGGATTTTAACATTGGACTTCTCTGCACCACCAGCTGTCGCTCCCGGACCCATTCGTTTTTTAATCTCAGCAGCCATGGTCATGAAAGACTGTTCTACGTTTGTGGCATTCTTTGCACTGGTTTCCAAAAATGGAATTCCAAGAGAATCTGCAAATTCCTGCGAATCGAGAAACAGCGAACAGTAAGCTCACAGGCCAACTCACAGCTCACCTTGTCTCCTGGCACGCTTCTGGATAAGCTCCAAGTTCCTAGGCCACCACCCGCTCCCCAACCCCGGTGGGACTTGTGCTGCAGGGGGTCCTTACAGCCCCTCAGCACCCACATACCAAGACGCTTCCCCACACTAGAACTCAGGCAAGTGTGTCACGATCCAGACTAGGTGTTCCCATAAAGCACAGTCCCACAGTACAACATACCTTTGCTGTTGTATAGTCTACTACTTTCTTTGTGGTCAGATCACACTTGTTTCCCACCAACAACTTGTTGACGTTTTCACTGGCATAGCGGTCTATCTCCTGCAGCCACTGCTTCACGTTATTGAATGACTCCTAGGAGGCAAGAGAACCGTAAGCGAGACCCTCACCGGAGGGGGAAGCTCAGCGCTGTCAGCAGTGACCAGGGAAGAGTCCAGAGCCACATACGTAACTTACCATGTGATTCACAACCGAACACTACAGACCCCTCCAACTGCCTCAGGGTGGATGCAGGGTCTAACCAGCTCCTCATGTTTAAGCCCTACACAACCAGCCCTTCCTCCCTTGCTGCATTCCCCCCCCTTATTTTTCCCCACTCTGTATCTGGAAGAGTCAACAACTTGTACCAGCTGGGAGTCTTCCTCCTCCTGCAGCTGAGGAGACACAGCACACAGCTGACACCAGAGGACTTGTGCCAGGTACTAGGTGCAAACCACATCACTGTAGAGACACTGGAGCAACCTTTGACCCCAGAAACACAGAACTGCCATGCTGAGCTGGCAGTAAGTTGGCAATTGAACCCAATTGTTCTTTTACTGTTAATTCAAGAAACTCTACACTTCCTCAGAGCCCTCCAAACAGGACAACTGCACCAGTAATCTTCAGAGACCCTTTCACAGAAAATACTGGCTCAGTTGTATCCTGCACACATCCTGACAAACTCACCCTTCAAACACCAGTTTTTAATTGCAGACCAAAGCTCAAGTACATTCAGAAATCTTTCCACAACTTCCACCAGTAACTTGGACTTCCTGCTGCCACAGGCAGGGCCAGGAATACTCACAGAACAATCAGTTACCTGCCCAGCATGGGTTAGGTTATACCTAAGGCCCAGCTGATCCTTTTCTTTGTGTGTTTGGCCCCAAACCAGAGACAAACACATAACACCCAGATGATAAACCTCAACGCAGCCCAAAGAACATGGCCACAGGTCTCCTTAACAAGCACTAAGTTCTTGTTTTGCTTGGGTGTGTTTTACTTATAGCCTAGCTTATTCCCCAGAGAGTTTCTCCAGGCAGAGGTTTAACACTTACCTGATCTGTAACATCATACACAACTATGATGCCATGAGCACCTCTATAGTAACTGGAAGTGATAGTTCGAAACCTCTCCTGTCCTGCCGTGTCCCACTACAAGACAAAGCACAAGACCAGTTACTGCAGTGTAGCTGTACCAGTGACACACATTGGCTCAGCTGAGTAGCCAAGCACATCCAAACCACAGCTACAGAAGCCACATGCATCAAATCAGATTTGAGACAGTAAAGATTTTAACCAAGAATCACACTTCAGTAGGTACTTTTCTAGCAGCACTCATCTGTTTGGTTTCAGACAAGTGTAGCCAAGATTTCTCCCTGGTAAGAACATTAAGCAGTTTTGACCCATGAAGAAGCCATGGCTCAGCAGTCAGAACAAACAAGAGTCTGGGCATGCAAGCTTGTCAGGAATAAGGTCAGAGATGATCTCTACCATGACTCTTCCCTTCACTTTCCTCAGTACAGGAGCCACAACAAAGGGATTTAAAGGCAACAACCTCTTGCAGCAACTCCAACTTGTGGCTGCACACTGGAGTCCTGCTCCACAGTTCAACCTGGAATCCCTGAGTCATCCCCTTCAGGTCCTGCGAGCCTCCTGAGAGCTGGAAGCAGTGGCTGACAAGGATTGTGTGACCTTGCACAGATATTAGATTTCATCACACCAGTCACCCTTTTAGACTGATTCAAGATTAGAGGAAAACTGCCAAGTCTCTTCCCTGGCTTATTCCAAGTGAAAGGCCAAAAGTACAAGGAGAAAGCCCTGCCCAGGGCTCAGGCAGGCCAGCTACCACCACTTGTGTCAGTTTTTCCATTTGGGTCAACAAAAGCCAGCGTCTCCAGCACGAGGCAGTGCAGAGCCTGCTGTTTACAGCTGCCGTAGCGCTCCAGCATCTTGGACAACCGTCTGATGCTCCTGCACTCACACAAATCCCTGCTAAGTACTGCAGAACTACACCAGTTCTGCATGAGTGTGGTTCAGCAGAGGGTTCTCCCTCCTTTAGCTCACAGCCCACAGTGCCTCTGGAATCTTTAAGCTTTCTTTTCCCCACAGGAAAACAAACCTTTAACAGGCCATTTCCTCTTTTAGGCAGAGCACCTCAATAACCACCCTCCTTTAACAGGTTATTTTGTAACAGCTGCCTAGCCCTTGTGAAAGGGAACATATCCCTTCTATTTTAATGATTAAAGTACAGACACAACTACCAATAGTTATAGACACAATTCTGTGCTTTAACAGATTAAAGTACCTGGAGTTGAGAAACAGTACTTACTATCTGAAGCTTGATCGTTTTCCCATCTAGTTCTATAGTTCTGATTTTGAAGTCCACACCAATCGTGCTGATGTAACTTTCTGTGTACGTGTCATCCTAGGAGGAAGCATGAACACAAGTCAAGCCAACTGTGCCTCCTCTGCAGTCCCCTTCTGTATTACATGCCAGGCAGACAAAGGTACTTCATTCCCTGGCAAAAAGCCTGACCATTCATGGCAGAGTCCAGCAGGTACCCAGGTATTTGCACTGAGTATTTACTTTTCAAACCCAACCACCTCTGCAGTGCTTCTGAAAAGCACTTCAAACATGATGTTACATTCCAACTAGTTAAAGAGCCTCCTTTTTGGAAATCCTGCAGTGTTAGGTCCTTTTGACCTGTTTAACATTTAAAGTCTCTGCTCAGGTTGGCAGAGTGAAGAGCTACTTAGAATAACCATTACTGTTAAGACATCTCAAGTTTTTATTTCCCTTTGATGGTTTTTGATCTGCATGACAGCTGCTACCTAGGAGTCAGAGGTCTGGCCTCAGACACTCCACATCTGCATTTCAGATCCTCTGTGGCCACAGCTGGTTGCTGAGGCAGTTCAGAGTTACAGGCTGGGTGCCCCGGTTAAGCCCTCTGTGCCGCTGCCTGCGCAGACACAGGAAGGAAGAGGAAGGGAAGCCCAGCACAGGCTCAGCAGCTCACAGGGAAGTGCGGGGTCACTCCCTGCTACCCCCTAGCAACTGTCAGCTCCCCAGCACGGGGAGGTTTCCATTCCCAGAGTACCAATAGGTTAGAACTTGGTGTAAGAGCACAAAAGGCTTTGTGCCACCACCGGCTATCACAAAAGGAAGGGATTTCTTTGGGCTGTGAATGGAAGACACCTTAGGTAATCCATCTGCCTGAGGGAATGCACGCAAGTAAAATATTAAGCCTTTTAGAATGGCATGACATTTTAGTGCCTTAACATTTCAATACTCAAAAGGGAAAGTTTGAAAAGCCTGGCACTGCTTAGCATGCAGCAGGAAGAACACAGGTAAGCAAATGCTGCAGGGATTCCCTGTGTCAGGGCAGAACAGCACAGCTGGTGGAAGAAGCCCCAGATAACCCAGCACAAACGTAAGCTATCAAAACAGAAAAGCTGAGTTATTTGCATACGAGAATTAATTTCTAAGTACCTGCAAAGAGAAGCAGGCTAGACTGATCTGGGAGCACTGCTCCAGCCCTGGGGTCACTTCTAGCCCACCACTCCCAGTTCTGCAAGCAGAGCCGGTTCCGTTTTTCTAGTGCTCACACTGGTTTTAGGGTCCCCTGTCCCACACAGACTGTGGTTGCAAAAGCTTTAGCTTCAGTAACAGTATCTGTACAGGCCAGACCACCATTTCACATTAATCATGTGACGCCCAACAGGCTTTCCAGAGGTGCCCAGAGCAACTGTTTAGGCTGCAGAAGTGCTGCTGTCACCTTGCAGTAGTATCAAACTCTAGTTTGAAGCTAATGCCCATATTCCCCCTTCCTTCCTCTCCTCTGGCAACATAAAGCCGCGCTTAGCACAGGTAAGCAATTCACTGGACTCCAGCTTTTTATGCCAGGAGCTGTCAAACCCATTTTAACTTCTCCCGTTGACAGGAGAACCAGAACTTCTTACATCAAACTTGAGCCACAGCAATTTAACATTAATTTATTATACACTCATTCACTAAAGGAAGCATAAGGCCTCATTAGTCCTAGAATATTATTTAAATTACTTCTCCCCTTGGCTAAGCAATTGGTAGACCAATGAAGATATAAAACTTCACCTGGCTGAAAATATTCCGATCAAGTAGTAACCCATCAAGGTCTTGCCCTGACACATTTGTACTTTTCATGCCTGACAGCACACACCACCCCAGAATGTGAATTCTTCCACCAGTGTCCTACCACTAGTGTAATGATGCAAGTTAAATGACGGTATCTTGCCTGCAAGTAACTGGACATATTCTTGGTATTATTTCTTTCCCTGTTACTCATGAATGCATTAGCTAGAAACAAATGCAGAAGACAGGAGGGTTCTGCAATACTGTAAGAGACAGATGTCTGTCAGGCCTGGTATACCAAGGAATAATTACAGTAGTTCTTGCAGCAGGTAAGTTCTCACTAAGTACCTGGTAGCTTTTTTATTCACATAAAGTTTTCAAGCATGATCACTTACTGCAAACCTAAGTAGAAGGCAAGATTTCCCAACACCGGAGTCTCCAATCAGAAGTAGCTTGAATAAATAGTCACTGCAGAAGAAGAAAAAAATAAGTCACTTAATGAAAAACACTACCAAGAACAGAACAACACTGTTGGTTAGGGAGGTGCAAGGTAGATACTCCAAACAGAGCTTTTTTGTGTTTAACTCTGCTTTCCCAGGAAGTTACTCTGGAGGTATTCATGTAACTCACACCACGACTAACACAGTCCCACTTGGGCCCTTCGTGGCCTGGCCAAGATGAAAATCACACTTCACAATTAAGCTTGAGCTTCACTGCTGAGTAGCTGCAGTCCACTGGAGCCATTATCTTTGCATCTCCTCTAGTCAAAGGCATGATTCCACCACCCAGCTTTACACACACCACCTATCAGCTGCTTTTGGCCAGCTTCTTTCCTCAGTTTAAGTTACCCCCATTTAAGTTCCAGCAGACCCCAACAGCACAATAGGCAATTTAAATACACAAACTCTGAACACCAAGTTCAGCAGCCTGCTAAAGCAAAAACTCAACATCCACCTTCTACATGATGAAGAGTTGAGCAGTGACCACATATTCCACTTGTCTTTCAAGAATTAAAATTAAGCTGCAGGTGCTGCCAGACAAGGATGCATTCACTCCAGAGGATGTCAGAGGTGGCATCAGTAATTCTCACATCACATTGGAAGAGGTAACCATTCATTTTTGCTTAATGTTGAGCCCTCCCAACACTGATGGAACAAGCACAGGGGCAATGACCAACTAGTCTAATACTTTGGAGTAGGGAAGATTTAACTGCTGGAAAAACATTAGATTCTCAGTGGTAAGACTAATGGGGTAGTTTAATCAAGTAGCAGAGGAAAAAACCCAAATCACCACTTACACGAGTTATCTTGCTTCAGAAGTACAGGACTAACCCATTCCAGGTTTACAACTCTTCAATCCTGTATCATCCAGGACCAAGTCCTGTTCTCATTTACCCACAAGAGTTTATAGACGACAAATTTCTATGCCCACTTTACCAAACGGAGAAGATCAACTGTATGCAAGTGCCTGAAGTCAACTGCCCCTATCTACTACTCCCCAACATCACCACTGACCCTGGTTGGTAGAAATCCAACCAGGAAACTGCATCCACCCCCACCTGATAACAGCCAAGCAGATGGTCAACTGCTCCTTCAGTTTTTCACTTGAGCTCTGCTCAAGTGCCTCAACGACAATCATCTTGGCTGGTCCCAGGCTGCAAGAACACACTCAACTGCAACCTTCAGCAGCTTCTGCAGCACTTCTCTTGCCTTCAGACCAGTCAGAAGTGGTAAAGTGTAGCAACCAATACGCTGATCCTTAAAAGCACAACCTTCAGCCACAGCGTAGAGCTAGAAAGCACTCAGGGTACAAATGAAAGTCAAAGGATATCTAGCAATTTATGGTGACAGAAGTCACTGCTCTACCTGTCAAGTCACATACTAATATAAGGCAAGATTGTTTTAGCAGAATTAAAGCTGTTCAGGGGAGGAAAGCTACATTACATCACAACCCACATATCTTAACGGCTTCAAGATAAGATAAAGCACGACTGCTGACCGGAAGCAGCATTGCTGCCCCCCGCGCTCTCACGCTGCTGATCAGAGACAAAACACGTATTTCTCGAAGCCTGGGCCTGCCCACAAGGTGACACCAAACCCCACCCCACCGCCCAGCGCTTCTGAACAATGGCTCTCTGCACTTCCTGCAGCTCCACTTGCAGAAACTCCACCGCAGCCACACTGACAAGGTCGGGTTTGAGGATGCACCGCTGCGCTCTGTCCCTGGTTTAAGCCTAAGGATCACCAGCCAGTGTTACAGTGACCCAGCTATGGTGCCTCTCAGAGCTAAGGAGCTACCCCAACAGCAACTGCAGCAAGAGGCATTGGAAGCTTCTCATGCCCACAAATTATTTATTTTCCCCCGAGAGCCACAGCGAAACTATGTCACCCAGAGACCAGGTAAGGCACAACAGCTCTAAAACTTGGTACACTCTTAGACCTATGGCTTTTCCCCCAGAATTATGCACAAGCTGAGGACACAATTGCCTCAGCCCTCAAACAGCTCTTTCCTACTTCAGCGGGAAGTTTTGGTTCTTTGGTTCCCTGCAAAACCAGAATCCTCAGCAATCCTGAAGTTAGATTATTACTCACAGTAAGCACTAATACACAAAGTATTAGAGCTTGCAGCATGTTATAATCCCCTTAAGAATGGCAGCACATGAATATCACCACTATATTGTCTTCACTAAAATCAGCAGAAAAAAATTAATTCCTTCCCAGAGTAGGTAGGGGTACAGCTACCAGTCTGGAAGACTGACTTCGGAACCTCCCCTTGCTTCCAAGGGGAATTCAGGTTCTCCCAGCCCCCAAACATCAGTAACTCAGTCTTCATCTGCTATTCCCAGTGCTAAGAGCAGCTCCCAAGCAGATCTACCCTGCTATTAAATCAGGTACAGTTCAGAAGCAAGCCAGAACCACAAAGGTTTACACACAGCACTACCCTTAGTGCAACAAGGGCGCAGAAGCCTTGAACACCAGGTTTGACATGGTTGCTATTAAGACCTTCCCTCACTTCAGGCTTTTCAGTATTTCCATAGGCAAGCAACAACCACAGGCTCATACAGTGACTTCAGCCACCAGCCTCAGCCCCACCAAAGCCAGGGCTAGTGCCACCAGGGCTGCTGGGAACGGCCTTCCCAGAGCCAGCACTGTCTCTGACCTTAGGAATGGGTGTTGCATCACAAAAACCTTGTTTTACCAGATAAGCAAGACTGACAGACAATTTAAGTAGAACCTTGCTGTTTAGATTTAAAAACAAAAGTCATTCCATGTTCCAATGCTACAGTGCCTTCCTTTCAAGGTACAGGTGCTTTGGGACCTTTTCAAGTACAGCAGGTGCCTTGGGAACAAAATGAGCATGGTGTGATGCTAGACAGCTCTCAGGGTACAGCAGCAGTCCAAATCAAGTAAAAATGAAAGCAAGGTACAAAACAATGCAGAACCATCTCTAGACTGGACAACACTGATAGAGTATTTGTGTTAACAGGTTCAGCTCACAATGCATCCAACAAGCCACATAGGTTAATTCTGGTACTTGCTCCTGAAGAGCCACACAACCATTTCTGAAGCCACTGAAGCTTACTCTTTAAACCCAAAGCCTTAACTCCCCAGCCCTTGCAGTTTAGAGCACCTTCATAAAGCAGGCTGAGCGATGCGCCACGGCATCCCCCACACTACTTGGGACAGTGTGAGTTCACATGTTTCAACTGTGTCCCACCACTTCCAGAAGTCAAACTTAGCACCTGTAAGAGAGCACATGAGAAGGACTTGCAGCAAGGCAGGTAGGTGCACAGTCAGTAAGAAGGGCGCTTTCAAATCCCCCCCCCTCAGGGAGACGAGGTAACTTCCTCTTGTCAAAGACATAAAGGATAGATACGTTGAGTTCAATTTTGTCTTGCAAGAAGGCACCTCCAAAACAGCCCTGACATTTTTAGGCAGAGAGCAGCATCCTCCCATTACACACATTTTCCAGGTGATAGTCAGCAAGTGTCGACACTGTGTGGAAGAGGGGCCTGTAGGCCACTAGGATACTGCTGTTGAGAGAGGCAGATGTGTGGGGAGTTTTAAGTGCCAGGAAGGCTTTATGGTAACACAGACAAGACAGGTAGTCACCTGTCTCCAACAAGGAGCTGCTGTCAGCTGCAAGTTTGCAGTAAACAGGTACTTGCAGCAGCCTCAAATCCCCAGTCTTTGTTCTACCACCCAAGAAATTTTGAAGAGGAGCACGACTGTCACTCTGATTACATGCTGCTTGTGTAAGTAAACAGAATCCAGAAGACATAATGCCACTTTGCATTGCAGATTATTAAGAGAGGTCAGAACACAAACTATTTCAGATGATTCCAGCAATCCAGCAGTTGTCACTCGATTGTCACCTACTGAACACCACCACACAAGACTGAAAAACCCACTCAAGGCTAAGAATGCAAAAACCCCATGGTTTACTCCAAAAAGCACTTAATATCCTCATCTCCCCTTGAAGAAGAGATCTAGAACAAGATCCAGACACTACATGGCATTGATCAAGATTAATTCCTGATACCACTTGGCTGTTACATAGTTCACCCACCGGTGTGTTTATGCTAGCCAGCCTACTCCCTGCAACTTGCAAAAGGGGTAGGAAATGCTGAAGCAGACATGATCTAGTCACAACAGCGTCAATATTGACATTTTCCTTATTCAAACACCATAAGGGGGGAAGGAACACACAAGGAACACATCCCAGTGCTAGGTGGGGGCAGGTGCTTGAGAACTCAGCTTCCAAACGCTCACACTAATCTCAGACATCCCTTGGCAGCTCAAATGAAAGGCCACCAAACTAACTAGTCCACTACTTTCAAAGAAGATCTCAGAAGCATATGCACACACTTCCCTTCAAGCCCTTGCACAAGCAGCTTCTAATTCTGTAATTTTAACAGGAAAATTGAAGGAGGCAGGTCTTTTTCTTAATAAACTTTAACTAGCTAGCCCACTGACCTCGGAGAGTCCTGGTATGCCCAGGAGAGAGGATTTGGGGCTACGGCCTGATCTGAAGCTGTGATAAGGAAGTGAGAATGTGTTACATTACAGGCAAGGCACTTCCAAAAGGACAAATAGCTATATGTACCTGCACCTGCTACAGGTAACTAGAAGGTTTAATATCATAATCTCTTAAATCTTACTGATGGTTTAGCATAGATTCAAGTATACACATTGCAGTGACATATTTTCTGTCCATCTCACCACACCCTTCCCATCTCCTGCCCTCTTCCTGCAGACACAACCCTGTCAGGAAGTAGCAATTTAGTACTACAAATTAATCTTAAGCTACTGCTTTTCCTCTTCATTTCGCTCTGAGGCACTCAGCCATCCCCACAACCAGGAACAAACAAGAGTCTTCACTGAGAATGAGTCTCCTCCACAACATCTGCCCCATCTCCACAACAGCATTCAGGACCTCACTGCAGGGAGCTACTCCCTCCATCAGAGTCAAGAAAGCCAAGAGGCTTCAGGAAAGGCAAGAAACCTAGGGAAACAGCCCCCTTTGACCTGTTTCCGCACAGGCGGCCTAACACTGTGCAGAGTTTCACACTGCAAACCCCACCAGGCTGAAAGGAAACATGAGCTTAACTCTGAACCATTACAGTCACAGAGGCACCAAAAATCAGTTGGTCTTTCACCTGCTGACTACCTCCAGCTACCGTTTGGTGCTTTCCAAAGCAACACAAGCAAGCTCCATAGGTAATCATGCCAAGATTTAACTCAAGTTCCTGGATGGACCTCTTAGTTTTCACCAAGTCCGCCGCACTAGCTGACCATTACTTTGCCTTCCATTCCTATCTGCTCTTCAAGTGATTTTAATGGGCCCAGAGTGCTCACAACCACGCTGCTATAACCAGAGAACACAAAAGCCATGACCATGCAAGTCCACAGCCTCAGCTGCGTGGAAAAATCACATTTTTGGAGAGAAAAGTTGTTAGCAGTGCCATCCATGAGCAGAGACAGTGGGTACCTAGAGCAGTAATGCCACGCCACACCTGTGTTTCAATACTATAACCACTCCAGTTACATTAGAGGGCACAGTGGCTTAATCATCCCAAACTGGAGTGTCAGCAAAGCCAGCATCAGTGAAGAACCCTTAAAACACTCTTCCACACTAAAGCATTGGAAGTAAAGCTGTGGGCTTTTAAACTAAGTCTCTCCTCTTATCCACACACAAAAAAATCCAAGAGTAAAACCGTGAGGGTTGTCTTCTTTGACATCCTGGTGGGCAAAGCCACTGCTTTTACAGTTGCCAGGATACAGACAACTACTGACCAGAGAGCTCAGACATCCTTGCTCCCAAAGGCCATATTCACATAACAAGGTACAACAACCCTTCAAAAAAAGAGCCCCCCTAACTGTGCCATCACCATGTTTTCTAGGCAAGTGCTACTTCAGCTCAAGACAGCCCCAAGAGCATTTCATTATCAAGTCACAGCGTTGCAAAATCTACATAGGCAAGAAGTGTTTTGCAAGAGCCATGTGACACACACATGACTTGCAGCTAAAGTGAAGGGTGGACCTCTGACTACTAAGCTGCCAGCAGCAACCGGCCAGGAAGATCAGCTTTCACAAAGAGGGGTTCTTTCTTCTCCCCCCTCACTTGTTGGAGCCTGGCGTCCGAGGCGTATTTTCGAGGTCCGGGAACACCGCCGTCCACTGCGCCCATACTTACTTCACCACCGGCAGCGCTCCCGGGGAGGGCAGGACGCCGAAGCCGCCCGGATCACCGGTTTACAGCAGGGACATCATTAACTTTTCATGGCCCGCCGTGCGGCCGCCCCCCCAC